>CM069455.1:48799324-49024459 GCA_035610835.1 Ophiura sarsii
AGTTGTTTACACAGCCAGCCTCACACGATCTAAGAACGATCTGTGTATATGGCCGAGTAGAGCGTGGACACTGAATTGATGATTGTTAAAAAGTTTTGATTTGTTGTCAATGGCAAATGACAAAAATACCCGGATCTAAATGCTGTGAACTTTGCACTGATAATAGATGATGACCCGAGACGGGTTATAAGCTATAAGTGGTCGAAAACCGTACAGAAGTGACCAAGATATGAGCAAAAACACAGCCCTTTGGCTTTTCAGACTATTCTATAGGCCATGTTTGTTTAAATCTCTATGCGTACTTGCAGTCGGCGCGCGTAACACATAACGCGTCGTAGTTCGCCGTGAAAATAGATGCGTGCAGGCAAATAATGAGAAATATTCTGTGCTACCGGAGATGGTTATGTCTTGGGGCTGAAATAATGAAAACTTTGGCACGATTTTAAGCAAAAGATAGTTCCAGTTCTGTGTGCAGAAGTCAGGGAGGGTTGACCTTCTAAATTTGATAACAATAGAAAATCACCATGCATGAACACACACTATGCACACAGAGAGAGTTTTGCATTGTACCTCTATTTTACCCATGCTTTGAAGACGTCAAAAATCGGGATATTAGTGCGAATATAGCTAAAATTTGTGCTTAGACCAATCAGGCCGAATCTTATACCATTCAAAAGATTATATTGTCAGCTATTATATCCGTTCGCCCCAAAGTTCGTCGACCTTCAGCTCTTGAGTTACACCAACCGTAGTAGGGCGGGCGGGTGGTCAATTTAGAGCTAAAACATGGTAATTTTTCACTTCATAACAGGAAAAAAGTGATTCGTTATGCTAGCATCAATCGTAACAGTATTTAGTTGAGAGTAAAGCTTCAAGTGTCTAGTTTCTTAATCCGTTCGCCCCAAATTCAGGAAATATTGCGTTGTGTTTTTAGGGAAGATTTTACGAAAAAAGAGGTAACATTTTCGAGCGGTTTCAATGGGAAATGGTGCGTGCAAAGTTTTATTGGAGCAGATGCGGGCTAGTTTTCATTATGCTGCAACCATGCAGTCGGCGCGAGTAATACTTTTAAACTTGTTGTAGTGCGACTTGAAAATAGACGCGCATACACGCGGGCGGGAAAATAATGAGAAATACGCTGTGCTACGGGAGATGGCTAAGGTTAAGCTTTGGGGGTTCAGAAAGCTGTGAGGACAGGTGGTTTAATGAAATACTAGTGTGGATTCAACTGCATAATTGAGGCATTAATTGAGTATAAACCATGGGATCTTGGGGCAACGACGGGAAGCATTCAATTCCAGATCAGAATATAGGCCTAGACATCAGGCGCGGATCCAGGGGGGGGGGGGGGGGGGGGGCGGAGAAGGGGGAATAAAATAATGTTGTAATGTCGTGATATACACGTAGGCCTATATAGGCGGCCGCCCCACTTTTTTGTAAAGAAAGAAAAAAAGAAGGGGAAAAAAAGAGAAGAAACGGAGGAAAGGGATTGCTTTTCATAAAATATTGGTCAAAAGTATACACCAGATCGCAGCAAATGAGTTCGAAAATTGAAAATGTTTCTACTTCTGAGCCCAGACTCCCCCCTGTTCGAGCTTTTAAACCATGTATATTTAAATCAAGAAAATATATCAGTTATGCTCAACTTCTTTCGTGTATTGATAAAAACAAAATATTTAATGGAAATGAAGAGGTGGCTTTTCAATAAAATGTTGGTCAAAAGTATACACCAGATCGCACCAAATGAGTTCGAAAATTGAAAAAAAATCTACTTCTGAGGGGGCACAACCCCCTCAGACTCCCCCTATTCGACCTTTTAAACCTAATTCAAGAAAATATATCAGTAATATGCTCAACTTCTTTCGTGTATTGATAAAAAACCAAATATTTTATGGAAATGAAGAGGTGGCTTTTCAATAAAATGTTGGTCAAAAGTATACACCAGATCGCACCAAATGAGTTCGAAAATTGAATTTTTTTCGACTTCGGAGGGGGGCACATCCCCCCTCAGGCTCCCCCCTGTCCAAGCAGAGCTCGGAGGGCGGTGCTGTGCACCGCATTTGATAGTCCAACAACACAAAATTCAAGATTTGTCATCTTCTTTTCAGCCCCCTGGTAATTTCAATCTCTGGCTCCGCCCCTGGACATTACATGTATTATACAAGGGACAATATTGCCCCTGATTTATACCGTATTCATATATATATGGGATATGGGTAAATGACGGCAAACATTCAATTTCAGGTCATATGGTCAGAACATGTCATTAGGCTATGCATTATGCATGTTATGATTATTTATATTTTTACTCATCATGAATGTATTTTTTAAACAATTTCAGGATATATTTTCCAAAACCAGGGCCGTCACCAACTTTTGCCCAAGGGGGGTGCGTTTTCACGATTTTTTACCGGAAAGGGGGGTGCGTTTTCACGATTTTTTACCGGAAAGGGGGGTGCGTTTTCACGATTTTTTACCGGAAGTAGTAGTATGACGTCAGAGTGTTAGTGCTGCAGCACGCTGACGATGCGAGCGCCTCTGGCGCGAAACCAATAACGGGTGGGGTCCAGGGGCCCGCCTTAGGGCCCCTGGTGGGGGTCCAGGGGGCGAAGCCCCCGGAAGCTCTGAGCATTACAGCGAATTTAGGACACAATTTTCATGTATCTTGCCATCGTTGACCCCATTTTCCATTCATAAAACAACATGTTACCCTAAAAAAAAAAAAATTAAAAAAAGGGATTTTCAAGGGGGGTGCGTCCGCACCCAACGCACCCCCCCCCTTCTGACGGCCCTGAAAACTGTTGTTTAATTTTGTAGGTGTTGAATGTAGGCCCATCCCATGGACTTATAAGTCTTTGGTCCATGATAAGCCCTACTTACTAGCGGGAGCCCGTCCGAAGGACGAGCGTGCCGCTAGTTCTGTTTACACTTTACAGTAACAAAACCAACACACCCAAAGTTGCAACTCTTCCAAATTCGGCAACCATTACAAATTAGGCACCTACTTTTTCATGGATTTACTCATTATTGACGAATCATAAATGTTGATGGTATTACATTTCCTATAGGAAAACGAGAACGAATTTCCAGGAGTCTATCGGTACCACAAGAGCGCCTTTATGATGACTTTCTAGCGAACACTAATTTCTTCCGTGGACTGTCAAACTCTCCAGTCATGCCAGTCGCCACTTTGTTGATCCTTGCCATTCCTGGGGATGGCTCAAATGGTGAGTTGTGAAGGGGTGAGTTACGGTGTTTGGGGAGTTAGTTTCACTTGAGTTGTAGGGAGAGTTGTGAAGCGAGTGGAGCGATCAGCGATTAGAGGAACTCAAGATAGATTAGATGCAGAAACCTAGCAGAATGTGTGAGGAAATTAAAGTGAAAGAGGAAAAAGAAAGAGGAAAAAAGAACAAGAAAAGAAAGAGGAAAAAGAAGGAGGAAAAAGATGAGGAGAAGAAAAAGAGGGGACAGATAGAATTCACTTAATTGCAAGGGCGTATCCAGGACTGTTTTGATCAGGAGGCATAACTTGGGTATCCTTGTGAGCGGAGCGAGCGACCATCGGGTGGGGTGGGGCCGCCTTAGGGCCAAGCATCCACACCAAGGCAAGTGGTTGGGGTCCAGGGGCCTGGACTGAGTTCAATGCATTTTAAGGCATATAATGTGATCTTTTCCAGAGAGCGCCCTCTATTCATGATTTTTTTTTTAGAAAGTAGATTTTCTTGCAGATTTATTATGATTTCTGATCATAAATCGTACATACATTCCAAGTTACAGAGCGGTACGATTCCTAATTACCTCAAAATCATAGTTTTGGAGTGAATTTAGAGTGAAAATATAAACTGTCGTGTTATCACGACAGAGGTGTGGGGGGGGGGGGGTGTCTGAAATCTTGCTCCTGATGAGAAAAAACGATCATCTATTATAATAGGATTGCCTTTCTAAACACGTTTGTGTTACTATTACAAGCATCAATAGATGAACATTAAAAGTGATTTAATCAGTAATTCAAAACTCTCATATAATTATTGATACTTTAATTGTCAATAATGCAACCTTCACTTGCTAACAAGAACATTAGTTCATATCGATATGACATTTTAAAAACAAATGTTCAATTGAAGACCCTCTGGGCTCCATTAATTTGACAATGCACAATAATTCATATAACGATTTCAGTCGCGTGTGGTGCATCATGACCAAACTTCAACTCTTAAATTATTGATACATTATTGTCAATGCACAACAATTCATATAAAAACAGTTAAAGTAGCTACGTTTTCGCAAAATAATCGGATCACTTTTCGATTTCCAGGCTAACGGGACACTACTATGTATTAGATAAAGGACGAGTAGTATATAGACCAGGCCTTCTCAATTAGATTTAGTGACCACCACTTTTGAGATGTTGGTGATCTAGAAGCGCCACTATCCCTGCGAGCGTAGCGGGCGGGGCGAATAACGGGTGGGTCCAGGGGGCTTCGAAAGTTCTAAGCTCATGGGTTTACCACCTTTTAAGAAGAGGCTAAGGAGAGCTATATTTGCATGCAATATGGTACAAGAAATAAAGAGATGTTGATGGTAAAATGTACAAAAAATGGTAGCAAATGTAGTGATAATCAATAAGCCTCCTTGCGATCTGGTTGAAGTTGGGGATATATTTCTTCTTCTTTTTTCTTCTTTTTTCTTCTTTTTTCTTTTTTTCATGAGTTCTTCCGCGCGTCATTTGGACTGATGCAATGCGCCACAAGTGGCGCACGCGCCACCATTTGAGAAGGCCTGATATAGACCATCCCGCAATAGTGGGCTCCCGGCTATCCTCGTTTGCAGGCGAAGCCGTAGGCCGAGCCTGCAAAAGAGGCGTGCCGGTGCCCATTATTATTGGGATGGTTTACTATACGAGTGCTTTATCTTTCATACACGTTTATACACCGTATACAATGGTACAAATAAAGAAAATAATTCATTATTGGTATGTATTCATCATATTTTTAAGGTATGTTATTAAAAGGCATATAAGTTGGTGCTCAATACCCCATGACGCGATAAAAACAATCTCCTTAGATATGACCATGAGCTGCTTTAGTTAATGTGGTACAAACATAATTGATTTAAAAGTTGATATTTACGATAACATCATCTAACACGTAGGCCTACTTTTCCCGGTACTGACGGTTACCTAAAATATGGAAATACACCGTAAAATATGTGAACCTGTAACCGAGACTTTACAAACGACATAAAGAAATAAATATGAGAAAAAAGTATAGATTTACGAGAGCCTCAAGCCAAACTATTATTGGACTTATAGGCGGCGGAAGCGGGGGTCCCGCCCCTAAAGTTTGATAAATGTCCCATAGAACATGTGTATTAAATAATTATATATCCTCGACACCCCCCCCCCCCCTAAATCGTACCTGCCCCCCCCCCCCTCGACCATCGTACCTAGCCCCCCTCATCGTACCTGACCCTCCCCTTAATATGACGGATGCCTCCCTCCACTCGCTCTAAATTTAACCGTCACTATGTTCTTTTCAAATGGATACCTTTTAGTGTCGCAACATTGATGACAATGATAAACTCTGTATTCTTGGAGCTTTTCAATAAACAAATATGCTTCATAGAGCCTACCAATTTGCATATTATAACAGACAAAATTCAAGACTGGGGTCTTGCGACGGAGTGCGCGTAATAAGCATGGTTTATTATTATTAAAATTCATTATAAAAACTCCATATAAATTCACTAAATAATACAAAATTCTGCCTCCACGATTAATAAACGAACAGTGTTATGTTAATCTATTGTAAACTGACTGGCTCTTTATTTCAATCATTGATAATGCATATTAGTCTTGTGGTTAGTGCGTTAACTTCGAAAATAACTGGACAGACTCGAAGTTAAAGGGAAGTGTCAACCATTTTAATTTTATGATCGATTTTTTGAAAATATTCAATAAAAGTATATAAAAGTATACATTTCTAGAAAGGAAATTCAACAGGGAATCTGATTGTGTCATCAATTTAATACAGGAAACGCTACATTTTGAGAAATGAACCAAAAAAGAAGTTTTTACCCACATTTTTCAGAAAGCATAACTAAAAAATAAAGAAGCATAAAGGCAAAAAAAAGGCAATTTGTTCTAATATTGACTTTTGTAAACGACAATTTTTTTCTAGGATAGATTTTTTTCTTTTTTTAAAAAAAGGCTTAGTTTTTATATTACTAAAAACATCGGAAGGGTGTAAACATAGCAATTTTTTGTCACAAATTTAGCTAGAAATGGGTAAATATTTCGGGTTTGAATTCCACAATCGAAACCCCCCCCCCCCAAAAAAACCCCTGATCCTAGCGCCAAAAGTCCCCTCTACACAATTGTACTAAAAGCTTACCTGATAGTTTGATATTCTGTAAGTTGTGTTTTCTGAAAATTCGTAAAGTACCTTCACATTTGAACTTCTGGAAAACATCGATTTAGTAAATATATTGACATTTTCCACCATTTAAAGCTAAATGTTAACGAAAACACGAGGCGTGTGACATAAAAGGCGAGTATACTATGAATTCGTCAAAAATGTGGTCTTATTCTGTTATTTGACAAATTAAACATTTGTCATGGAAGGTTGGTTCCTCAGTTAAGAAATATTTTGTAATGCCAAACAATTATTTGTTAATGATAAATTACCTATTATAGTAGTATATCTATTTAATTTTCAACATAGCAAATATGTTCACGACTCATAAATATTTGACTTTCAATGACAAATGAATGAATGACAAATTTAAATGACAAATTAAAAGAATAACTTTTAATCAATAATTAGTCATTTAATATGAATGACAAATTAAATGGCAATTAAATTACTAATCTTAATTTGTCTTTTTATTGATAATTAGTCATTTAATTTGTCATTTCAATTGTCATTTATTAATTTGTCATTAAAAAATCAATAATGTTTAGTCAAGGAAATGTTTGTTACGATGAAAATTAACTATAAACACTCTAAATTGTTCTTTCAGCATCACAAATAAATGTGCACCATTACAGAATATTTCTTGAATCACAAACCTGCCATTTCTTTTGACAAGTTTTTAATTTGTCAAATAAGACCTCATTTTTTGACGAATTAATATTCTCTGTGTATAATTATGAACAATCGAAATCTCAATTTATATTGTCACAATGTGAAGAAATTGGAATAAACCTTAATTTCACATTTCTCTATTATTTTATACTTTTATATGTATTCTATCATTACCATCATAAGTTACTAACCGGAAGTTACCATTTCCATTTCTTTATATATAGGTGATTTAAAATTTCGAAAATAACGGCCCGTCAGAACATACGTAATGTTCATACAATTAATATTTAAATTTTTACACGATCAGTTGGACAATTAGAAAGAAATCATAAAAATCAATAGCGGAGGAGTCAACGCACTTTATGTTATTATAAACACTGCACAAAAAAGAAAGTATCTACTCTTATAGCTAGTAATCATACCATAAAGACTAATTTATTTATTTAATGGAAACTGCATCATTTTTTATTCAAATGGCTACTACTTCATCAATTGGTGCTATTGTGTCAAACGAGTTGACAAAATGCGCAGGAGGAAATGCCGGTTCTCTCCCATGCACTTGTTGTATTTATATTGGGTCCTGAGAATTAAACACAGGGCGCCTCGAAAAAGTGGATACTTTCTTTTTGTGCAGTGTTTACTATGTTTGCTTAACATACGTAGAAACGTACTACATGGACTACCCGGTATTGGCAAAACTACGTTACAGCCGATAACACATCATTGAACCATTCGGTTACTCGTTGTCTCAGTGATCGGGAACAGATTATTTCTGACAAGACACTGCTTGTCTTTATACAGTTACAATTAAGAAAGTTTTGCCAATTATATTGACATTGTAAAGTGTAATATCTTTCATTGTCATTATCCACGATCTTCTTAACCCAAGATGATTTTAAGGAGTCAAGGAAACAGGAAACATAAAACATGTACCACCCATGTCATAATCTGAAATTGCTTTTTTCTTTTCCTGTTCCAAATAAATTTGGTAAACATGGTGTTGATCCATGGACTTATAAGTCCATGGTTGATCTTAACGACAACATGATCGGGTATGTGAACAGCAGTCAATATGTTATCGCCTTTATCGGCTGCAACGTAGTTTTGCCAATACCGGGTAATCCGTGCAGTACGTTTCTACGTATGTTTAGCAAACATTGATAATCCAGTCATTGATAATCTTCTCATCTTCCATGCACGGATCGAACTTTTGATTGTTTGCATTTCATTATCTCAGTTGCACGTGATTTTATCGAAAGGAATATCAGGGCTAAATGTTATGTCGAGAACTAACATGGTATTATCTGGGGACAATTTCCAATTAACAGTGCCGTGTTATAGTCATTATTTTTTAGCGATCCTATCCAAATGGCATCATTTTTACCGTGACTAATGACGTAAAGACCAGTGGCGGATCCAGGATTAAAATTTACGGGGGCTGACCAAGGTTTTTTTAATTGGTACCCCGAAAATAACCCCGTAAAAGGTCCACAATTTGTTTTGCCGTCAGCCTGTGAAATTTTGCTAAGTGTGTGTGTGTGTGGGGGGGGGGGGGGGGGGGGGGGGGGGTGTAGCGATGTGGTCTTCCCCAAAACCGGCAAAAGATATCGCAAGGTACAAGTCGCATATGTACCGACGGAACCTACCTATGCCTCTGAAAAAGTGGTACACAAAAAAGGACTATTGTCAAATGTTACGGGGGGCGCCCGCACCATCCGCCCCCTGTATCCGCCACTGAAGACCTGAAACAATGGCAAACTCGTTCAGTATGTCTAAGGCACGGTCCAATGATCAATTAAAGAAAGTTTTAAAACTTCCTTTAAAATACCTTTTTTCTATTTTACCACTCCGGTGGTTCTATTTTTAGAAGCACAAGGTCACAAGACATTTGCCTATTGAGCAGTACACAAACTGGTGGCAGTAATTCACCACATTTTAGCCTATAATTTCTAAATGGAACATTTCTGGCGCCAACGATTTTACAGACATAATGATGAAATGGGGATTCTCCTGATATCAAAATATCTTGATGTGAAAAAAAAATCACAGCCAAAAAAAGTGATTTGAACATACACCTTTAATATAAATAAACGAATTTGCAATCAATATGTTTTTAATTCGTGAGTTTGTAATCAAGCGCGCTTTTAAATCAAGAGGGTTTTGCAAGTAATCAGCGCATTGTTTCTTTCTTAAATTCGAGTGTGTTGTAATCAGTGTGTGTTTTTACACCTTCGTTCTACAACAACATGTACACCGACTACAATTCGCGATTGTGACGGATTGCCTGATTCATCAATTTTGATAAACTTAGCCTCATTTTGAAGGACTATCATCAGCGGGCGAGTAAATAAATAAAAAATAAACAAGGACTTCACCAGGCTGTCATCTTTTAAGATTTGCCGCCGAGTCACAAACTTGAGAGGATTATGACGTATCCCCAAAACTATCGCGGAAAATTGAGGTCGATAACCGACATGACAGAGTGTCAATCTCAACCTACTCGAATATTCTTGATAATAATAATCTTGTGTATTATTATTGGTATCATTATAGCTGACATCACCATCCTTCATTTGACAACAGTCGTGAAGAAATCGAGTCATTTATGGCAAAGTTGTCCTTAAAGGTGTATATATTCCGAACACTTTAGGATTTTGTTAACATCAAAATATTTTGATATCAAAAGAAACCCATATTTTTCTCACTATTTCTGTAAAATCTTAGGCGCAAGATACGTTCCATTGAGACATTATAAGCCAAAATTTAGTGAATTACCGCCAAAGGTGGTTATCACCTGGCTAGTTTGTGTATTACTCAATGGATTATTAAAGGTATATTATGTGATCTTTTCGAGGGAACGCCCTCAACATCGAAAAAAAATTGAAAGCAGATTTTCTTGCAGATTTACATTTCTGATCATAAATCGTACATACATTCCATCCAAGTTACAGGGCGATACGATTCTTAATTACTTCAAAATCATGGTTTTAGAGTGAAAATAAACTGTCGGATATCCGACAACTTATTTTACTCTAGTCTAAATTCACTCTAAAACCATGATTTTGAGGTAATTAGGAATCGTATCGCTCTGTAACTTGGAATGTATGTATGATTTATTATCAGAAATGTAAATCTGCAAGAAAATCTACTTTCTAAAAATAAATCATGAATAGAGGGCGCTCCCTGGAAAAGATCACATAATATGCCTTTAAGGGCATCTGGAATATTTGGATTATTTACATGTAGGGCACATGCGGCACATGGTTTGTTGAGGATACATTGATTACGTGGATTAGGACCAACATATTTATTTGTTTATTCTATTCACATCATAATGAACATGCGACAAATATTCAATACTATTGTAACATCCAATTTAATTTGAACTTTATTTTAACACGACAAAATCAATAATAGTCTTTTACACTAGTAACTCTCCCTAAATATGCCCAACAACAACAAAAAATATGAACTACATACAATTGTTTTAATATATCGTTATCATTAATATCACAATACTAAATCATTTTAATAGTGGAATAACATGAATATGGTGGAATAAGGCGAATTTCCATTATTTGATTTTTCGCGTTAACACCTCTTTTTTCGCCTTAACGTCATTTAAACAAAGGACGGACTAAACCCTTTTGTTGTCTTTCTCCTTAATGATGGTTTTAACCGTATACATTTAAAAAGAATAATAATAATAATAATAACGTATTTATATAGCGCCCAAAACGTGAGTCACTGGGCGCTTTACAAGCAAGCCCCATCCATAAGATTTACATTTTTCTTTTTTAAATCATTATTATGTTTGTAGACCCTTTTTGCTTTGCCCATAATAAGAGCTTATTATGCAAAACATGCTAAGTCCATCAGATATTAAAATTGAGATTTTGGCAGAAACGTATTGTACTTGTAAAATGGAACTTTTGCTTTTAATTTTAATTTTGTATCTCATTCCGTAGCGGAGATTATTACAAATATAAATTTCCGGATATTTTCCGGAAAACTTTAAATTTCGATGACCCAAGACGGAAACAAAATCGGATTTTAATGGTTTAAAAAAACACACGTTTAATACACTTAAAAATACAAATACAAATTAAAATATTGGCATCGGAAAACGACTTAACAATTTCCACGCGGCTATAGACTTTATTCACGCGGCAGCCATTTTCCAAAATTTGCCACCCAAGCCTCGTTCCCGTTTGGTCTATCTGCGCCTTGGCGCACTCGATAGAACCGATAGGGGGAAGCGTGGTACAAAGCGCGTGTGGCGTACTGATCCTCACGCAATGCGATAGAAGACACGCAGGCGCAGGTAAACATAATGGGAACGAGGCTTAGGTGGCAAATTTTAGAAAATGGCTGCCGCGTGAATAGGGTCTATTGGTTTTACCATATACAAAATAGATTTTTCAGAAACCTTTCCCAATTTTCAAAGTCTATCTCAAGGATTACTGAACCTATACTAGACAATACTAGTCTTTACTTATTTCTTAAAGGTCAATCAAAATGGTGATTCAAGTATGCTTTACTCATGGAGCATTTTTAGAAAAATATAATGTAAACAAAATAACTCTTAAATATTTTCCAGGGAAAAAGATATACATAAAACCAATCATAATTGCCAGAGTTTCTTTTTTAGTGTGTGATGGACTATATGCGCATGACGCGTTACTACGTAATAGGTGTAACTCCCAACTCGGTATCCGTGGGACTCGATCGATAGGTCTGAACAAACAATTTAAGTTATCAGTGAATGCTAGCTATCGACCTATTGAGGTTCCATGTGCGAGTCTGAGTAACACCTGTGACGTATACATGAGGGCTGTACCATGCCATCATCAGTATGATACAAATTATACAAGCTTAGAAACTCTTTATTTTTGTTTTCTGGGCAATATTAAAGGGTAAATCTTTTTGCTTTTGTGTTTTACAATATCCTCCATTGAATAAAACATACATGAATCACCATTTTGGTTGACCTTTAATGGTGATTCCAAATACGATAATGAACTTAAATAATGTTGACACTTTTGAAACATTTTCTGAAATTTTGGAATGTCATCTGCAGATGCCTGTCGCGTGGAAAGTATTAATGGACGTCAACAGTTCTACCAGACCACTTAAAGTTTATTCTTGGTCACCTGAGGTGAGTTTATGTGCATTTGCATAAATAAATACAATACACGTATAAAACAATATGCAATTAAAAGATGATTTAAATCATCTTGAACTTAAGTACTTTGTACTTAAAGAGAACAATGATATCTTGCGCATGCGCTTCAATACCTAAGACCTATTTTTCGTTTTTTGCATCCCTTCTATTTTCCTACTTTGTTTTCGTAGTCATTGTCTGTTGACTTTTCGCGTCTGCATTTTTCTTTCGAGAATCTGAAATGACTTCCGAAATAGTGTACAGATAAGGGTTAATGGCGGAGTTTAACGGCAGAACGAACGTCACGCACCATGCAAATACCTTCGCGGGAATGGTAAGCGCATGCGCTTGGACAAGGATTCCGAGAATTACAATCGGCGACCAACATGCGAAATCCGTGATCACAATGGCGCTGACTTTAGAAAGAAGCTTAATTTGTTGTTTCATTTCAGGCGTGCGTCCGGATTGTTTCGCTGACTTTGTAACAGCCCGAAATATCTCAATGTAACACGCGAGGATTACCAGGTAGCATACGCCGTTCGCGTTAAAGCCGAGAAAAAGCGCTACTGAATAGTACAAGCCATTAACAGAGCCTGTGGGTAATGAAGTATAGCTATCTTTTCTATACCAATAGGTATCAGCAGGGTAAGGGTAAATTATAGTACTGTTTCTGTCGTGTGAGAATGTCTTGGTAAACGCTAATGGCAGACCAATACAAACGTGTGAATTATCATAAAACTTAAAGTTCCACCGCGACAAGAATGAGGGAATAACACCAAATGATAGCGACAAAACCCATATCAGTAAGGACGTCACAACAGTTGACTGTTTACCTAATTTGTTAGAAGAGTATGGAAACGTTATACCAATATATCTATCGAAGCTAATTAGCGTTAAGAACAGTACTGATGCTTCGCTGGACGCTATCGCCAGAGCGCCGGATAGTTTACAGGGAATGCTAGATCTCCATTGTTCAGATTGCATGGGGAAATACTCTCCAAAATAAACATCAGCCGATGCTATAATGATCATATATACACCCATTAGCGAATCCGACATGGCCAGATTGCTTAGTAACAAATCCTGAACCTTATAGTTCTTAGTATTCTTCTTTCTCCAAACCAAAACAAATATGTTTCCGCCAAGAGCATTTATACCAATAATCCACATCATGATTGCCAACGCCCTGTCGGACAATAGCCTGTCACATGTGAGATATGGCGATCTCTTATCTGCCGCGCTACAGCGTATATCATCGGGTACGAAACACAGACAGATTTCATGCTGACTTACAAACAACTCTGAATTTTTCGAGAGGTTTGAAAGGCTATCGCGATTTATACTCGTTAATGTATTGTTCATCAGATTGAAATTATTCAAATTAGACAAGTGTTTGATATTAGGACATTGTTTCAACTTATTTTCTGATAGAAAGATAAGGGATACTTGCACTGTGTATTTGAATATGTCAAAATCAAGTTTTGTTAGCCTGTTATTTTGCAAGAAAATAATGCGCAGGTTGAATAAACCGTGCAATGCATTTGTGCCTAACCATTTCAATCGGTTATTATTCAAGAAAAGAAACTCAAGATTAGATTGGTCGATAAAAATGCCACCAGGCAATGTTTCGAGCTTATTATACGCAATGTTGAGCACTATGAGACGATTCAGATTATTGAATACGTCAGAATTTAGCGTCTTTAATTCATTACGTCTTAGGAAAAGCTCATTCAAGTGTTTCATACCTTGAAATAAACCATCTGGGAGTGTTATCAGTTCATTATCACGCAAAGGCAGATATTTAAGTTCAGTTAATCCATTAAATGCATTGGGATGTAAGCTGCTTAATTGGTTTTCATACAGAGTTAAGTTATCCAGGTTTATCAACCCACTAAACAAATTAGCGGGTAGTGTGGTCAAGTTATTATTATGCAGCGTCAAATGCTTTACTTTCTTTAATCCATGGAAACTATTGTCATATAATATTTCCAAGTGATTATTCTCGAGGTAGATTTGGGTTAATTCTTCCAAATCGACAAACAAATACGGGGGAAGAGTTACCAAATCATTTCCATGCACAGTTAATTCATTTAAGGCACCCAATCCTATAAACAACATAGCTGGCAGTGCCATCAGGCTATTATTATGTAGATGCAGAAATTCTAGTTTAGATAACGCATTAAATGTACTATTGCTAAGTGACACTAATTGGTTTTCAAACAGATATAGTGTTTTCAAGTTTCGTAATCCCAAAAACAAAACATCAGGGAGTGTTGTCAAGTTATTTTCGGACAAATCTAGGAATATTAAACCAACCATACCTTTAAATGACATTCCATTCAAGGCAATCAAATTAGTTTTATTCAGAGTTAGCTTTTTCAAGTTTTCGATTCGCCCGAAGGGCTCAGGTGGTAGTGTTGTCAATTTATTATAATACAGGGACAGATACTGCAACCTATTCAACCCACTAACAGTCCCATTGTATAAAGAATTTATGAGATTTCTATGCAACTTAAGTTCAATCAAGTTCACCATTCCCTGAAACAAACCACCTGGTAGTGTTAGCAATTTATTATCGTGGATATACAAATATTTGAGCATATTCAAATCTTTAAATGCACTCTTATGAAATGTAACTAATTGGTTTCTTTCTAAGTACAATGAAATCAAATGTTCTAACCCAAACAGTAATTCAACAGGTAATTCTATCAAGTTATTTCCCGCCAAACTCAACACTGACAAATTAGTAAGTCCCATGAACGTCGTTGAATACAAGGTGACCAATTGGTTTCCAGATATATATAAGTAATTCAAATTAGTCAATTCACGAAACGACCCATCTGGCAATGAACTTATATTAATATTACGAATATCTAAGTAAGCCAATCCACCCATCCACTGAAATATACTTTCATTTACGGCTAACAATTGGTTTCCACCTATATAGAGCGTGTTCAAGTTTACAAGATCTAAAAGTAAATCAGCGGGTAACGTGGTCAAATGATTGTCTGCAAGATCCAGTACTGTTAACATGCCTAAATCTTGAAAAATGTCTGTGTGAAATTCGACCAGTTGGTTCCTGTATAGATACAGTTCAGTCAAGTTTCTCACCCACCCGAACAAACCACTCGGTAATGATGTTAATTTGTTTCCATACAGGTATAGAACACTTAACTCATCCAAACCCTCAAAAGCGCGGACATTTAATGTCCTTAATTGGTTTTCATACAGGTTCAGTTCGTATAAGTTTTCCAACCCAATAAAAACACCATCTGGTAGTGTTACCAAATCATTATATTGGAGTGGCAGAACAGTAAGACTATTTAACCCTTGAAAAGCATGGGGGTTTAATGTCACCAATTGGTTTCGATGTAGGTCCAGGTCATTTACGTTTCCTAAATCCTCAAACAACCCAACCGGCAATGTTATTATTTCATTATTTTGCAGGTGCAATAGTCTTAGCGCTACCAACCCCTCGAAAGACCGGGAAACAATTGTTCTCAATCGGTTTTCATTTAAGTACAATTCTTGCATATTTACCAATCCCTGGAACAATCCAACCGGGAATGTTATCAAGTCATTATCATGGAGTTTTACGATAGTTAGTCCTACTAAACCCTCGAAGTCATTTTCATTCATAGTCACCAACTGATTTGTATACAGGTACAGTTTTTCTACATGTATTAACCCTTTGAATAACCCTACTGGCAACGATTTCAAATTATTTTCATGCAGAATGAGATGCCTTAGTTCAGTTAACCCATGGAATATTGGTGCATTTAAGGCAACCAATTGGTTTGTATACAGGTAGAGTCTATTCAAGTTTACGAGACCTGAAAATATATCAACTGGCAATGTGGTCAACAGATTTCTATGAAGATATAGGCGCGTTAACATTGCTAATCCCTTAAAAGCATCTACCTGAAGTTCAACCAATTGATTGTCATATAAATACAATATCGTAAGCATATTTAAACGTTTAAACGAATTATCCCGAACCCTTTCAATATTGTGGCTAGTCAGATCTAATATGGATACATACATTGGGTATGCTATCATCGCTTTTTGATTTACATTATCGCTACAACGCAGTTCTACCTCTCTGTCACTGAGCGTGGCAAGACAATTAGATGGGAAATCTAATCTACACTCATAACTATAAGAATCACACGTGAATTTGTATTCATATCCCTTTACGTTCTTGCACTCTGGTGTCTGCTTTACATTTGGATTAGACAAGATATCATTATTAGATTCTGGGCACGCAGGCTGTGATTCTAACGCTGATATCCCATCAAGTATTACACTAGCATTACCTTGCAAATTAAGTATAACACTGTCATTGTGCAGAACAGCACCGCATATTTCAACTCCTTCATTAAATACTACATACTTATTTTGACAGTTCACCAACTCCCCTTGTCTTTCAATATATAGAAACATATTTTCCACGGCATCTGAATTCGATGGTATTTCCATGCGAACGTAATATCCCATCGACACATTGACTTGGATACTGCAAGTTTCATACGCGCTTCCGTATAAGATGATCATCCGTGAACTGGTATTTCTCTCTTCAATTTGACATGGTTCATATCCATAGTCGTCAACATACCATAAAGGTTGCACAGATATATGCAATTCTTTCTCAGCTGCTACCGATTTGTTCATCGTGACCGTAGCAAACAACGCGATAGCTAGCAGTTTGATGATGGACAGTTGCATTGTTGCTCTTATTGAAATTGTAAACGCCATAATTACTCGTAATTTCCGCATGTGTTCATTTAGGAAAATATACTATAGTTTGATCAGTTTCAAATTGGCTAAGCCTCTTTACAGCAGCGAATGATTACCGAATGACGCGAGCGCGCACGAAAACAGAAATGTGCATACTATGCGTGACGCGTGCGTCAGACAAAAAACAGCGTGCGTGAGGCTATAATCGCGGGAACACGCTTTGATTATTTTTGCGCGCGGAGAGATAAAAACCAAATATTTCTCGCCAATTTTTAGCTGATCAAACTATAAATTATACACTATTGTTATTAAATAATTTAATTCTATAATAATCTATTGATGATTATTTATAACATGATTCATCACGAACATGGACATAGCTCGGCGTACTGTACATATAATCCAACATTTAATGCCGACGCAGCTTCTTTGTTATAATCCAACATTCACAGGACAGGAGTAGCCTTTTAGTAATTGGTAATGATTTGATGACGTCATGTACATACAAAATTGTAGATACACGTTTTCCCGATGAAGTACGTGCGAAGTGTGTGATTAGCTTCAATGTTCACACCGGCACTTACTGCTGATGGAAATAATTGTCTGAGAAATCAAATGAAGATACTACACAAACATGTGATCGAATCGCTGTGCGATATAATATACTATAACGTTCATGTGATACCGATCGCGTTCTTATAGTCTATAGAGTTCAAGTTCTGTTTTAATAATTCCGGATACCGTTATACCGCAGAGTTGATATCAAACAGAGGAGAGAATTTTTCGATAACCGTAACTTATTCCGAAATAACCGATATACCGCAGTTAATCTACGTAAGAGTTTAGAACATTGATTTGTTTTCGAACGACGTTAATACGGTTTAATCGGTTTAAAAACCGATGTTGGTATCCGATACACCAAACAGTGTATAATGACTACACGTAGGTCCTATTGTACACTTTCCTGGAAAATATCTCGGATGACCACCGGTATTGGTCTGCAATCTCGTACGAATTGAAACATGTATAACTTATTCGGAAGAGTGCAAAACGATAGCCACACCTTTTCAATACACCAATGACCACGTTATTACGTACGGATAGAATCTTGCCGCATCTGGCGTCTCCGGGTACTGGAAGTGCTCGACGTGAATGCAACGGCAGCTAAATTAACGATATTGAGACGACGCTAAAATCAAATGCGATATTTCAGCCGACACACTGTTGATTATTAATTCAAGTTCATTTCATTATAAAGTCTCTTTCCCCGTTACACAGAAGATGAAGATATGACTTGGCGTGACTTCAATTTCATGAACAGTTCGCGAGAATCCACCAAAAGACGTCGATACATCGGTAGTTTACAATGCCAGTGATAGATTAATACTAGTACGGCATACGAACATAAACATAATTAGAAATGGGACGATCCATCTGAACTTCAGTTACGTGAGGAGTTGACATGAACTTTAACAGTTAGATATCCATTTATAGAGCGTTTGTTATGGTGTTTATTCCGCGCCATAAACGTCCAACGTTAATTTAGACGCACGCAACTATCACACGCTCTTGATCGACAGTTCACGTTATTATACCTTTCAT
Source organism: Ophiura sarsii (assembly GCA_035610835.1). Taxonomy (NCBI): domain Eukaryota; kingdom Metazoa; phylum Echinodermata; class Ophiuroidea; order Amphilepidida; family Ophiuridae; genus Ophiura; species Ophiura sarsii. Next base: position 48,817,913 of record CM069455.1, read on the forward strand.
ACGTTTTCAGTTGACAGCGATTCTCACAGCACAGGAAGTTATAACTTTAGTCACATTGTCTGTAATTAATTTCGCGAAAATTTGGCATTATTATTAATCGCTGAAGATATCACGAATATAGCGATTGATACTTCACAACTGTTAGCAATATCCATGAATTTATCAACATTTGATCAACGTTCAAATACGAGGAAATGCAAATTGTTTGAGATCTCTCTCTCTCCCCGTAATAGTTAATTTCGCGACCACTGGCAACGATAACAACACTTGAAACCATTTGGTTGAGATGTCTCTATAGTCAATTTCGAGAACAGTTGGTATACTAGTATAAGAACACTTCGATTCTGCACCAATCAATTCCAACTAAACAGTTTTACAGTAACCGTATCGCCGTGATGACAATAATGATTAAAAGTATATGTCACGTTTATAAAATAGTCGGTATAACTCCGATTTCGTTATCATTTGTTTAAAATAACAGCCACACAACACATACATCCAGTAGGACATCACATTGGGTTAAAACTGTAGCTTGAGACCATATCATGCTGAATTTGAAATGGTTTAGAGGCGCGAATATCACTTCTTGGACATTGTCTATTCAAGATCGATGAAATCGAATTCCCTGGCGATTTTTGTGGGGACAAAAACCGTGCCTTTTATCTACTGTAGCGTGGTCAAGTTGAGCAACCGGTTGTGTTACGATGATCGCTGTATTAGAGATACACATTGAGCCTTCTGCCTTGAAGATAATTGAAGATTCCCGTAAACAACTTGATGAACTGTCACCATGGATATCGACAATATGCTCCAAATAAAAACAATTAATGACGTCGTTCTTGTTTTAAATCAGCATCAAACATTGATTCACCATCATAAAATCGGGCATAAAATAGTGACACAGTTCCAAGTTACTGTACCATTGTACATATCACACCATATTATTGTTTGCAATATCATTTTGCGACATCGAATTGCAATAGTTACAAACGTTCCGCCGCCGAAGTTACTGAATGAAGCCCACCAAAATTATCAAGTCGTTTTACTCCGCTTAAATTTACGATGGAAAGAGTTTAATTCTATACAGTCTAAGTAATATCAGTAATATTATTTGGACTCGATTTACGTATGATGTAATCACTGACCAATCAATGACTGCGAATTTTAAGTTATGACATGCGCATTTGACACAAAATATTACCAATATTCGATATCCATCCGCGTGTACGCTACGCTGGGCCTCAGATGTGTCCAACTTGCTTTAATGGATACGACCAACGATAATTGAGTCGGTCGTGTCAAATGCAACTTGCACAAACAGAATTTAACACGGAATTTCATAGCTCTATATTTTTAGATACATTTTGGCCATGTGGATCGTTGCTCACGTTTTGTCCTTTTTTTTTATAAGAAAACGATTTTAATATATATTTATATATCTTTATCAGATATCATGACATTAACACTTTCCACGCGGCAGGCGTGTCTCTGCAGACGACATTCCAAAATTTCACAAAATGTTTCAAAAATGTCAAAATGTCATTACCATATATGGAATTCCCATGAGAAATGCATTGAAATAAGTATAATTTTTTAAGTAATCCTTGAGATAGACTTTGAAATTTAGGAAAGGTTTCTGAAATATCTGTTTTTATATATGGTAAAACTAATAGTAGGCATAACACAATGCACACACACAGAGTCTGCCACTGGGAGCATTACACCAGTGAACAACAACATACACCCATAAAAATATGTAAGTTCCCCCCTAGCATATACTAGAATATTTCCAAAAAGTATTTGATGGATTTAAATAATTTTCAACTAGAAAGATGCACCCAATTGTTAGGCACATTTTGATACCAAATTTGTTGGCCTTGAGACAATGCAACGATAAGAAATTGTGCCATTTACCAATTTTTATACAGAAAAAAAGTGGCACTAAATCTCACTGGCTATGGCTGGTTTTGTCCATAAATTAACAGACATTTTCTTGGTGGATTTATCGTGCACAGAAAATGGGAATCTACTAAACAATTAAGTGTGGCATCATTTCAAGAAAATCAATAAGCTGATCATAATTAAGTGTGCCAAGTTCGTCTGATTATGAATGACGTGGCAATTTGGTCCGATTATGAGTGACATGGCAATTTGGTCGGAATTTTTTTTTTGGGGAAGGCGTGTGCCGCCAGCAAAATGAAAATTGACCCAAACATTTACCAATTTTTTTGACCCAATTGGACCCATATGTTTACCGGAAACCCATAATTTTCCTATTATTTGACAGATTTGGCTAAAATGTCGGCGAAAACAGTAACATTAAGGATTTTAGACCCATACTTTACCAAAAATGGCTTTGAAAAGGGGTCATCCATTTACCAGAGGGTGAAAAAGATACCCTATTTGGTGGCACATTCCTTCCTCGTATACACTAAGTACATAGTGAACCATAATATGTTTTTTTTTAAAGGACTCCTCCAAAACAGTATCATTTTATTCATCAAAGAAGATTTTAAAGACACCACCACAATGCATTGCGTTTTTGAAAAATGCCCTAATTCTGGTCTCCAATTTGTTTCGGTTCCTATACTATCACTAACATGCACACAGTTATGCCTTCATAGCGCGTTTATACGTACATGTAGTTGGAGGTTTTAGTTTACATCAATGAATACATCAGTGTTCCTTTTTCTTATTTTATAAAACTTAAGAGCTCGACAAATGCATCGTGTGAAAAAAAGCTTTTGGCTGGCGTTCGTGCGATGCATTGTGGGAAGACATTAAAATCTTCTTTGGTTATTTATTGAATTATATCACGATTTGCTCTGAATAGAAAAACATATCATTTTGATTGAATTTCACTTTCGGGAGCGTAAAGATGAAAGAAAAATAGTTATTACCGACGCCTCGGAACCCGACTGTTTATTTTGACGGAATAAATCGTATCTAATAAAATTAGGAGCCAGCCATTATGACGTCACATTAATCCGCTCCCGAATGTTGGAAATTCATTTTGATTAGGCAAAAAAACAAAACAAGTTTGTTTCCGGTAGGTGGTCTAAAAACCAAGATGCGAGATGCGGTTTTTTAATTTTTATTTATTTTCATTTTTGAGGGGGGAGACGTTCTGTGGGATGACTTTCCAAAGGCAATTTTTGCAATTTACCATACGTCGTGAACCCTGAAGACACAAAGAATCACAGCCGGTATCCTACTGTGCCCCATATCATAGTTACTGGGCTTCCCAGAGCAGTCAGATTCAATTATTTGTGCAAAATGTTAATCTTTTCTACAGTAATTTGGATTTAAATCACTTTTGCGATTTTATTTTTTCAAAAATGGGACTAAAAAAATGAAATGCGGTAATTTACGTCGCCAAAACGAAACGCCAGTGTGCGCGGCCTACCCGAAATCAAACTTGTTATTTTTTTACGCCTTATCAGTGAACTATATATAATACACATTTCTTACGCTCAGTTGTCAGTCTTCTCACTTTGTGAGTCATCTTTGCACATTTACAGGAGCCTGTGTTGTGCGTTGCGTTTTAGTGTGAGGACTTTTGTAATCGTTCCACCATTAGTCGAAAATAAAATGAGTCGTTCGTGACAATTAATTATTGAGTGCATTTCCATCTATAATACTATTCATCACGCTCTATATAGCAAGAGTAGAGACAAGGCTGGAATTGGAATTCGTTCGTTGTAAAGAAATGGATCAATGGTTAAATAATAAAACTATCACAGATACACTCGTCGATCTTTGTGGCGTGCGAATGTTGCCTATGTCACTGGCAATCGAGGTTCCCGTGTATTCCTTATTATTGTTTGAATTTGTATTTGTTTAAACTTGATGGTGGATTATTGTAACATCATTTTTACGTCAATTGTTTATCCATTATAAAAGTTCACGCGGTTATATTTTTATATTTTATTTATTTTTCTATTATTTATCTCTTGATTGCTTATTTAACTTCTATAATTATGTATAATATTGCTTGATAAATAATTGATTTGATCAAAATTAAATGTTTTGATTAAAGTCACCTATTTCCTCGACATAACTATGTCAGCGTACACTTTGCAAACCTTTTAGCATCGATAGTTGCGGCAGCATAACGTTATGCTCCAACTTACTCTTGGGTCCGGTCAGATAAGATTTAGCGTAAATTACTCGCAAGTTACTAGCCTAGTAGTTTACCCCGGTTTGGTGCTCTCAAAATTGTTGGTTACGCCTCAGTTACTAACGAGGTAGCGAGGTGCACGGTAACCCTCTGTATATCCCCGACTATAACTGGTTGTGTATTAAATTGGTTTACATCATATTTCAAAAATCGTTCTCAATCTATCATTATTAATGATTCTGTCTCTCAACCAAATGTACAACTTGAAGGTGTTCCGCAAGGATTTGTCATTGGCCCTCTATCTTTTACAATGTATACAGCACCATTTTAGGACGTAATAAAAGCTCATGGTTTTGGTGATATGATTTATGCCGATGACATCCGAGTGTATGTTATATTGAAACAAGATGAACGTTCTTACTGTAATTCCTAAACTTGAACTATGTATAGACGACATGAAGGCATGGTCTAGCGCTAATGACTTAAAACTAAATGAAGACAAGACGGAGGTTCTCCACATTACTTCTAAATTCAGGAAAACATCTCCTCTTTCATCTGTTAATAGTGCCAATGTACCTATACAGCCTGTGAAATCAGCTCGTAACCATGGTAACCTGGGTGTCATCATTGAATGATCTTAGCATGGATGTGTATATTAATAATATTTGCCGCTAGGCGACGAAAAAAGAAGTTTTACGGGCGGACGGACCTGTCAAGTAGGGTCGGTCGGTCGGGCGATTTGTTGTTGTTTTATTTATTTTCTCACATAAAATGTCACCAAAATATGCAAAAATCGGGAATTTTTAAAAAGAAATGTGAAAAAAAATGTTCGACATATTTTTGGCCAAAAAACGGCTGATTGAGAGAAAGGTATCTAAAAAAATAAAATAATAAAAATCTTGAAAATCGCAAAAAGGGTGGGTCGGTCTAGCCCGTAAAACAGGTTTTTTTTAAATTTTCCTCGCCTCAGCTTCATATTCGTTGTACAAAATCGGTCGCATTAGTAGACTTGTTAGAGAGCATTTACATCAAATTGTCACTATCATCATGATCATTGTCAAAGAACACTATGTAATAGATATATACTTATGTTTGTTATGAGCATGTTACAACAACAAATTGCAATTATTAATTAGGAGTAATTATGTCATAAAGTCATGTGCCGGTATGTCAGAACAGTGATACGGTGATATGCCGGTATATCAGAACTGCAGTTACACGGTGGTGTATGGCAGAATATTGTGATGTGCCGGTATGTCAGAATACAAAATGAGGTTTTCATGCCGGTATTATGTTCAAACCCTGGCATATCACACTAATTAGTGCGGTATCTCATTAATTAATTACCTTTTTGTCTCAATATTTTGGGAGAAAAAAGAGTTTCATTTGTAGATCATAAAATGCATCTTAAAGGTATATTATGTGATCTTTCCAGGGAACGCCCTCAACATGGAAAAAAAAAATTGAAAGCAGATTTTCTTGCAGATTTACATTTCTGATAATAAATCATGCATAGGGCCCTACATTCCAAGTTACAGGGCGATACGATTCTTAATTACTTCAAAATCATGGTTTTAGAGTGAAAATAAACTGTCGGAATCCCGACAGTTTATATTTTTCACTCTAAATTCACTCTAAAACCATGATTTTGAGGTAATTAGGAATCGTATCGCTCTGTAACTTGGAATGTATGTATGATTTATGATCGGAAATGTAAATCTGCAAGAAAATCTACTTTCTAAAAAATATCATGAATAGAGGGCGCTGTCTTGAAAAGATCACATAATATGCCTTTAACTCATTTTGCCCAAAATGGCACATGTGCCGGTATGTCAGAACAGCGACGATTTGTTTGCTTTGGCCTTTTTGTAGTTGATTTGTATTATGTATATTATGCCTTCCACATGTTGTTTTTCTCCACAATGTACATGTACTTTGGTTTTTTTTGTATGTTTTTGTTTTTGGTTGTAGTATAAGCATCGTTTTTTATATATATATAATGTTATAATATACATTATATAGATAGGGATACTATTACATTTGGGATAGGAAAGTCCTATATTGCACGTATGTAGAGAACAAGTCCCGTTTGCATAAATTTAAAAATGCAACAGCGTCATTTTATATGATGGTATGGTGTAAAGTTAAAAAATTAATTCAAATATATACATAAAATAGACAATGAAACGTGAAGCATCAGATATTTCAGGCTTGTAAAACCGTCCAGCACGTACGTTTTATCATAACTTTTAAAACCGTACAATATTTTGGGAATGTTTTCAACAATTCCGTAAACTTCAATTATTAAGTCTATACCTAAAGCAGACGACACAAACAGCGCCACCTAACATATGAGTACGGCCAAAGTTAAACTTAAATTAAGCTCAGATCGGCAAGTTGAGTCGCATACCCCTATAGGCTTTATTCCGTAAATCACAGAGGGCGTTATTTACGGAATAATAATAAAACTAGTAGGTTATATACTTAATGTAATACACTGAAAACATTACTTTGTCAATTGACAAATATAAATTAGTCATTCAGGTGGTTTAATTTAACAAATTAAATATTTGTCATTCACATGAAAAGTTTGTCAAATTACAAATTTTTAATTTGTCATGCAAGTGGTTTAATTTGACAAATTAAATCAAACATTTGTCATTGTTCATTTTTATTTAGTCATTGCCATTTTTTTATTCGTCATTGATAATATTTAATTAGTCACTGCTCCTTGGAAAATTAGTCATGTATAACAAAAATTAGTCATGGTAATAAACTAATATACTTTAAAAATATAAATTAATTGATTAATTTGATTGTAGTGTATGATTTTAGGATTTAAGTATTATGAAATTCTATAATAGTGATCGTATTTTGTCACCAAAAAGTGTAAACAAAAAAAGGGAAATACACCATGCAGATCGCAGGCCTTCACGACACGACAAGCATACCATGCAATGCCATTCGCAATAGCCATAACCATGAACGTCATGCATGCTTTCAAATCAGACTATTAAGTCCGGGATATTTGGTAACAAAATACGATCACTATTATAGAATTTCATAATACTTAAATCCTAAAATCATACACTACAATCAAATCAAATCATTTAATTTATATTTTAAAGTATATTAGTTTATTACCTTTTCTGTTTTTCGATCTAGATACACAGCTCTCGTGATCCGCTGCACACTCACGTACGCCATGAATTGCAAATGGCGCCGATTCGAAGACGCTTCAAAAACGGGTTTCACGTAACCGAAATCAGAAGCTATATTTGTCATTCGCAGCAAATATTTGTCATTTATTTTTCGTCTCCGAATTGATTTGTAATTCCGCTGTAACTTTGTCATTTCCTTCCTCATGGTTAAATTAAATCGTCATTCCCAGATTTACTTATTCCCAAATTCGTCAAGTGACGGGTTTAGGATTTGTCACTCAATTATATTTGTCATACCCAAATTTGTATTTGTCAACGCACAAAGCAACTTCGTACTAGCACTCTTTTAATTTGTCATGTTACTCTCATGGTTTGTCTTTTCACAGTTATATTGCAAGACTAATTTTTTTAACTCGATTGACGAATTGATCTGGACTTTTGACGAAGTTATGTTTTCAGTGTACTATTATAGGTTTACCCTTTGTTTTGTCGTCCTGGCCACCTACAAATCGGGGCTTGTTTTCATTTACAAATTTGGTCATATATCATTTTAGTGGTGTCAAAGTGTCTGGCCACATTGTGCGCTACTTTTTGTGGTTTATTCCGTAAATAGTGTTGTGTGATTACCATCTATTGTCTTCATAAATCTACGCTACCCTGTGTATCTTTGGAGGACGGGTACCGGCATCCTAAGATTTTCAAATCGAAGTTTGTGTGCGAAATATCTCGAAAAATACAGCTTGAATTAGTAAGATTTGTGGACACGATATTGGTACAGTATTTATCTCGGCTGAGTTCGAGTGACTGGTTATTTGGAGAATTATGAGGGATAATGTTCCCGCGATAGGGATATTTATTTTCTATTCCGACATCGTCACATCAAAGAAAATGGCGGCGATTCTAGTTATTGTACCCCCCGTATATCACCATAATGTTTTATATACTCCATGCGCTCCGTCGCTGATCGCAAGCGTGGATCACCGTTTTTCCAATCAAGGGGCGTAATTTTGTTTTGTCGTGGTTTACTACTCATGTGTGTGGGCGGAAAGAGTTCAAGCGTAATAGAGCATGAAGCTAAAACTATATGAATCCCCCCATCCCAAACGCCACTACGCGCAATTGAGTTTGTTGAATTTTGTTCACCGCTAGGCTATGTACCACCCCTAGAGATTGCCTCAGAAAAAAATTGTGTTTGCGATTTCGTCTTTATTAATCCATCAATGGATTCCGGATTTTGTGAGCATGTACAAATCGCAAATAACTTGGACGAGTTCAAAGTTGGGGTTAATCTGCCTCATAGGAGTAAAACTATTTTTTTGCCTTGAGAAGCATATTTTTCTTAGTAAAATACAACGATGCATGCTCGGGGGTGGTACTCACGTATGTAAGGCATACGGGGAGGTGCCGCTCCAGTGGGTCGTTTTTCATGAGACATCCTTAGCCATGGGTAGGCTTTTCAACTGAAAAATCCTTAGACATGGGTCTATCCAAAATCACCCTTAGAAATGGGTAGGGGATTTGATTCTCCAGCGGCACACCCCCGACCAAACCAAATCTGAGTACACCCCCCTTTTTCCCGGGGATGTATGAGCGTTGCTATTTTTGTTTGATGTTTACATAACAAACAGAGTCCCCCGACTTGTCGCGGTTTTAGTTATACCATTGTAATACTTGCTACGTCACACCATACTTGATGTATGAGGGCGAATCTTTGCTGTATAGATAATCAATTGTTTGATGTTTACGTAACAATTGGATGCCTTTTTCACTGAATCACGCTGGGCCCATTACTCATTAGTAAGTACATGGAAGAGCGTGGACATTTACATAATTATGTTATGTTTACATAACAAACAGAAAAAACTTGTCGCCGCGGTTTTAGTTATACCAGGGAGGTGTGGTTATACCATTGTAATACATGCTAGTATTACACCATACGGTAATATTGAAGACTGGGGGATGTAATCTATTCAAAATCATTGCCAAATTTGGCCACATCGTTAGTTCGTAAAGAACTATGCCGGGCAAATCATGCACATTTTTAAACCATTTTAGGTAAAAAGCGGTTTACTTTCATGATTTTTAGTTGCTTGTGCGGGGTTATATAGACATCAGTGAATACATTCTAGCCACATCGTACTACATCGCTGTATTCATCTAGGTAAACATGGAGTTTTCTACATATTTTGGTCAACTAATTTTCAAAAAAATGTCGCCCTCTGAAGTCAATGATATGAACATCCCTAGCATTATAATAGGCTATACCTTTTAATTGAATATATTATCGACTCGCACATAGAAATGATCGGTTCTTTAAAAATAAAAAAATAAATTATCCAAACATTAATGATATTTGCGTCCATTTTCCAAATTTTGACATTTGTCGGTCAGACTCAGGCCTACTTAATTTTTTTTTTTAAATGCTCATGATTTCTATACGAAAGACATTTTTGTCATGAAATTGATTGCGGCTTGACTTTTTTTTGTATCATCGATCTCATGTACCCCCAAAAAATGAATTATTTAACCAAATAATGGTATTTGGGCTATTTTTTCAAATGTTGATATTTGTCGGTCAAGCCGAGAATTTAAAAATAAATCGTTATGATTTCTATGCGAATGACTTTTTTTGTCGCCAAATTGATTGCGGCTTGACTTTTTTGCATCATCGATCTCATATGTACCAAAAAAATTGAATTATTTAACCAAATAATGGTATTTGGGTTAATTTTTTTTCAAATTTTGATATTTGTCGGTCAAGCCTAGAATTAAAAAAAAAATTGTTATGATTTCTATGCGAATTACTTTTTTGTGGTCAAATTGATTCCGGCTTGACTTTTTTGTATCATCGATCTCAAACGTACCCCAAAAAATTGAAATTACTTTAATAACCAAATAATGGTATTTGGGCTAATTTTTCAAATTTTGATATTAAGTCAAGCCTAGAATTAAAAAAAAAAAATAATGATTTCTATGCGAATGACTTTTTTGTCGCCAAATTGATTGCGGCTTGACTTTTTTGCATCATCGATCTCATACGTAGCAAAAATAAAATTGAATTATTTAACCAAATAATGGTATTTGGGCTAATTTATCAAATTTTGATATTTGTCGGTCAAGCCTGGAATTTAAAAAAAAATTGTTATGATTTCTATGCGAACAACTTTTTTTTGTGTCAAATTGATTGCGACTTGACTTTTTTGTATCATCGATCTCATACGTACCCAAACAAAATTGAATTATTTAACCAAATAATGGTATTTGGGCAAATTTTTCAAATTTTGATATTTGTCAGTCAAGCCTAGAATTAAAAAAAAAATGATTTCTATGCGAATGACATTTTTTGTCGCCAAATTCATTGCGGCTTGACTTTTTTGCATCATCGATCTTATGCGTACCCCAAATAATTGAATTACTTTAATAACCAAATAATGGTATTTGGGCTAATTTTTCAAATTTTGATATTTGTCAGTCAAGCCTAGAATTTAAAAATAAATAAATTATGATTTCTATGTGAATGACTTTTTTGTCGCCAAATTGATTGCGGCTTGACTTTTGCATCATCGATCTCATACGTACCAAAAGTAAAATTGAATTATTTAACCAAATAATGGTATTTGGTCTATTTTTTTCAAATTTTGATATTTGTCGGTCAAGCTTGGAATTTAAAAAAAATATTGTTATGATTTCTATGCGAACAACTTTTTTTGTCGTCAAATTGATTGCGACTTGACTTTTTTGTATCATCGATCTCATACGTACCCAAACAAAATTGAATTATTTAACCAAATAATGGTATTTGGGCTAATTTTTCAAATTTTGATATTTGTCAGTCAAGTCTAGAATTAAAAAAAAAAAATTCTATGCAAATTACTTTTATGTCGCCAAATTGATTGCGGCTTGAGTTTTTTGTATCATCGATCTCATATGTACCCACAAAAATTGAATTACTTAGCTAATTAATGGTATTTGGGCTAATTTGTCAAATTTTGATATTTGTCGGTCAAGCCTAGAATTTAAAAAAATTGTTATGATTTCTATGCAAACAACTTTTTGTGTGTGTCAAATTGATTGCGGCTTGACTTTTTTGCATCATCGATCTCATATGTACCAAAAATAAATTTGAATTATTTAACCAAATAATGGTATTTGGGCTAATTTGTCAAATTTTGATATTTGTCAGTCAAGCCTGGAATTTAAAAAAAAAAATGTTATGATTTCTATGCGAACAACTGTTTTATCGTCAAATTGATTGCGACTTGACTTTTTTGTATCATCGATCTCATGCGTACCCCAAAAAATTGAATTACTCTAATAACCAAATAATGGTATTTGGGCTAATTTGTCAAATTTTGATATTTGTCAGTCAAGCCTAGAATTTAAAAAATAATAATTATGATTTCTATGCGAATGACTTTTTTGTCGCCAAATTGATTGCGGCTTGACTTTTTTGCATCATCGATCTCATACGTACCAAATATAAAATTGAATTATTTAACCAAATAATGGTATTTGGGCTAATTTTTCAAATTTTGATATTTGTCAGTCAAGTCTAGAATTAAAAAAAAAAATTCTATGCAAATTATTTTTATGTCGCCAAATTGATTGCGGCTTGAGTTTTTTGTATCATCGATCTCGCTATTTTTTCAAATTTTGATATTTGTCGGTCAAGCTTGGAATTTACAAAAATATTGTTATGATTTCTATGCGAACAACTTTTTTTGTCATCAAATTGATTGCGACTTGACTTTTTTGTATCATCGATCTCATACGTACCCAAACAAAATTGAATTATTTAACCAAATAATGGTATTTGGGCTAATTTTTCAAATTTTGATATTTGTTGCTCAAGCCTAGAATTTTTTTTAAAAAATCGTTATGATTTCTATGCGAATGACTTTTTTGTCGCCAAATTGATTGCGGTTTGAGTTTTTTGTATCATCGATCTCATATGTACCCACAAAAATTGAATTAACTAAATAATGGTATTTGGGCTAATTTTTCAAATTTTGATATTTGTCGGTCAAGCCTAGAATTTAAAAAAAAAATGTTATGATTTATATGCGAATTACTTTTTTTGTGGTCAAATTGATTGCGGCTTGACTTTTTTGTATCATCAATCTCATACGTACCCCAAAAAATTGAATTACTTTAATATTAACCAAATAATGGTATTTGGGCTAATTTTTCAAATTTTGATATTTGTCAGTCAAGCCTAGAATTAAAAAAAAATAATTATGATTTCTATGCGAATGACTTTTTTTGTCGCCAAATTGATTGCGGCTTGACTTTTTTGCATCGTCGATCCCATACGTACCAAAAAAAAAATTGGAATTATTTAAACCAAATAATGGTATTTGGGCTAATTTTTCAAATTTTGATATTTGTCGGTCAAGCCTAGAATTTAAAAAAAATGTTATGATTTCTATGCGAACAACTTTTTTTGTCGTCAAATTGATTGCGACTTGACTTTTTTTGTATCATCGATCTCATACGTACCCAAACAAAATTGAATTATTTAACCAAATAATGGTATTTGGGCTCATTTTTCAAATTTTGATATTTGTCGGTCAAGTCTGAATCTTGTCCCTGCGTAGAAAGGCAACATTTTCTTACCCGCATGGTCACCGCTAAGTCCTAGGTCCCCTAGGGCGAAGGTTGCAACCGGAAAGTACATTAATCAAATCAAACTTTTTACCTTCGCACCTAAATACAATCTCCAGGCCACATCAAACACCAACAGCAGCTCTGTCAGCAATTCATTCTTATGGTTGAATCAAATACAAAGCAAACCCTTTAGAACAAATAAACGGGTTTCAAATATTATCTCCCACACAATAAATCCAAACCACTTCATAATCATTTCATTTTCATACCATCACTCTCCGCCCGTCCTCCATGGTTCTGGTCAGATCCTAACATATCATGTTAAAACCAATACAATGTCAATAACTGCTCTATTGATAACCACTACATCTGACACTGCTAAACCCCATCAACCGCGAAACTCGAAAACCGCGAAACCCGAGAACCGCTCTAGTTATGGTATAGTTTTATTGTAATGGGCGATGGAAATTTAATTACTACATGTAGTAGGTATACTTTTAAAATTCTGCGCCATCTAATCTATCAAGTACACTGCAAATTTTTAAGTGTTAGTACACTAACACCTTTTTATCCCAAAAATACAAGGGCATACAACGCATGTATATTATGTGTTGGTGTCACGAAAACAAGCGCTTGCAACGCGTAAAAACTAACACATAGTTGTATTAAAAAACAATCATAAACAACGCATGCACATTCTAAGTGTTAGTACACTTAACTGCCCTACCATGACAAAAGGAAGTAATGGACAACAGGAAGGTTTAGAGCTATGAGGCAAAACAAGTTTTTGTAAAAAAATTCTGCAAAATATTCAAAAATGTACATTAAATGTGACATTCAACTGATATAACATTAGCAGAACATCACTCATCACTTTTCAAGGCTCTTACAAAAAAACATGATTTGCCTTGTATCTTGTATCTCCTGTTGTCCATTACTTCCTTTTGTCGTGGTTTATTTGGTAAAAAGTGAACATGCTTCCTTTTTGATATGCTAATTACTCATTAATTAAGAATTTTTGAGGGTTCCTGCTATGATAGAATTGTGTATCAATATTATTTCTATCATTTAGTATAGAAAAACCCATTTTGAAAAAGTGTCCATTACTCCCTTTTGTCATGGTAGGGCAGCCTAATACTCACACATTAGTGTTAGTATACTCTCACATATGCACCAACACATAGTTGTCCCAAATAAACAAACACATACAACGCTTGCACATTATAAGGTCACATTTATTAAGTTGGGACCCTATTGCGTCACATGCATACATTTGACAAAAGGTACATGTGATAATGCTCTAAGCATAATAACTCAAAAAGTATATATCCAAAGTGTGCAAAAGGATACATTGTTAGAAAGCTGAGATATCTAGGATTGTGAATATCTAGTGTTTGTTCCAGTATACAGGGTGATGTAGGAAATATAAAGTGTGTAACAAAGGAAATATTACTATGAAATGTAATTTACTGTATGCTTCCTAATTTAATCATAGTACATTGAAATAAATATTGAACCCCAGATTTGAGAAACCAAAGGCAAGGCCCTTTCGGTCATATATTATTTGTAGGGGTTAATTAACTGTCAAACGAAAATACAGGGTGATCAAAATGTGTCAATTTTTACATAAAAAAACTATATATTATTCTGTGTGGACGGTATGACAAAAATGTATATAAATGTTGTTTGTTCAAAAGAAACACTTAAATGAAGTTTATGAACATACCTTTCAGGTAGAAAGGTACAATTCATTCAAATTTGATTATACAGGGTGTCCAAAAATGAAGAAAACAAATTCGGCTGATTACTTACAACCTCATTTCTGTATTATGAATTGATTACAATGTTATGCCTGGCATTATTTGCACTGACATCTTGCTAACATACATAGTTAAGTCTGTTGATCTATAGAAATTAGCATTGGATATTGAACAATTTGAAAATGATATACTAGTAGGGTGACGGAGATGGATGTTAATCATAAACACTAAAAAGTGATATTATTGTGCGGATTTGGTGGATAAAATAAGCACTTCCTAGGTAATTAGTATCAATATAATTAACAAAGATTATCTAAAATATTAAGGAACATTCAGCATTAGGTCCAACTTCATTAAAACACTGCAGAGATATTGCCCCCCCCCCCCCCCCACCCACCGTTAGTACCATTTGAAATGGGTAATAAATCTGCCATTGATATATTTTCAGATGGTATTTGTTGTATGTAATTAATTAGTAATATTAATTAATTGGGGATGTAATTAACACTAATTAAGGTTTGGTAATTACAATAATGATACTAATCACACAAAATAGTAATTCAATGAACTAATATACACAAGATTTAATCATTTATTTTGCCCATCACATTGGAAATACATAGCATGCATCCTCACCTACACCGCCTCCACCCTGACTAATTGTAATTAACGAGTTATAGTAATTAATCTCAACTTGATTTATACATTTTTCTTATACAGGGTGTCCCAAAAGTCTATGCACGTTTTTGAAGAGTCATATCTCATAAAATATACATCATATGGTATAAATTTAACCATATTTTGATAGACGAGATTTGGGAAATTATTTTGATACCAAACACAACCCTATTGGTGAACCACCAACATTATAAAACTGGTTGAAAGTATTTGGCCGTGTGAGACCTACCCATACCAAGTACCACACATTGTTGCTAAAACCAGGTGCTCATAAATTAACCGTAATCTTGGTGTTATTGTAGCTAATGATCTCAGCATGAATGTCTACATAAATAATAAATGCCGTTCAGCCTCTTTTGCTCTCTTCAAAATTGGCCGCATCCGAAATTGTCTTGATGAAAAATTGACTGAGACTTTAGTTCATGCGTTCATCACTTGTCATCTTGATATGTGCAACAGCCTTTTATACGGACTTCCAGACTCCCATATTTCTAAGCTACAACGTATTCAAAATTCTGCTGCAAGACTTGTCACACGTACTCGCTTCTCAGAACATATCACTCCTGTGCTTCGTGATCTTCATTGGTTGCCTGTTAAGTTTCGCATCATGTACAAAATACTTCTCTTGACTTATAAATGTCTTCATGGACTTGCTCCAGAATATCTCACTGACTTGATTCAGGAATACAAGCCTGTTCGCAACCTCCGCTCATCTTCAAAACAAAATCTTGTTCCACCATTGGTTAGTACAACTTCATATGGTCATCGTAGTTTTCGCCATGCATCTTGTGAACTCTGGAACAAATTACCATTTCATATTAAGAACTCTCAGACTCTTAATCAATTCAAATCATCTCTGAAAACATATCTCTTTGAAATGGCATTTTGTAACATTTAATTTTATTTTGTATCTTTAGTAGACTGGTATATTGTGTCTTTCATATGTTTTGCTCTGTTTTTGTTTTTGTTTTGTTGTTTTGTTTTGTTATTTGTAAGCGCTATGGGACTTCGGTGTAAAGCGCTATACAAGAGTCGTTGTATTATTATTATTATATTATATTATATTATTATTATGAAAGCAACGTTGCGCATTAGTCACAGTTCACTGCTTACCTTGAAACATTAATGTTATTATTAAACTCGGTCACTCACAACATCAATAGGCGAAGTAGAAAACATTGCACAGCAAAAGTCTTCATTCAAGATGGTTTACAGCATAGATAATCGAATACAAATTGTATGGTTCTACGCTGAAACAAATTCAGTTCAACTTACTCAACAAAAGTTCAGAAAACATTTCAAAGTGAAACGCGCACCAGGAAGAATATCCATTCTGAAGTTGGTGGATACATTTTTGAACACAAGAACTATGCATGATTTGTCTCGATGTGGTTGAAAAAAGACTGGTTGATCAACAAGTCACATTGATGTTATAAGACCAAAGAGATCTATTCGCCGACTTTCCGCAGAAAACAAGATTAAAAGATCAACCGTTCACAGCATTTTGCGTAAGGACTTAAAGAAGTTTCCATACAAGATTCAGATCAAACAAAACATTTAAACTAGATTTCACTATAGAAACGAAAATTATGTGTGATATAGTTTGTAATTATGAATGGGATCACTGTAAGGTAAAATTTTAAATATTACATTTGACGGATCACTTTCCGTGAAACCAACTCTACCCGTCTTTTTGTTTATCTCAATAGGTATGGATTTATGAACTTCATTCCTCCGAAGTATAAAATTACATTTTTGCAGTAATACATAGGTTTCTTCTAGGGTGGCATTACAAACAGATGTTATTCCAATGTTTGGTATCAACATTATTTCCCACATCTCCTCTTTCTAAATATGTATTCATATTTTCAATACGACTTATATTTTGTGAAATACAACGCTTCAAAGTCGTGCATAGACTTTTGGGACACCCTGTAGATACTATTAAAGAAATAAATTATCTTCCAAATGAGACTAAATATACTCAATTGTGATGTATGGTTTGAAAAATATAAGCATTTGAATGGCAAATAAGCGTGAAAAAATGTGACAAATCCACCCTTTTTAGGGTCCCAACTTAAGAAATGTGACCATAAGTGTTAGTACATTAACACTTACACTTTAAAAGTGTTAGTATACTCTCACATAAGCACTAACACATAGTTGTCCCAAAAAAACAATCACATACAACGCATGCACATTTTAAGTGTTAGAACACTAACACTTAAGGTTCAAAGTGTTAGTATACTCTCACATATACACCAACACATAGTTGTCCCAAAAAAACAATCGCATACAACGCATGCACATTTTAAGTGTTAGTACACTAACACTTACACATTAAAAGTGTTAATATACTCTCACATAGAAACCATACACTCGTTCCACGAGGAAAGTCTCTACTACGGTACAACACAAATCAGCAATTACTGACCATGTGGCGGCTACAAATCACACCATCGATTGGGACAAGGCAACGATAGACCGCGAATCGGACAGAACAACAAGATGGCTTAAAGAAGCCATTTGGATTCGGAGAAGGGGGGAGAACACACTCAACAAAGATGAGGGGTCTTAAACACTGCACAACATCTACGATCAACTCGTCGGAACTACGCCCTCTACGACGGCGGGTCCCAGCAACAGGAAATCCCTAATTCCTGTTGCCTCCAGACAGAGTTGCCAGTCTGACGAAGCTGCTAGTTTAGCAGTGAAACGTAACTAAATTGTGAGTATCCTATTCACATTTTATTGGATTTGTACATAACGAAATCTTATCTCAAATGTTCAATAACAATCCAGATGAACTTATTCAAAGACTTCAAGCGCGTGTTTATTAACGCATATTTAGAAACAATCAGTTGAACTGATTGCTGTCATATATTAACTATTAAAAATTATACGGTTTATCCGTTTTGGATAATTCAATTTTGTAAACAAGCACAGAAAACGGTGTTACTGATAGTTAATAAACACTATTTTAGAAACAATTGGTGAATACATTTGTATACAAATGCTTTAACCCGTTGAAAAATGTAGAAGCATTTGTATACAAATGCTTAACCCGTTGCACAATTTAGAGTGTAGTTCCATCATGCGCGGTATAGCAGTTATGTTTTCGGCTCCGACTTACAGTTTATTTTCACGGACGTCTCTATTTTATTTGTCTGTAGACAAATAGTTGAATTAACTTGTATCCGGCTATCAATACATAATTGTCGCTTCAATGTGAAATTTGAAATGAAAACTGCAATGCAAGAAAATAAAGCACTTATACTTATATTGTGTTAAACTGTTTTAATAGCAATGTCGTTCATGATGTTTTCCGTATTTTGAATTTACTGATACATAACCTGTCAATTATAACTAACCCATGGTTGTCTTTTTGAATTCCTTTATGAAATCCGTAATAACATCGGTGAACTATATAATAATTATGACATTATGTGGATGACTATTATCTTAATTGTTAGTATCGATATCACAGAACTCTTATTGCCGTGCCGCTGATATAAATATAGATATTAATACTAGTTTGTAAATAATTTGTGTTTTCAAGGCAACGGCTTGACTACCATTGTATAAAGGCTATTTCGCAAGTCTTGATTTTTTTCCCAATACAAATCCTATGAATAGATGGGTACCTTGATGCTACATCGAATCAGGGACAATCGAATGCATTTTCAAATTGTCCAGATTTAACTTGGGTTATACCATTTAATATTTGAGATAGGAATGTTTCATTCTGTGCAGTGGTATTTTGAATAAATTTGAACATGATTGCAAACACTGGATCAAAGGAAATGTTTTCTGTAACTCCAATTTATACATTTGGTAAAATCAATGTCTTGTTTCAAGTTGGAAATGGCACACAATCATAATATGAGTTCTAAGATAAATGCAAATTAGCCTTTTCATTTCAATACTTTGAGAATTGAAAACACCCCCTTTAACATAAAATGGTCTGTACCAGATCACTGGTTATCTATATTATAAATTGTCCATGATGTACACGTCGTTCTCTACCAGAAAACCAGAACGTTAACACTTTCCGTGCGCTATTATTAGTAAGTTTTACCATTAGGCCTTTACAAAACAGATTTGTCAAAAACCTTTCCTAACTTTCAAAGTTTTATCTTAAGAATAACTGAACCAATACTAGAGATGTTCGGACTTATTGTAATGCATTTTTCATGCTGATTCAAAATATTCAATAATAATTATGACATTTTTAAACATTTTGTGAAATTTTCGAACTGTCGTCTGCAGACGATTGCCGCGTGGAAAACGTTAATGATATTACGCGGGAAATATCTAATTGTTGTGGCTTTATTGTCAACTGATCACGTGAAATCCACGCGTTAAGGCTATTTCAGGTACAATGTACGTGCTTCTTATCCATTCCTGCTTAATTTAGGGTGTGGACCCAAAACTGCTTTTAATCGTTGTCTACCAAACGTGTTAGACATTTGATGTGATTCCCAATTGCAACGGTTCACAAAATTCAAATATTGCAGGAAGATCAGTCAGCTAATCATTTTCTCGCTTGCTATATAACCAACATTGGTGCGGAATAACAACTGATGTAATGTATACATCACCATGATCACTGGCTAATGAACTGCAACAATGGGTTGTGATTTTTGCCAATTTTTCCACGGAATTTACAGAGGATTTGATCAAGTTTCTTATATTTATTAGATGATCTACGATGTGTTCTTCAATGTTTGAATGCTGTATACATTTATTAGCAAATTGATTTTATCATATGTATATATACACAAAGAATTAAGTTAAGCACCCCCTAATATATGTATACATTGGCATATATTCTAAGGTATGTGAGATCAAATAATAATGATTGGTATGACATTAGCAATTATCCATTGATGAAATGCAGATGAGTGCACTCATCTGTGACGCCCATCGCTCGTGTTATCATCCACGTGGTCGTAGGTCGTAGGGTTGAGTCAGTGATCCGATCACGTGGGTCCTACACACGTTATTGACGCAAAGATCGCTAGAGGTCTTCTCAGAACAATGACTGTACGTTAGAAAACATAAACGTCATCCACACTGTCCGTGATGGACCTATAATAGCTCCATACTTAAATTGAGGTGAAAATATGCCTAAAATTCCCAAAAAATGTCACCTTAAATTATTCAGAATAAAATATTGAAAACGGCATGATTGTTATGTTTTTATGTGACCATAATATCACTTCTCCAGAAAATATAGCAATATCATGGGTATACTACACTGTTTTGACGACAACAAACTTGTAATGTGCGAGGTTGTAAAAAAACGGGGGGGGGGGGGTGCTTAACTTAATTCTTTGTGTATAGTTACTGTCAACTGTTCGTGAATTTTTAGATGCAGACAATATCACAACGTTTCGCGCTTCTCGTCGGTAAAACCGCTCAGTATATAAATCGTTGTCTGCTGCATTTCTAAAGAGTTGTGATGTGATTTCCGCAACAAAAAAACAGTTCACAAAATTGAAGTTTTTTCGGGAATATTCCATCAAGTACTCTAGACTTATTAATCATCGGTAGTTGATGGTAGTGGAACAACACCTGTTGAAGTATAAATCGCGTTAATGTATATAATGATTATTGCAACTGTTCACGAAGCTGTATACTTTCTGTGTTATATGTTTATAATTCATCATTGACTGGGTGTGGACCCAAAACTGTTCGATGGTACAAGTCGGAGACTACTGAATTTCTAAGAGTGGTGATGTGATTCGCGCCAACCCCACCCCCACCCTGTTCATGAAATCGAAGTTTTTAACTGGGAGATGTCACCCAGTGATCTTCTATAGCGGAGTTACAACTGTTAACTTGTGTTGTTGTCATGGTTGTGGTTATTACCAAATCATGCAAATGGTCCAGACTTTGAAATTATAAAGAAGATTTTATGTACATTGCGCCTCTAATCTGTAATTTGCCATTTACGGCGTGCCCGCAAAACTTCCGAGTCGAGTATAATAAGTCGTCGTATTACCAAATATTACGAAAATTGAGATAATTTCTCCGATTCAGATCAATAACTCGCGTTTCTTTCGCAACTGATGCTGTGGAATTATAACTGCCTGTATAGTATTGGTGTCTACTGGATGTCGAAGAGTTGTGATTAATGCCAATTGTTGCCGAAAATTACAGAAATCAAATGAACTTCAAATGTATGAATGTTTAATTATGCTCCAGATGGATAAATGCTGCACAAATCGCCGTCAACATGGGATGGTCAACCGGAAATAGTCTATAATGTTATGAGGGTCAAGTGTTAGTTCATGATTGCATGCAAACTCCCCGCGAGATAAAAATAGACAAGTTATACTTTCGCGCCGTACCTATGTATCGTCGGCAATTTAGTGGCTGGACCCAAAGCTGCTCATCGTTGTCTCGTATTGGATGTCAAGGAATGTGGATGTGACTCTTACAAGGACAAGTCTGGTCGCAGGCAAGATTTCCTGCATGTGTCTTCACAGCCCGATAGCTGAAGATAATTTCGCGCTCAAAATCTATCAAAACACTTCGTAACGACTAGCATGACTAGTTATCATGGTTATACAAGCGTAATAACAGTAAGATAACTTGACTTGTCATAATAAGTCAACGGCTCGAGGTTTTCCAATTACTGTCGGTGCAGACTTTTTGAACCCGGTTTTCGATAACATTTTTACCCGTGGATAATAAGCCTTGGTATAAAATAAACGTCACTATTAGTAAGCCTAGTACGGTTTCTTCTTCGTAATCACTGTGAACAATAAATTCAGCTCACGAAATACCTACGTATACTTATATTTAATTCGTCTGCAAATAGCAAATTTCAAAACTGTTACGGTGTACATACAGGCGTAATGGTGTGTCCGTCTCGAACAATGCGGGGTTTACCGTTCTAAATTATAAACATAAATAGTTGTTTAACAGAAAGTATTCAAAATAGCTAATTCAGCAATTAAGTAACCGTTCACGAGTCTATGCATGTGTTTAGTATACCATCTAAGGAAATGGCTACCACCAGTTTACAGCGACTCTTCAGCACCATCGCCTTCGCTGTTACACTCTATGTCTCGGTGGCTGCGAAAGAATGGCATATATCTGTGCAACCTTTATGGTATGTTGACGACTATGGATATGAACCCTGTCATATTGAAGAGAGAAATACCAGTTCACGGATGATCATCTTATACGGAAGCGCGTATGAAACTTGCAGTATCCAAATCAATGTGTCGATGGGATATTACATTCGAATGGAAATAGGCCTACCATTGAATTCAGATGCCGTGGAAAATATGTTTCTATATATTGAAAGACAAGGGGAGTTGATGAACTGTCAAAATAAGTATGTAGTATTTAATGAAGGAGTTGAAGCATGCGGTGCTGTTTTGCACAATGACAGTGTTATACTTAATTTGCAAGGTAATGCCAGTATAATACTTGATGGGATATCAGCGTTAGAATCACAGCCTGCGTGCCCAGAATCTAATGATGATATCTTGTCTAATCCAAAAGTAAATCAGACACCAGAGTGCAAGAACGTAAAGGGATACGAATACAAATTCACGTGTGATTCTTATAGTTATGAGTGTAGATTAGATTTCCCATCTAATTGTCTTGCCACGCTCGGTGACAGAGAGGTAGAACTGCGTTGTAGCGATAATGTAAATCAAAAAGCGATGATAGCATACCCAATGTATGTATCCATACTAGATCTGACTAACCACAATATTGAAAGGGTTCGTGATAATTCGTTTCAATGTTTAAGTATGCTTACAAAATTGTATTTATATGACAATCAGTTGGTTGAACTTCAGGTAGATGCCTTTCAAGGACTGGCAATGTTAACACGCTTGTATCTTCATAGAAATCTCTTGACCACATTGCCAGATGGTTTATTTTCAGGTCTCGTAAACTTGAATAGACTCTACCTGTATACAAACCGATTGGTTGCCTTGAATGCAACACTATTCCATGGGTTAACCGAACTAAGGTATCTCATTCTGCATGAAAATAATTTGAAATCCTTGCCAGTAGGGTTATTCAAAGGGTTAATACATGTGGAAAAACTGTACCTGTATACAAATCAGTTGGTGACGATGAATGAAAATGATTTCGAGGGTTTGGTAGGACTAACTATCCTAAAACTCAATGATAATGACATGAAAACATTGCCGGTTGGATTGTTCAAGGGACTGGTAAACATGAAGGAATTGTACTTAAATGGAAACCGATTGAAAACAATTACTTCCCGGCCTTTCGAGGGGTTGGTAGCGCTAAGACTATTGCACCTGCAAAATAATGAAATAATAACATTGCCGGTTGGGTTGTTTGAGGATTTAGGAAACGTAAATGACCTGGACCTACATCGAAACCAATTGCTGACATTAAACCCCCATGCTTTTCAAGGGTTAAGTAGTCTTACTTTTCTTGCACTCCAATATAATGATTTGGTAGCACTACCAGATGGTGTATTTATTGGGTTGGAAAACTTATATGAATTGCACCTTCATGAAAACCAGTTAAGGACCTTAAATATCCGTGCTTTTGAGGGTTTGGATGGGTTAAGTGTCCTATACCTGTATGGAAACAAATTAACATCATTACCGAGTGGTTTGTTCGGGTGGGTGAGAAACTTGACTGAACTGTACTTATCAGGGAACCAACTGGTTGAACTTCATGTAGACATATTTCAAGATTTAAGCATGTTAGCAGCACTGGATCTTGAAGATAATCAATTGACCGCGTTACCCGCTGATTTATTTTTAAATCTCGTAAACATGAACGCGCTCTATATCGATGGAAACCAGTTGTTAACCCTTAATGAAAGTATATTTCAGTGGATGGGTGGATTGGCTTACTTAGATCTTCGTAATAACAATATAAGTTCATTGCCAGATGGGTTGATTCGTGAATTGACTAATTTGAATGACCTATATCTATCTGGAAACCAATTGGTCACCTTGTATTCAACGACGTTCACGGGGCTAACTAATTTGTCACTGTTGAGTTTGAACGAAAATAACTTGAAAGAATTACCTGTTGAATTACTGTTTGGGTTAGAACATTTGATTTTATTGTTCTTGGAAAGAAACCAATTAGTTACATTTCATAAGAGTGCATTTAAGGATTTGAATATGCTACAGTATTTGTACATCCACGATAATAAATTGCTAACATTACCAGGTGGGTTGTTTCAGGGAATGGTTAACTTGATCCAACTAACGTTGCATAGAAATCTCTTAAATTCTTTGGACAATGGGACTTTTAATGGGTTGAATAGGTTACAATATCTCTCTCTTCATGATAATAACTTGATAACTCTACCTCCCGAGCCCTTCAGGGGAATGGAAAACTTGAAAACATTAACTCTGAATACAAACCATTTGGTTGCCTTTAATGGAAGTGCATTTAAAGGTATGGTTAGTTTAACATTCCTATATTTGTACGAAAATAACTTGACAACACTCCATGGTGATTTATTTTGGAATTTGACAAACTTGAAAATACTATATCTGTTTGAAAACCAATTAGTGTCACTTAGTAATGGTACATTTAATGCGTTATCAAAACTAGAATTTCTGTATCTACATAATAATAACCTGATGGCACTGCCAGCTAGGTTGTTCATAGGATTGGGTGCCTTAAATGAATTAACTGTGCATGAAAATGATTTGGTAACTCTTCCCCCGTATTTGTTTGCCGATTTGGAAAACTTATACGTACTCTACCTCGAGAATAATCACTTGGAAATATTATATGACAATAGTTTCCATGGATTAAAGAAAGTAAAGCATTTGTCGCTGCATAATAATAACTTGACCACACTACCCGCTAATTCGTTCAGTTGGTTGATAAACCTGGATAACTTAACTCTGTATGAAAACCAATTAAGCAGCTTACATCCCAATGCATTTAATGGATTAACTGAACTTAAATATCTGCCTTTGCGTGATAATGAACTGATAACACTCCCAGATGCTTTATTTCAAGGTATGAAACACTTGAATGAGCTTTTCCTTAGACGTAATGAATTAAAGACGCTGAATTCTGGCGTATTCAATAATCTCACTCGTCTCATAGTGCTCAACATTGCGTATAATAAGCTGGAAACATTGCCTGGTGGCATTTTTATCGAGCAATCTAATCTTGAGTTTCTTTTCTTGAATAATAACCGATTGAAATGGTTAGGCACAAATGCATTGCACGGTTTATTCAACCTGCGAATTCTTTTCTTACAGAATAATAGGCTATCAAACCTTGATTTTGACTTTTTCAAAGATATTGTGGACATATCGCTCATCTTTTTATCAAATAATAAGTTGAAACAATGTCCAAATATCAAACACTTGTCCAATTTGAATAGTTTTAATCTGATGAACAATACATTAACCTATATAAACCGTGATATCCTTTCAAACCTCCCGACAAATTCAGAGTTGTTTGTAAGCCAGCATGAAATCTGTCAGTGTTTCGTACCCGATGATATTCTCTGTAGCGCGGCAGATAAGAGATCGCCATATCTCACATGTGACAGGCTATTGTCTGACAGGGCGTTGGCAATCATGATGTGGATTATTGGTATAAATGCACTTGGCGGAAACATATTTGTTTTGGTTTGGAGAAAGAAGAATACCAAGAACTATAAGGTTCAGGATTTGTTACTAAGCAATCTGGCTATGTCTGATTCACTATTGGGTGTATATATGATAATTATAGCATCGGCTGATGTTTATTTTGGAGAGTATTTTCCGATGCAATCTGAACAATGGCGATCTAGCATTCCATGTAAACTATCCGGCGCTCTGGCGATAGCGTCCAGCGAAGCATCTGTACTGTTCTTAACGCTAATTAGCTTCGATAGATATATTGGTATAACGTTTCCATACTCTTCTAACAAATTAGGTAAACAGTCAACAGTTGTGACGTCCATACTGATATGGGTTGTGTCGCTATCATTTGGTGTTATTCCCTCATTCTTGTCGCGGTGGAACTTTAAGTTTTATGATAATTCCCACGTTTGTATTGGTCTGCCATTAGCGTTAACCAAGACATTCTCACACGAAAGAAACAGTACAATCATATACCCTTACCCTTATGGCACCTACTGGTATAGAAAAGATAGCTATACTACATTACCTACAGGCTCCGTAAATGGCTTGTACTATTCAGTAGCACTTTTTCTCGGCTTTAACGGCGTATGCTACCTGATAATTCTTGCGTGTTACATTGAGATATTTCGGGCTGTTACAAAGTCAGCGAAACAATCCGGACGTACGCCTGAAATGAAACAACAAATTAAGCTTCTTTCTAAAGTCAGCGCCATTGCGATCACGGATTTCGCGTGTTGGTCGCCGTTGGTAATCCTCGGAATCCTCGTTCAAGCACACGTAATTACCCTTCCCCCTTCTGTATATGCATGGTCCGTTACGTTTGTTCTACCTTTAAATTCTGCGATTAATCCCTATCTGTACACTGCTGCTGAGGTCGTCTCGGTTTATCGAAAGGAAAAGGCAGACAAGAAAAACCAACAAACATTGGCTATGATGAAAAGGAAATAAAGTAGTACTTTAAGGCTACACTGCAAATCTAAGTATTAATGATTTGAGTAACGGATAATTAACACTTGAACGCGTTAATGTACTTAGATCGTACAGTAAAGGTATAGGATGTGTTCATTAAGTTTCATTGAGTGTTCACGTGTTAACACATTAACGCCTAATGAACGCCTGAAAAATACGTAGGTTAACATGTTAAAGAGTTCATATTTGAACACTTTGGATGCCTTTATGTGTTCACATATGAACTCTTAACACGTTAATCTTTGTATTCTTCAGGCGTTCATCAGGCGTTAATGTGTTAATAAGTGAGCACTTAATAAAACTTAATGATCACATCCTATACCTTTACTGTACAATCTTAGAGCATTAACGCGTTCAAGTGTTAATTATCCGTTACTCAAATCATTAACTCTTATATTTGCAGTGTAGACTAGGATATCATAGCGCATGCGCAATTCGTCTTTGTATTAGTTAAACATTGGTTGGTTTGTTGCTGTTTTTTCAACTGTCGATCCGGTGAAACACATAATATCGTAAGCCTTAACCGTACCATGAAACCCTTGACATTATAGCTTGAAATAGAATGCACCTTTTATCTTTAAGCACCACAAATAAATAACGTCACTGCGCAGTTAGCCGTTTGCCGCCATATTTAAATCGTACCGATTACGGTAACACACACTGTTGTTTTGCACTATTGGTAAATGGTAATGCACTTTCAATTTTATTATGGTAAAAAATCCGTGTTCGGCGCCTTTGCATCATTTACTTTTTTACCGTTATACCACGAAAATGACAAAATTAATACTGAATAACATTAAAAGCACCTTCTTCGACACATGATTTATGGCATGTGTATGTGCAATTTCTTAAAATAATACATATACTCATATATATATATATATAAAATGTCATGAACATCGAATCGATTTCATGGATAGACTATCTTTCGAATCAAAGTGCTCAATTCCAATAAAGGAAGAGCTATATAAAAATTCAAAGTTTAGACCTTCCGAGAAAGGGAGTCGTTACTCTGAGTTTCATGCTTAACGCAATCGTCAGACGACAAGGATATTGATTGTGTGACTGGTTAACCCTGGACTAGATTAGGATGCATACACTTTCAATGGTGTTTAATCACTAAAAGTGTATCACACTTCTCTAGCCCGTAAGCCAACCAGACCATTTCTCAGGACCGGTCTAAAAGCTTCGAGATAGCTTAAAAGTGCTCAACTGATAAAAAGTCAGGAGCATAACATAAAATGTCATGAACATCGAATCGATTTCATGGATAGACTATCTTTCGAATCAAAGTGCTCAATTCCAATAAAGGAAGAGCTATATAAAAATTCAACGTTTGAATTTTTATATATGTATATATATATATATATATATATATTATATATTTATGTATAGCTTTTTTATAAGCTCAACCGTTTACGGTATTGAGCACTCTATTCAAATGTCTAGTCTAACCAGAAATGGTTGTCAAAATTATAAATATATTAAATGTATATAGTTTTAAAAATGTCTTTTTCATCTGAATTTGCCACGTTGTTTGCTGGTCAAAAATGTGGGGTAGTTTTTACTGATAGTATATATTTCGTGTTTCCGACCGTTTTATTCTTCTTATAATGTATTTTACTATGTTCTATATTTGTATTGACTATCTGGTTTTGGTTTATTTTAGTATGTACATGCATAATAGTTCTATTGATTGTATATTTTTAGTATATATATGTCCTGTTGTAGTTTTAATGATTTTCTGTAGTTTTTAAGATCTTTCTGTGCAGCGCCTTGAAGCTGTTTACATCGTAAGGCGCTTTATAAGTCCCATGTATTATTATTATTATTATTATTATGATAACCATAATGTATATCTATAGTAAATCGTAGATTACGGTGATTACTCTATGTCGCCTGTAGCGGTTACTTCACAATTCTTAAATTAAAGGGCGGAATGAATGAGACGGCGATACAGAACTTTCATAATCCGGCGACACATGTCGCCTGGGCAAAAACGTACCTTATGGTTGGTATTATATTATATGAAAACAAATACATGACAGACTCGAACAGAAAGTTGCTCACGAGCTAGATTGACAAATTGAAGCAAACTGCCGCGATCGATATACTCCTGTCTCCTGGGTGTACTAGTGACCTATAGCGACCTATCACCATGATAATCGCCGTATAGATGTTTCGATAAATTAAAAACGGGTGGAAGGGGGGGGGGGGGGTAAGAATAAATCTGTGGGGGGGGGGGGGGGAAGACATTTTTCCTTGTAGGGGGATGAAAATGCGCGAGAAAATGTTGAAATTAGTGACTGGGGCATTTGTGATAAAAATCAATGTCTATTATTCCATTTAAAAAGTATAATGTAGACTATAAGTATGGAATCTGTATAGTTGTAAAATTAGTTTAGAAAACCAGTGTGCATCTTGTTAAAAATTGTACCAAGCAACAGAACTGTAACGACATAGTGTATGCCTCCAAATAATGGAGCAAAAATATATGGAAGTGCAATTCAATATTATATGAACTTTCGTTCCCAAATGGATGGGGAAATCAATTATGCACACTGAGCTTTTACAATGTAAGGATAGTTTGACAATCTTCATATTTCATGTGAAACCCAAAGAACTCGAGTAGGCGGCGCTTCACTGTGCCTATACTACTCCAGAGGATATTTGATCGCTGAAGTCTGGAGCATGAGTGACTGAGTGTATTTGAGGTTCATAATGTATGTCATATATCAATATCGTCTGTCATTTCCATATACTGCATGTACATGTATGTCATACGTTCTAGCTACAATGCCATTATTTATATCAATGAATGTCTTTATTATTGTTCACAAGGTATCGATGTTACATAGTATAATTCGTCGCTGTTCTGACATACCGGCACATGTGCCATTTTGGGCAAAATGAGTTAAGATGCATTTTATGATCTACAAATGAAACTC
The DNA here is from genome assembly GCA_035610835.1 of Ophiura sarsii. Lineage (NCBI taxonomy): Eukaryota > Metazoa > Echinodermata > Ophiuroidea > Amphilepidida > Ophiuridae > Ophiura > Ophiura sarsii. The sequence continues at coordinate 48,847,775 of CM069455.1, forward strand.
TTTATTCTCCCAAAAAATTGAGACAAAAAGGTAATTAATTAATGAGATACCGCACTAATTAGTGTCATATGCCAGGGTTTTAGCATAATACCGGCATGAAAACCTCATTTTGTATTCTGACATACCGGCACATCACAATATTCTGCCATAGACCACCGTGTAACTACATACCGGCATATCACTGGCATATCACTGTAGAACTGTCTGACATACCGGCACATGACTTTATGACATAATTACTCCCAATTAATAATTGCAATTTGTTGTTGTAACATGCTCATAACAAACATAAGTATATATCTATTAGTGTTCTTTGACAATGATAGTGACTTTGATGTAAATGCTCTTTAACAAGTCTTTAAAAATTGGAAAATTTTCAAACACGATTTTCTCAAAACGCTGTTTTTCGCGATGTGCCGGTATGTCAGAACAGCGACGAATTGGATGACAGGATAAATGTTGAAATAACATCAGGTGTTAAACTCATGAAAGTCAAAATTGTATGTGATGTTATACATAATATTGTGTTATAAAAGTACTCAATTGTAGATAACATCTACAAGATTAAAAGGCAAAATAACAACTACCAAAATGTTCTGGAAATTCACGACAATTTGTTCAGTCATTTTGGGACCCATTTTGGGGCCATTTGGTTTTTTTAAGTATGTTAACAAAGCAAAAATACTATAGATATGAGTTACTAGTTGGTCTATCCCAAAAATCAAACAGACATTTGTATGAAGTGTACAGAAGAGTGACCCACTCTTTTCATTAGGTGGGGATGTGATAATAAGGTAGAATCGTACAAAGAAAACGATTATATTTAATTATCGCTGAGTAACGTAAGTCCGGTAGTACGCCTTTAATATAATGTAATCAAGACCAGCTGTTTTGACAAGTGGTTTGACATTCCGGAAAACCCCTCTTAAGGCTGGTGTCAACCCTGTTTGGCGCCAAATTTATCAAGCACTGTAACTTTTAAATTATAAATGTGATGTACATAAAAGTATACATTTTTTGTAATGAAATGAGTCAGAGAATCCATTTTTGGTATCAAATTTTACTAAAAATAGTGATTTTTACATTTTTGCCCAAAAATCTCCTTTTTGGCGCCAACATTTTTCAGACAACCTAAAAATATCAGTTTTTGATTAAAAATTCCAACATTTCACCAAAATCATCTAAAGTCAATTATTTAGAAGCGGGTTTTTTTTTGCTTAAAATTTGTTTGTTTTGAAAATATTGACCAAAAAGTGCCAAAAATATGTTTTTTTTCTCAAAAATCTCATTGTTGATACTTTTTGGGTTTTTTACGTACGTATTTTTTACGTACGTATTTTATTAATGAAATTTAAAACTGTTCGTCATCAAACTCCGTAGAACTTGTACGTAAGACGATTGTGTTGACAATCAAGATTCAAGGTTATTTCTTACAGTATTTCCGATGAATTAAAGAAATATAAACTGAAGGAACTGTCTCCTGTTGCTTCACTTCGAGTGGCGACCCACGTTATAGTGTAATTTAATATAATGAGTTGTTTAAAGCATCCGCTCGGCTATTGCGACTCTTCATACATACTCGTGATATCTGGTGAATAAAATGCGTGTACATGTATAGTGTGTATAATATGCATGTATAAACGTTTGAAAACAATCGAACAGATATTGTTATGAATGCATATGTTTGAAAAACAGATATTGTTATAAAGTGCACAGAAGAGTGACACACTCTTTGCATACAGCATTAACGCAATGTATGAAGAGCGGGATGAAGAGTCGCAATCCAACCTAATTTCCACAGTGTCGTCTGACGATTGCCTTATCGGCATAAAACTCAGAGTAACGACTTTTTCCGGAAGGTCTATATTATTTGTTCAGAAACCTTTCCCAAATTTCAAAGTCTATCTCAAGGCGTATTTGTATATATGTATATATATATATACTTTATGCATTTGTCATGGAGATTCCAAATATGGTGATGAAATGCAACGTTTGGTAAAAACATTTGGGGAAATTTTGGAGCTTTGCGGTGAAAAAAGTCTGGAATTCCGAGTTCCTCTATAGGGTGGCTGGCTGACTAATTGCGAGACAAAAAAATCTGGAATTACAGGGCTCGACTATTGAAAACAAGTTTGGAATGCCGAATTCCTCTATAGGGGGGGGGGGGGGGTGGCAATTTTTATAGTCCATTGTAACTCCTATAAAATAGAAACCGTATGGCCTATTGAATGTACTTGTTACGTTATAATTAATACATACGAGGGTCATTCAATAAGTTCTACCTCCTACCTCATAACTTTATTATTATATCAGCCAGTCTTATCAAATATCACACAATTGTAGCTTGGAACCTCAGCTACACATTTGTTGTAAATTGATCTGACTAATGGATGTACTTTTCTAAAGATGCAGTGAAAACCAAACTTTGATTTAGTGTAACGGAAACGGATGAAAAACAGCTAAATAACGCCAAAATGCTATTCATTTGGCCTATTGTGAGAGACAAAACATACCTATCGGTCAATTATAACCGTTCTAAATGTCAGATATGTCTTAACTGTACTATATATAAACAATAAAGGTGACTGATTTCTTTGGAAAAAATATGCCCGTTAAGTTTCCCCTTCCCAAGAGAACCCTGCAAAAGTCATATTTTATTTTCAAAAGAAGTATCTGTGCATCAATATACCGGATTAAATTGAGGGATTATAAGTCTCTCGAATCGATAATTATCGTTGACTACCTGATTGACTATTCTAAAGGTTGCACATAATGAAAACTCGTAAAGAGACTCTTATATGTTAAATATTTGACATACGAGGCATCACTATCGGGCTGAGTTGTATCAACGGAAGTTTGACTGATTAGCAGTAGTCCAGTATGCCAAAAGGCAAAGCAAGACATTTGAGTTAATATTACATTATTTGCAAGCCTACAAGAGTTAATATTGCTTACAATCTTATTTATACATGATAATACTGTAATATATTCAGATATCATTCATTGATTTCCATTTTAATATTTAAATCATGCTCTTATATATAACCATACAATACGAAGAAAAAATCCCTTAAAACATGTGGAAGTAATTTTCCGTGTCCTTTGTCTAAAATCTCTCTCTGGCTTTGACCGCATCATAACAGATATCAATTATAATTTACTACAAATGTGTATAGCTATGATTCGGAGATTCGAATCATGACAAATATTATGAGGCTGACATTCATATTAGCGATGTTATGAGGGAGGATAGAAAACTTATTGAATGACCCTCGTATATAGCTCATACTAGATCAGTGGCGTAACTAGAATTTTTTCATTTGGGGGGGGGGGGGGGGGCAAGAAGGGGCAGTGACTTGAAATTGGGGGGCTCCTAAGATGTTTTGAGTAAAATGATGCGCGCGTATAAACTTTCGAAAAATTTTCGACTTTACAGCTAGTTTTGGACGATTGAGCTACATTTTGGCTCTAAACAAGCTTGTACCAAAGAATATTTCATTTTGGGAAGACATTTGTGCGCGTAGCGCGCGAAAATTTTTCATATGTGTACTTTTGACCATCATAATTCCATGATTCCTTTCGTCAAATGAACCGACAGTGCCAATCTCAACCGACACGATGTCATTATTGGGGGGGGGGGGGGATTTGGTGTGTACTTTGTTTGTAAATTTTATTTACAGCCGTACTTGATTTCATTTGGGGGGCAAGCGGGGGGGGGGGGGGGGGGCTCCCGCCCCCCCCCCCCACTGCCCCCCCTGCCCCCCCTGCCCCCCCCCCCTGCCCCCCCCCTGCCCCCACCGCTGGTTACGCCACTGTGCTAGATAACTATAAACAATTTTGAATAGTGAAATTAATGGTTTACGCGCAAGCGGCGTTTGGAATGGCGTTGTTGTTGTACATTTTTACGCACTTCAAAGTTTTGGCACTAATTTGAAAATGAATATGAAATGTTAGGTTCTGATTTCAGTATGTAGATTTATACATGTTGTAGTTCCCAATATGTAGCGCAGTTTCGTTAAAAAATCCTTTCGAAAAGTGGATTTCTTAGAGGAGGGTAGGGTAGCTGTTTTACGTTCTAGTGTTCGATGGGCCTTCCATTAATAGCTTTCAATTCCAAATTATCGAGCAATATGCGGTTCTTATCAAACATATCCAAGCGTGTGCGCTAATTTGACATACGCAGGCGTCACGCATACGATTCGTAATGCGCCATGTTATTACTGAGCAATTCGTTATTAGCATAGTTTCATGGTTTCATGATGAATATTTACACCTTCCACGCGGCTATTAGTTTTACCATATGCAAAACAGATTTTTCAGAAACCTTTCCTAACATTAAAAGTCTATCTCAAGAATTATTGAGCTAATATTAAGCATGTTTATAATTATTCCAATGCATTTCTCATGGTGATTCCAGATATGGTAATGAATTTCAATAATTTTGACATTTTTGAAATGTTTCGAGACATTTTGAAATATCGTCTGCAGATGCCTGCCACGCGGAAGGTGTTAAACACCCTTACTTCAACTACAGGCTGTATCAAAATGATTTGTACTCTGATATGTTCCATTTTCAAAAAAGCATTAAAAATATAAAATCTCTGATAAATACAATATTTTTGATTTTAATAAATAGGGAATTATGTCAACTTATTGATCTGATAATCTGAAGATAATTGGCTGTTGTTTCTGACCGCTATTGTCATTCAAATGAAGATCGACGTAATCATGGTTTTACTCGCAGCAACGCAAATTTAATAGGTTCACTGCACAAACTCTTTATAAGTAGTGAATATATGAGTGCAGTCAGGAGGAACTTTGAATTGTGCGCTTCAGATCTAACGTTTCGATGAAAATGATAAAAACACCAATATTCCTTTAAAAGCTTGCAAATTCAGAATTTTTTTTCGATTGTCGTAAATCAAAATTCTTAGAAAAGATGAAACTTCAATAATTTTGCATATAGAAGCAAAATGGTCTAAATGCTTCGTAACATATCAAAAAAAATTCTGAAAAATTGATCAGACCACGGTACAAATCTTTTTGATACAGCCTGTAGCTTGCAAATAAAGTAGAATTTCGAATACTTGTAATGCAAAGAGAGTCTTATAATGGTATCTAGGCCGTTGCCATGGTAAAGAGGCTATTTTCCAAAATTAATATCTATATTTAAATCACGATCCTCTCCTTATTTTATGCGTTACCGATGTTATTTTCAAATGTTGTATGTATTATGAATTATACAATTGCAATTTCACAATTTCATTTTTAACCCAATATTAAAATCATGCAATGTCAAAATTTACACTCTGTGATAAGGGGTGTGTTGACTACCAGAAGAATTTTATTTGGTATTTTGAACTGCTTTTGTTTAAAAATTATGACCAATCTACTAAGTCGTCTAGAAATCGGGTTGGGCCATTTTTAGCTACAATCTTGTCCGTTGAAAATAAATGGCTAGGGTATTATGCAATGATCATCTAAGAGAACTACATAATTATTTTTCAAATAAACTGCTCAAAAAAAGTTTGGAATATTTTTTCAATCACAATTTGTTCAAATATATCGGGATATGTTCATTTAGTGTAATATATCATTTAAAACCTGATGTGTTCATCTTTACAATGATACCAAATTTGAAGCAATCCCTTGTTCTCAGCTACGTGCTTGAGAACATGGGGAGTTTACAATCTGAATGTGCCAACATCAACACTATTTCGTGCTCAAAAGAACATCTTTGTCGTCTGTCTGTTCATAGTGTTACATTGACCACTACAGTGCAATGTGATGATATATTGATTTTTAAGCACAAAATAGTGTTGATTTTGGCACTTTCAGATTGCGACCTCCCCATGTTCTCAAGCATGTGGCTGAGCACTGGAACAAGGGATTGCTTCAAATTGTATATCATTGTAAAGATGAACACATCAGCTTTTAAATGATATACCGTATTACACTTTCATTAAAATGAACATATCCCGCGATATTTGAAAATCTTGTGCTTGATTCCAAACTTTTTTTGAGCAGTTTATTATATACTTTTCGATCGCTTGAAATTCTCAACAAAGACTTTGTATACCGTTGGTGCTCGTTCATCTGGTGCCCATGTAAACATAGCCTCTGTGGTCTGGTGGGTAATCCTTCGCCGCGATAGCGAATTAAGATGACCGGGTTCGAGGCCGTGTATTTTTAAGGTCTTTGTTAATTTAATTCACGCTAATTTGTCCGAGTCTGTATTATTATTCATTATATTTATTACTTTGATACGGATCCAATCTATTAAAAAACAGCTTAATTTGAATTCCTCATCGCCGCTTTCACCGTTTCATCAAGAGCTTTTATCGTAAGTGCAAGGTATATTTGAATTCATTAACTATAGAATACAAAAGGCTTTTATTCTAATTGAATTTGAAATTATTAGGATAAGAAAATAATTGTTTTGGTCTTCATAGTCAATATCTAGTTTTACCAAACCTACAATTAAGTAGCCCAAATATGGCTGCATTTTGTTAATGAATTAATAGAAATTGTTCATTGAAATAATGATAAGGAATCAAATTGGGCAATTTTTCGGCCATACTGAGCAGCGTTTAGTCATGCTAGTCATTACTGTTTTCAAAAGAGAGCAAAAGCATCGTCAAATAAAACCTCTGACATATTTGTCGACTGACAGCATGATATTATACAAAACAATTGTATTGGAATTCATAGCAACTACCACGTGATGTCATAATGTATACACAGGTGTGTGTATTGGTAACTCTAATAACAGGTAAGTTCATGTTTTGTATAGGCCTACGTGATACTCTATGATATTTTTGGACATCAATTCGGTAGATTTATTTTGCGTTATATTGTTGTAAATCAAAAAGAACATTTGATCTATTGAGAACAACAATAACATTGCCAAAATGTTGGTTATCAAATGCGTTCTCGATCGAAGCCAACATTCCTAGGCCCTTGAAAAAAAAATCCGAGTTATGTAACACTTTACACGCGGCAGGCGTCTGCAGACGACGTTCCAAAATTTCACAAAATGTTTCAAAAATGTCAAAATTATTGAATTTCATTACCATTACACTCTACCGCCGCAACTGTTCAGGCATCACCACCACCAACACCACAACCACCCTATAACTTTTGAAATATAATTGAATATATCTCAGCCAAACAGTGATAGAAGTACTTGATTTATTTACACAATTCAATGTATACCTATGGGAATACTCCCCCACCACAAAACAGCATAACTGACATTTTTTTCCAAAATTGAGTTATGCAATGTAGGGGACTCAGGACATCATGTTAGACATGTAAAACAAAACAAAATTAATCAGAACTGTCCCTTTGTTTAATTAATTAGCCAGTTGAAATGACTTAACAACAATATTTCTCTGTAAACCCCATGACAAAATGATATAACGGCACAGAGTACTTGTGCACTCAAGATAAACCACTTGAACTCAGTAACAACCAATCAGAATTGATTGCTCTGCATGACTGCTCCCCACTTAGCTCACAGGATGTGTTCATGACAACCATAAACAATCGAAATTCCTTCTATTGTTTATGATGACAACAAAGCCCACGACAAAACGAGATAACATCAAGTTGTTGGCCGAAATTTGTCAGACATATCATAAAACTGATCTACCACATTTAGTTGTTAATAGAGAGAGATGATTGATTAGACACCAGACACTTTGTATTTACTATGACTAATTAAGGGATATTCAAAAAAATGGTGTTAGGTTGCTTCAGTAGTCTTTCAAATTTTTTTCTTTTTTTTCTTCTTCTTCTTCTTCTTTTTTTTTTGGGGGGGGGGGGGGTATAACACTTTTAGAGGTAGGGTAATTCCTACTTGTTCAGATAAACCAGGGAAACGTCATAAATGTTGGCTTTCTTCTGAAAGTTTTGATCTGGTCTAAATTATCTTTATGCAGTTAGTTGGAATATGGTTCATGGACACGTGTGCATTCTAAAAAAGCGACCTGACCCATCCAATGGTGGTACACTGAGATGGTCCATCCTGTACAAGGAGGTATGTCTTTGTCAAGCGGGATTACGTATTGATAGGCTTTCAACCAATTGTTCGATGGCCAGTGAAGATCTAAACGATGATGTGTGGTTTGTAGATGATCCCCAACCACTAGCAGTACGGGAAAATTGGAACAAAGAGGCTATGGACAGTCTCTTAGGGCGCTCCGTGTATTGTTGTGAGTATTGCTATAATGCATTATTTGAAGTTCTGTTTTCACCGAGTTTTGAAACTTACAGCAACTTGATTATCATGTTAGTTTGGACATTTCAGTTTTATAGTTTTTGAAAAATTGTTAATTATTAAGTAGGCCTACATTAAAATATGTTCTTATTTGCATTGTGTATTTATGAAAGGGCTTTTAAATCCTTGGTCGTTGTTGAACGGGATTAAATCTTGTTTTACCGTATGTGCATCACCAATCGACAACTTGCATTCTACGCGTGCAGCGCGTTTATTTCACTCGGGCGTTACCCTCGTGAAATAAAACTCGCAGACGCGCGAACACCGTTGTCGATTGGTGATGCACACACGCTGAAACATGATGTAATCCCTGAATATACACGTTCGGGCAGTTCGTGACCACAGATTGTTTAATTTCTTCTATTTTTTCGTCAGGCGCAACTGCATTCTAGAATAGATACAAATCTTGCTTAAAAAAGTTGTTATGATTTATCCCGTCGTGGACTTGATTAAAGTCTATATCATCGTTTCCATTACATGTATGTTGGATTCAACCGTCGCCCCTTTCACCATTAAAATCAATCAATGACAATTCTACGGCACACTGTAAACACTTCTAAAGAAGGTGTCCCGCAAGCATAAAAGTGTGCATTATATGTTAGAAAAATAACTACCGAGTCAAACTTTTGTAATTAAATAGAACAAGACACCACACTTATGACAAAAACATAAAAACCGCAATCTCTCAACATGCACTTTTTAAAATTCGCGGCGATCGAGTATACAAGGCACATGCCCAAATTTGAGCACCGATACCCATGACGTCTTCGACACAGGGACTCGAATTTAAAGTATGTTGAGTGATGGCAGTTTTTATTCATTTTTGTGACTAGTATGGTGTTTTGTTCTATATAATTACGTAATTTCGGCTCGATAATTATTTTTCTAACAAATAATGCTAAATGTTGTGCTTGCGGGACCCTTCCTGAAATTTGGGAATACGCGTACTTTAGGCCCCAGGCACGACATGCATAAATTACACGGTACGAAAATAGTGACTTGTTTTAACTAAATGATGTACTTTATTTCGTCAGTATTTCAAAATTAATCATTAAAACAACGAAACCTGAATTGACAATGGTTGGAAATAAATAAAGTGTCTTTTTAATTAGAAAATAATATACATCTCAATTGACCTGATGCGGCTCGTTAGGTATTTTGATAAAATATAACAATTCCGGATATTAAATTCTCTTAATTGCGATACTAATGGATTCAAATAGCCTGTTTAGGTCCAGGTCTACATCAAAATAAAACCGTGGATAGTACGTCGCGGCACGGTGATCTATATTAACCCTAACTCTAGATCACCACACGCAAGGGCGTCCCCAGACCCTTTTCATTGGGGGGGGGGGGGTGTAAAGGTCATCAATTGCCGACAAAGCCATTTGTGCCGACACTAATTTTTTTTGGGCTCGCTTCGCTCGCCGGAATTCGTACACGCATATTTTAAAATGAACTGTGTGGTCAGAGGCGTCAATCCGTTTTCAGACACATCACATTGGGGGGGGGGGGGGGGGGGGGGGGGAGGGGGTACACAAGTTTGATAATGATAATTGAAATGTTAACATAAAGCAGCATATAGCGCTGATTGAATAGTTCTGGGGGAGCCAAGGGCGTATCCAGGACTGTTTTGATGGGGGGGGGGGGGGGGGGGGGGGGGTGCAAAAATCCTCAAGCCATCTTGTTAATCTTAAATATTGAAACGTTGAAACTATACAAAGAGCGCAAAAATTGTGATTTTGAAAGGTACAGTATGACGTTTAAATGTCCTCCACATAACATTTAGGGCATAATTCTGTTATACCATCCACACCCTACATTAGTAGTATGCGTCGTTCATGCACTGTGAATACCCCTGTGAAGGGTATAACAGAATTACTCCACATTTAGAATATTTGTTGTGGTTTGAGGGCCATTTTAATGTTTAAACTTGCAGAAAATATGCGCGCTAAGCGCGCAAAATTTATCAGTTTTTGAACTAAAATGGTCATGGAAAACTGTCTCGTTAAAGCTTAAATAATGAAACATTGATACTAATACGCGCGAAGCGCGCAAAAATTGGCATTTCTAACACTTAAATGGTCAAGTGTGACGTTTTTGACGGTTTGATATTGCATAGTTACATATATATCAAGTCCAAATCCAAATCGTATGGTTTGAGGGCCATTATAATATTAAAGCCTGTAGAAAATATGCGCGCAGAGCGCGCCCAATTTTTCAGTTTTTGAATTAAAATGGTCATTGAAAACTGGTTGAAGCCTTCTGATACTATAAATTTTGAAACATTGAAACTAATATGCGTGAAGCGCGCAAAATTTTGCATTTGTAACACTTAAAGGGTCCAGTATAACGTTTTTAACGTCCCACATATAATATTTGGTTTGGTTCGAGACCATCATAATGTTGATACCTGTAGAAAGAATGCGCGCGAAGTGCACAAAGATTTTCATTTTTAAACTAAAATGGTCATGGAAAACTCGACATATAGACCTAGACCATTGCCATGATTACGTGAGATAAGTGGCGTAACTATACTTTTTTTCATTTGGGGGGGGGGGGGGGGGGGGCAAGAAGGGGCAGTAACTTAAAATGGGGAGCTCCTAATGGGTGGTCTCCATTCCAGTGTCAAGAAATGCGCGCGTAGCGGGCGAAAATTTTCGACTTTACACCTACTTTTTGCACGATTGAGCTGCATTTCGGCTCTAAACAAGCTTGTACCATAGAATATTGCATTTTGGGAAGACATGCGCGCGTAGCGCGCGAATTTTTTTTCTTCATTTGGGGGGAAAGCGGGGGGGGGGGGAAGGGTTCCAAGTAGGGGTTTGCCCACAGCCCCATTATTTTGCCGACAGATTTGATGAATGGGGGGGGGGGGGGGGGTGACACCCCCCCCCCCCCACACCCCCCTCTGGGGACGCCCTTGACCACACGACAACAGATTTCTTTTCCGACCCCCAAAATTCACCAGAAAGGACACCCTTTTTTAATTCTCTGAAAAATAAGGACCATCATTACATTACAAACATGTTCTATTCGAGAGGCACATACAAATATTGCACTTAAAAGGTATAATTGTCATGATAAAAATCCTTTTTTTGTAATTAAATAGTTCAATAATAACATGATGCCACTTCTATCGTCCAATCTCTGTGGCGTGCTCTTATTTTCAAAACATGATGGTGACTTATCATTTATGTCTATTTATATGAACAACAATATAATGGCCCATATTTTAGTATCTATTTATTATTAATCAATTGATTTATTAAATGTTAATGTGTTATTATTATTTTAATTTACTTTTAATCTTTTTTATTTACTTTTAATGTATTTATTAATTTATTTATAATATTTAATCACTCATTCATTCATATAAATAGGCATATGTATTTATTTATTTTGCTATGTACATAAATGTAATTTAATATTTTTAATTATTTTATTATCTATATGTGCAATATTCTCTTTTATATTAATTAATCAGTTACCTTGCCTTGTTTTTCAATGTTTTTTATCATATAAATTTCATGTAATTTGGCCTTAGGGCCACGACTGTGAAATATTAATAAAATCAATCAATCAATCAATTTATGTATTCGTTTATTTATTTGATTTCATGTTATTTAATTAATGAATTAACTAATTATTGCTTGATTGCTTGATTGCTTGATTACTTGATTGTTTGATTGCTCGATTGTTTGATTGCTTGATTGTTTGATTGCTTGATTGTTTGATTTGGAGACATCTCTTCGACGTATTCGTGACGATAATTAAGACAACTTAAAGATGAACTTTATATTCTAATATAAAGTTCATCTTTAAGTCTTAATCTTAAACAAGTATACGGTATGCTGGTTGGTTTATTAAACATAACTTACATTTAGACTTTCGTTTTAACAAATCGAAATATTATATCCTATATGCGCCCAGATCCGTTTGAAATACGTTTAGTTGGCGGAAGTAACGCAAACGAAGGGCGTGTGGAGATATACGAAAATGGTGCATGGGGATCCGTTTGTGATGATTGGTGGGGTGTAGAGGATGCCACGGTAGTATGTCGGGAGCTTGGGCTTGCATTGTCTGATGTACAAGCTACATCATGGGCACAATTTGGGCAAGGCGAAGGAGAGATATTGCTGGATGACGTGGCCTGTAACGGAACTGAGAGTCACCTAGCGCATTGCTTTCATGGAGGAGTCGGAATCCATGACTGTGAAAATAACGAAGACGCAGGTGTTATTTGTGGAGGTTAATTTCTCAATTACTTTAACATGAAGTAGTTTAAACATCAGTGGTAAAAATACTAAGTAATCAAATTATTTTAAACTAAATTCATATCGACGATGTTGTACAAAATTGTCACTTTAAAAGTTAGGTGACATCAGCCTGAATACCAATAAGCGCATCTTATCGCTAGAATTTAATACGATGACGACGGTGTGCGTGGCAGTTACGAGTGAAAACCTATGACGATAATATGCGCTTATGATTTTCCATAGAGTATACAAGATGTAAACATATGATTTATCTCTAGTTATTTCTCAGATAAAATGGGAAGGATATGCCAGATTGATTGATTGATTGATTGATTGATTGATTGATTGATTGATTGATTGATTGATTGATTGATTGATTGATTGATTGATTCATTGATTGATTGATGCATTCATTCATTCATTTTATTTTATTTGTTTTCTATTTTGTCTTTGATATTGCAGATAGTACAAAATGAACGTAATAAAGGTGCGGAATTATATCGGAGAAGCGGACAGAAAAGTCGCTTGGAGGAAAATTTTAGAATTAATAAAACCAGTTAGTTCTTTTGATAGTTGTTTGTTGTCATTTAGTTCAACCAAATTGTTTAACGTTAAGGCCTTATGTATAGTTGTATATGACATTCCATTGAGGACACACAAGAGCATGTTGGTTTGAAGAAACTGTTTTTACTGCATTTTTAACTGTTGTAGGACGCATTTTTAAATGAACTTGGATCAGATTAATTTAGGCTATTTGGTATGTTATTACATAAACTCTAATACTTCTACTACAGGCTGTAATATAAAAAGTTATACAATTTTGAAACAAAATGTTAAAAATAATTCCAAAGTACTTTCTATTTCAATTTATAACATTATGCAAAGGAAATTCTCTCAGCTTTTTTATATATGGTGGGAGGGTACCAAGGGTACTTGCTTTCGGACCGACAAATTGCTCATAAACATAACTAAGTGTAAATGCTAACTAAGCAGTGGTTGATTTAAAAGTTGTATAGACCATGTGCTTTATTCCGTTTTGGACTAAAAGACACGCGGCATTGAAAGTTCTAGACTTTGAACATGTATGCTCATATTAAACTTATATGAGGCTTGATGTGTATATAATAATGGCAGTTATATTTATCTTACGATAAATCAAAAAGCGAACTGGCTTATTGAGAGTTATTTAAACGATGACAGAAGGCTTCTTTTGCCTACTTTAAACGATGTTGGATGGAGGCGACTAGTATATGTTGTTCCATGAGTGCCCGTGAGGGCACGAATGGAACATTATACTTGTACGCCTACCCAGCCAATAGTCCCATTGTGTCAAACTTGATTAATGAGGGCTCACCAAGTTGTTATGATTTAAAAACAATATTATTGATTGTCATCACTCATCTTACTCATGATACATGTCATTACTCTTAATGTTAACGGTCTCAAAGACCGTGCAAAAAGACTGCAAATTTATAATTGGTTTTGCAATCAAAATGGGAATGTATTGTTTATACAAGAAACACATTTCACAAATGAAATCATTTTAAACCATGATATATGTGATTGGCCTGATGGTGTTTCATATCATTCTTGTGGTGCCTCAAATGCCAGAGGTGTCTCAATCTTAATTAAATCCTCGGCAAATATAAAGATAGAGGGTACACACTCTGATGAAAACGGTAGAATGCTGATGATGAACACGGTTATTGATGATCAAAAGATTACCCTCATGAATATATATGCTCCAAATAATGTTAAGGAGAGGTATAACTTTTACCAAAAAATGTTCAACAAAATTGATCAACACGTTCCAGAAGATCACGCCCTTGTTCTAGGTGGTGATTTTAATACCTGCTTGAATCAAGCAGAAGATAAAGAAGGTGGTATAAAATGTTTGAATAAAGACACAAAGTATCTAAATGCAGAGATACGTAAACGTAACCTTCTAGATATTTGGAAGACATTCAACCCATCAAAAAGACAATACACGTATAGGCAAAAAATGCCACTTGTAAGAACAAGAATTGATTTTATTCTTGTAAGCAACTCTTGTAGATGTGATTAATTATTGTGATATTAGACCAAGTGTGCGCTCGGATCATCAAGCTGTTTCCTTGAAATTCCAAATCAATACCGAAAAAAGAGGACCTGGTATTTGGATGATACTGCTTATGTTAAAGGTACACAAGATATAATATGTAATGTCAATGCAAAAGCAGAGTCTATTAATGATGACCACTTATTGTGGGAATACTGTAAGGTACAAATAAGAGAATTCTCTGTTAGATATTGTGTGACAAAACATCAACATAAACAGCAGGTTGAAAAGAATTTAGTGTCTTATCTAAAAGGTCTAAATGCTATCTATTTTCCTAACGCAAGTGTTGTAAATGAGATTGATAGAGTAAATGGTATACTTAACAAGATGTATGAAAATACTGTAAAAGGATAGTGAGATCTCGAACAAGATGGTACGAATAAGGAGAAAAAAGTAGTTTGTATTTTCTTGGTCTCGAAAAGTTTCACGCAATAAAAAAGTAAAAAAGTCTATCACAAAACTCAAACTACCTGACGATTCCTTGCTTACTAAGCAATCAGACATTATGAAGGAAGAAGAAATGTTTTACACACATCTATATACAAGTGCTAATGTTGATGGTGACAATATTAAAGGGTATCTGAATACTACAACATTTACTGACATTTTAACCAAAGAGGAACAAAGTAAATGTGAAGGTGTATTGACGCATATTGAATGCAAAAAAGCAGTAGATCAACTAAGACCGGGTAAAAGTCCAGGTTGTGATGGTATTCCAGCAGAATTTTATAAGGTTTTCTGGAATTGTATAAGTAGGTTAGTGGTTAACTCATTAAATTGCTGCTTCGAAAAAGGGCACATGTCATCCACTCAAAGAAGAGCAATTATCAGTTTAGTTTACAAAAAAGGCGACAAACTGCAATTGAAAAACTGGCGCCCAATAAGTCTATTGAACACTGACTACAAAATCATGTCAGTGGTTTTGGCAAATCGTTTGAAGAAAGTTATAAGTAAAATCATACATACAGATCAAACTGGTTACATAAAAGGTAGATATATTGGTACAAATATAAGATTAATTGATGATGTTATTAATTTATGTATAAATGAGAATAAATCGGCTGCGATTTTGTTTGTAGATTTCGAAAAAGCTTTCGACACCGTCGAATGGAACTTTATAGTTCAAACATTACAGAAGTTTAATTTTGGACCATCGTTTATCAATTGGATTACAGTAATGTATAATAATATTGAGAGTTCTGTTTTAAATCTTGGTTGGAAATCAAAGTTCTTTAGATTGAGCAGAGGTTTGCGTCAGGGCTGCCCGTTATCTGCACTCTTTTTGTTGTAATCTCCGGAAGTCTTAGCTTTGAACATAAGACAAGATAAAACTATCTCAGGTATTGTCATTGATGATAATGACGAAGAAAAATGTGAAGCTCGTATTTGACAATTTGCTGACGATACAACTCTTTTCTGCTCAACGAAAGAATCTCTTGATAGCATGTTAAAAATCATTAATACATTTGGACATTTTGCAGGACCAAAAATTAATGTGGAAAAAACTCAAGGTTTAGCATTTGGTCACTTTGTAAAACATAACTCTGTAAAATGGCCAACTGAAAATGTTAAGTCTCTTGGTGTTTATTTTGGACCCAATATGATAGAATGTTACAAGAGCATTTGGCAAGAGAAAAAAGATCGACTGATTCGAATCTTGAACTCATGGTATAGAAGAAAGCTAACGCTGTATGGTAAAGCAACTATTATAAAAAGTCTTGGTATATCCAATTTAAATTTTTTAATGTCTTGTCTACCCGTTCCTGAAAACTTCACGAATGAAGTGAACTCAATTATTTTCAATTTCTTATGGAATAAAAAACCGGAGAAAATAAAGAGAATGACTCTCATTCGAAATTACAATATGGGAGGAATTAAAATGTGTGATTTTAAATCTCAGTGTATAGCTTTAAAATATATATGGTTAAAACGTTATATGTATGATGATGATAGTAAATGGAAATGCCTATTTAAACGCTATTTAAATGCTCATGGTTCAAACTTTTTAATCTTAAATATGAATTTTGTGGAAGCAAAGAATGCCCCATCGTTAATTGGTCTACCAAAATGTTATTCAGATCTGGTAAAAGCATGGCATAATCTAGATAATGATTATATAAACTTACCAATCAACGACTCATTAAGGGTCAAAAGTCATATTATATGGGGAAATGAACTGATCATGCACAATGGCAAGACCGTGTATTTCAAACACTGGATTGATAGTGATATAATATATTATATCGTCGCTGTTCTGACATACCGGCACATGTGCCATTTTGGGCAAAATGAGTTAAGATGCATTTTATGATCTACAAATGAAACTCTTTATTCTCCCAAAAAATTAAGACAAAAGGGTAATTAATTAATGAGATACCGCACTAATTAGTGTGATATGCCAGGGTTTGAACATAATACCGGCATGAAAACCTCATTTTGTATTCTGACATACCGGCACATCACAATATTCTGCCATACACCACCGTGTAACTGCAGTTCTGATATACCGGCATATCACTGTATCACTGTTCTGACATACCGGCACATGACTTTATGACATAATTACTCCTAATTAATAATTGCAATTTGTTGTTGTAACATGCTCATAACAAACATGAGTATATATCTATTAGTGTTCTTTGACAATGATAGTGACATTTGATGTAAATGCTCTCTAACAAGTCTTTAAAAATTGGAAAATTTTCAAACACGATTTTCTCAAAACGCTGTTTTTCGTGATGTGCCGGTATGTCAGAACAGCGACGATATCAATGACCTTATAAATAATGATGGTATCTTTTCCACTACATACCTGACAAGCTTAAAAATAAGCACAACTGGATTGCAGAGCTATAGTTTAGTTTAGTTTTATTTGGCATATCAAGACACAGATACATACAATACATCAGATCAAATATACAAATCTTAAAAACTTACAAAATTAACACAACATATTAATACAAGAAAACATATAATGCCAAGGATAGCCCAAGAAAGCTCTGAAAAGGGCTTATTTCCATTGGGGTCCTTATTAAAACAGCACATTATAAAAACATCATATATATTTGCACACAAAATAATATTGCACTTTTTATGAAACAACTGCATATAAAAATGGATGAAAAATCAAGATAGAAAGTGACTCTTTACTGCCTTTTTGAACTGCCCATGGGTTTTGGATGTTTTAACCTGAGTTGGTAGCAAGTTCCATTCCCGAATACCAGTAAAGAAAAATGTATTGCACTGCTGACCTTTAGCTTTTTATTATTTTCAAATCAATTCCAAAGAATTGGTTTGCTTTATTAAACGCCAATTATGCCTATTGAAATAAGTCCTCGTTTAAGAACCTCGTGTATATGTAAATAAAAAACGTGTAATGTATTGGCAATCAAGGTATATTTACGTTCATGGTTAAAAAGTTTACAGTCGTGCCAATAATTCAGTTATCTGTTTCTATGCTTGCATTGTCGAGATACACGCAAATGTTTCAATTAACTCATATTTCAATCTATTAGTATTACAGACCAATTTCAGGCAGTGTCCCAAGTGTACTTAGTTTACGCTAATGCTATGACGTCATAGTTGATACTTAGATATCCAAAAGGGTATTGTTTGAAAGACAAGGGTTCATACTTTGTATTGATTACATTATCCCTCAATAGAATCACCCATGCATCCCATACCATGATCACTTTGATTACTTACTGACTGACCCTCGTATGCACACAACCTGCACACAATCATTGCTTCGTAGCGCGTTAATCGTTGGAGTTCTTAGATTCTAGTTTACATCAATGAATAAATTAGTTATCAGTGTTCCTTTTTCTTATGTCTAAAACTTAAGAGCTCGACAAATGCATCGTGTGAAAAAGCTTTAGTTGGCTGGCGTTCGCGCAATGCATTGTAGGAAGACCTTAAAATCGTCTTTGATTGCTGAGTAACACGTCATTCGCTATAAGTTGCTTCATACGTTAAATAAAACTTAGGAGCGTGATTGATTACGTTGGAAATCTGTGTTTCAGGCGGGATAGTTTGCAAACATATCTTTTCTAATATTTGGAGAAAAATTGATGAAAGTGATCAGCCACCTAATACAATGTAGAATTGCATGGTAGTAAACATGGGATAATGAACATTCTGTATTATTGGTATGAAAGTAAAGCAGACCGTTTGCAGTTCACTTGAGCGAAGACTGCAATATTTAGCATATGTCGAAAATTCACTTTTTGTCCAATTTATAGCCAATTTAACAGATTTTTCTTAAAAAAATGTATTTTTCCCAATTTACTATAAAACCCGAACGGAAATGCTTGGGATATATCGGTCTCCTTGATATTGAAGTGAACAAACAGTTGTATTGAAAGAATACAAATTTCAAATATTATTTTACACATATAATACCTAATTTGCATAATTTATGCACGAAAAAGCGGGTTTTGACATTTTGAATCACTTGCCGTTTTAATTGATACTCAGGAATCCGAAGAAACATGGTCATTTCTATATTTAATTGAAAGATGTGAATGTTAGCTATCTCCAGCTGAAATCAGAATAGAATATCGCGTGTACATATTATTTATAAATTGTCATAATTTTACCGCATATTGAGAAATATAGTCATACAAATTTAATGCGACTCAACTAGTACTGCTACGTGTATACAATACTATAAGTAGGCATAGCACAATGCACACACACAGAGTCTGCCACTGGGAGCATTACACCAGTGAACAACAACATATGAAAAGCTGTGTTGCATAAAGTCCTACATCCACTTCTACCTGTTACTCATTTTGCATTATTGAATGGATGGTTATTCACGATGTGGAATGTGGTTTTGTATTGTTGCCTCAATTGGCGTGCATGGATGCACTAATCCAAGTTATGAAGACAGCCATACAATATTTGGATTAATTAATCATGCAAAATGAGTAACATGTAGGAGTGGTCTGTAATCCCTTATGCAAAACAATATTTTCATATAATGTATGCAGCTCCACTTTGAAAAACATCCCTATATAAAATTAATTTTCCTCACGAGAGGCACTCATTGTAGGGCAGTGAACTTGCCATATATGGTAGTCATGACCTTGGACTATATAACCTCGATCCAGGTATAAATACTTATCATCAGGTTTTTTAGTTATGACTGTTTTTACCAATTTTTGAAATTGGCTTTGAACTTGAATATATTGGGCCGATTTAAATAAACCTAACCTGAGATATTGTACTAAACACTTCAATCAATTTAGTGATATGCTCAGTTTTTGCATCCTTTGAGTGCCTACTGTGAGGAAAAGACTGAGAATTTGAATATGGGTATTTAAGAAAAGGAAAAGCTTGTTTAATTTCTAAATCCATCAATATTTGTCAATCAAATTGGGTATACATGTTATATATCTATTACCGATCACTATTATTAGGCATAGCACAATGCACACACACAGAGTCTGCCACTGGGAGTATAACACCAGTGAACAACAACATATGAAGAGCTGTGTTGCATAAAGCCCTACATCCACTTTTACCTGTTACTCATTTTGCATTATTGAATGGATGGCCTATTCACAATGTGGAATGTTGTTTGTATTATTGTTGCCTCAATTGGCGTGCATGGATGAACTAATCCAAGTCATGAAGACAGCCATGGAATATTTGGATTAATTAATCATGCAAAATGAGTAACATGTAGGAGGGGTCTGTAAGCCCTTATTCAAAACAATCTTTTCATATAATGTATGCAGCTCCACTTTGAAAAACACCCCTATATAAAATTAATTATCCTCACAGTAGGCACTCCATGTATGGCAGTGAACTTGCCATATATGGGTAGTCATGACCTTGGACTATATAACCTTGATCCAGGTATAAATACTTATCATCCGGTTTTTTAGTTATGACTGTTTTTACCAATTTTCGAAATTGGCTCTGAACTTGAATATATTGGGCCAATTTAAATAAACCTAACCTGAGATATTGTACTAAACACTTCAATCCATTTAGTGATATGCTCAGATTTTGCATCCTTTGAGTGCCTACTGTGAGGAAAAGACTGAGAATTTAAATATGGGTATTTAAGAAATGGAAAAGCTTGTTTAATTTCTAAATCCATCAATATTTGTCAATCAAATTGGGTATACATGTTATATATCTATTACCGATCACTCTTATGATGCGAAAAAATTGTCGGACATTGCTCATTTGCATATTAATGACTTGCATAGATAATTAGCTAATTTGCATATTTAATGAGCTTATGAAACTAAATTATAGTTTAAAAGATTGGGTATCGTACAGTTAGCCATAATACCAAGTTTGATTGCAATACACCATTCACATCTGGATTTATAACATTTACGCATATTAATTAGCTGGACTTAGTCACTTTTTTGATTGCGGTCAGTAAAACTCGTCAAAATGACCAATTTCACTAGCTTATTTTAGCTTAATGCAATATAATTTTACCATATTTTTTAATTTAACATGGTATATAGATATTCAATTGTTAAAGAAATATGTGTAAATGGTGTTTTGAATGTTACATTATTAACAAATTGAGCTCTCTAAATCCTGATAAATTATATTTGTGGGCATTGTTACTGTTTTTGGCAGGTTTTCGGCCATTTTCCGAGTATCTCAAAACACCGTACCACAAGAATGCATTGACCGATTGTCATAATTCTTTTTGGAAAATAAATCTTTCATTGCAATCTTTCATTTGAATCCAATTTTGTACATGTCTCAATCATTTGAATGTTATGTGTGCTATGCCTACTATAAGCTCAATGCTGTGTCTTTTGTTCAAAAGAAAGAGTTCGATTGATTCGAACTCACGTCGCTCATAATTCGTCGCTGTTCTGACATACCGGCACATCACAACAGAAATAAGTAAAGAGATGTGCCGGTTTGTCAGAACAGAGACGATATATTCGTCGTGTAGTAGTCTTTTTAGCCAGTCGGCATTACTATAATTACTAATAATATTATGATGAGAGGTAATTTCTATGTCCGAGTCCGAGTCCGAGTCCGAGTCCTCTATATCCGAGTCCGAGTCCGATTCCGAGTCCTTATGTATCAAATTCAAGACGCAGTTCACCAATACTATATCAACGTTTTATTATTCAGAATTTCAGTTCTATACTGTTTACTTGTAATTACTCATTAAAGTATAATCACAGTCAGTTCAGTAACTAACTTATTAGGCTTGTGTTGTCTTTGTCGTTGTTCTTTTATTTACAAACTGATTATCTGCAATTAGTTGCATGCAAAATTACTTAAATTAGAAAGAGTGTAGGAGGAAAACGTGAGGTCCGCAAGACGAGAGCAGCAAATGTGACAACGCCAGATACCCGGCCAGATAGAGATCGTGGACGAGGAAGATGACGGAGCCGTTCTGTTGATATGCACGACTGATGTTTGTATCAGTGATACGTCGATTCACAGGATTCTATGCGTCAGGAGTTAGACGACGTTTGATGCATTCATTGAGCAGTAGCGGGCACGACAGGTTCAACCTACCAGTCTTATACGGGGCCAATACCTTCCGACGACGGGAATGACTTCAGCGCCAGTCACCGGAAACAGTATTGCTGACATTTTGAACAAGTGCTTCGAATTCCGCTGGTTTTGCTTCGCAAGGGGAACGAATTCGGGGTACTCGAGAACATAATGAACGGCGACAACAGCGTGAGAGCAGTTTCAGAACTTACAATTTGTTGTGGGGAACAGCGAGTGAGCATGTTTTGATTTTTTTAATTTTGGTTGAGTTTTGTCAGGGGGAGGGGAATTAGCTAAATCGGGCGTTAACGAGACAATTCTTGTGTCAGTGGTACTAATTTTACATCAATGCAATGAATATGTCGAGTGGCAATGATATTTTTTACCAATTTTGGGAACGCAATTCGGCTTTAACCTCAATCTGCAGCCCTTTTAAAGCAAAAATCTACCTCGCATTTTGTTGATTTCAATCTCTCGATAGAATGATAGAGAACACAAAATAGAATCACTTCAAATAAGCTTTACTAAAGTATGCAGGCGTCTTTTTATCAGCTCACCCATCACGCCCTCGAAAGTATAAATAATCAGAACTGCTGTCGCACGAGTCCTGGGATGGGGGCAGTATGATATAGAATACCGCCGCCATCTAGAACTACGGCCTTATAGTTCATAGGCAACAATGGACGGGGAACTGTGGAATTTACATCACATAGCCTTCCCCAATCTTGCCACCAGTGGTTATAGAGCTAACCGGGAAGGGGGGGGGGGGGGGGGGCATTCGGAATTTTGAGAGGGGATAATCAGGAATTGGTCAGCGTGGAAGTAGACCTTAGCTCGACCGGGGCCTGGCCTCAAATTTATAACCCGTTAACACCATTTGGCATTATTTCCGGGGCCAGTTTTTTTCTCTCTTTTTATTCCCTTTTAATACCCGACTTTTTGTTGGTTGATGTCTGTGTCCGTGCTTTAGTAAACAATACACCATGCTTTAGAAACCAATAAATATAAGCCAAACCTACGTAGGACGAGGATCTGGATCCGGACCACGATTTGAAAGGATCGAGACCTCCGAAAGGAGCACCTTTAGCCTTCCACAAACACACGGGCAAAACCATGAAACGAGTACAACAAATATGGTCCAGACCCTTATCCCCCTACAAAAACCTGCCCTACCCCTTACACAAAAAAACCGCCAGTCATCGGCCGAGTCCGGCTCAGACCCAAGCCAGCCAAATCAGGTTTTATAATGCCTGAAAACGACCCAATCAACTCCTCCAGTATGGATAACTGGGTGGGTTGGGTGGGATTTTCACCATGCAACGTGACTAACTCCAACCAGCTATTGAACAAACCCCCAAAAAACGCGCTACCCAATTGGACGAATATCGGGCATGAATATTAATATGGCCAATCTCAAAATTTAAGATAGAATACCCAGGCACACAACTCAATGCCACTTTAGGGTCATATGCAGTATAAGGACCGAGGCGGGGCAATTTGGTGGCCATCCCCCCTCTGAAATATTCCAACCAAAAGCAAAACGCAAACATCCGAAACAAGGGCACCTCTTGAGGACAAAGTCGCTTTTGATTAGATGGGACTAATAAAAACCGTAACTGTGACGCACCCATGTAAAGTGACGGACCTTGACGCACCCTTCGTCAATTTTTCGACGGACTTAAGGCTGCTACAGACGTACGCTCCGTCAAGAATGTGGTGGTAAACGACACACCCATGACGCACCATCCCGGGGTTTGTATAGTCTTATAACTGAGGTGTATAAGGCACTTCCAATGGAGGCCTCTTGTTCTCCCGCTTGTTTCGAAACTTTTTGAACTGTTTTTGGATTGGGCAGCAATAAGGGAAGCGGGGTCAGATTATATTTCACATTATGCTGATGACTATATTCTGGTAGGTTCCTCCACCGCTCCATGTCAACATATCGATGAGTGCTTTAATAAGGTTTGCCATGAGTTGTGGATTCTTTTATCCAAGGATAAATCGGTGGGCCCCACAACTAACTTAATTAGTTTTTTTGGGATTGGAAATCAATTCCGTGTTCTTGAAACTTATTAAATTCCTCCATCTGTTAAAGTGGGAAAAATAGTGGGGAAAGTTCAAAAGGCACACGATTGCAGTCAGTAACGGGTCTCTCTCTTTTGTTTTCAAAGCAGTACTACCAGGCAGAGCTTTTTTACACGGGTGTCTAGAAAACTGCAATTTGTAAGCGTCGTGAGCAGGCTGTGGTTATTGTGATTGGTTGTTTTTACGCGCGTAACGCGTTTGCGGTCTCAATGTGACAACAATTAACCATTTTCAAGATAAAAGGTGCGTTTTTAAAAACAGGATTACATTTGGGGAGAAAAACACGAAAAACCTCAATTTTATGATGAATTTTGGGTTCAGAGGCCATACGCATTTAGGGGATGTCTGGAAAATTTTGAATGCCCTAATGGGCCAATTAACTACGTTATTACTATGGTAACTAAGCTATCAGAGAATTTAATCGCCGTATCAAACCAAACGATTAATAATAATAGCAAACTAATCGATTAAAGAACAGAATCATTTGAATTCTTTATCGCCGTTTGCAACAATTCATTACTTTCTATATTTCAATAAAGAGCTTTTATCCTAATGTGAATTCATAAAAATGAGAAAATGAATTCCCCTTGTATTTTAATTATCTTCATAGTTAATGTCTAGTTTTGCCAAACGTACAATTTTGTAGCCCGATTACGGCTACATTTTTTAAACAGAAATTAATTGAAACAATTATGTGAAGGACTCAGATTGGGCTACTTTCCTGCCATACTGAGCAGTCGTGTCAGTCACCATTTGTCACGTAGTCATTAAGGTTTTCAAAAGTGCGCAAAGGCAACGTCTTACAAAAACCTCAGCAACATCTTTTCGACTAGCGGCATGATATGTAGCAAAACAATTGGAATTGTAATTCATACCAACTACTACGTGATTTCATAATGGACATCCATTAGTGTGTACTGATAACTTTAATAACAAGTAAGTTCATGTTACGTGGCGGTGATCTTTTGGACAACAATTTTCTGTGTTATATCAAGTTATATGTAAGCAACTAGAACATTGAACTAGTGAGAACAACAATAACGAATTAAACCAAAAGTGTGGTTATCAACGTTCTCAAACAGAACCAACACTTCTAACTTACGCATTTTATAGGTTTTTGTCATAGCAATTTTCTTAGTTTATAGCCAATTTATTTAAATTTATATATACATTAAGTTATTACTGCTTTGGTCTGATCGAATCAGATGATGTTAAATTGTTAAGTGTATAGTTGGGGTGACAGGTGACGCACCCCGGGCATTTGGGCGGCAGTTGCCATTGTTCTTTGCCCGGCGGTTTGCGCGCGCATTCTGTTTTATTTAGGACGCGTGCTTTTAAAACTCGTGCCAAAGCATTATAAAGGGCAAGAAGGCATAGTGGACAGTGTTGTGGTCATATGCTGTTCCCTCAAGCATGTATCGACAGTCCCGTCCCTTCGACCGTTGCGCTTGTTGATAAACATTGCTGTCACCCCATTTATACTGCGCGCAGTTTAGTTGAATGGTTTTATGGGTCTAACCATTAATTGTTGGTGTTATATTACCACTGAAAAACCCCTAATATTGTCACATTTAGGATTATTGTTTAAGTGAAAGGAGAATTGTTTTCTCTTTCTTACGTTTCTTACCTCATCAAAATCGCACATTCACTTCAAAAGTTATCGTTGAATTTTAGTTCGGAGTTGGTTCTACAAAAATAAAAGAAATACAGTTCTCTTGTTTTTATTGTTTTTGGATGAGGAATGAATAAAAATGGAGCGTGTACACATTTTAAAAAGTTTATCAATATTTGTTTTAATTTTTAATTTAACACTCGGGTGATTCAAACCGGGTCGCGAATCGCTTGACTCGTCAACTGTGGGGCGTTGACGTCATCAGAAAAGACCATGTTCTGTGCATAGTGGCGACTATGCCCAGATACCCTATTGCCCAGATGCCTGGGCATAGTTGCTGTTTTTATGACGTAATATAGAAAGTGACGGCGTAGCTTGATTATCCTATCATTTTAATTACAGGCATCCATATGATGCATATAACACTAGAGGAAATTCACTACTTGTTCACCTAAAGCAGGAAAGCGTCTTTTAGGCCTTTTTCTGATACTAAATCCTAAATTTGGACGAAGTTTAAATTTGGTCTAAATTATCTTTATGCAGTTAGTTGGAATATGGTGCATGGACACGTGTGCATTCTGAAAAAGCGGCCTGACCCAACAAACCGTGGTACGCTGAGATGGTCCATTCTGTACAAGGAGGTATGCCTTTGTCAAGCGGGATTACGTATTGATAGGCTTTCAACCAAGTGTTCGATGATCAATGAAGATCCTAACGCTGACGTGTGGTTTGTAGATGATCCCCGACCACTAGCATTACGAAAGAACTGGAACAAAGAGGCTATGGACAATCTCCTAGGTCGTTCTGTCTATTGTTGTGAGTATTATATTGCTATATTATTTGAAAGATATATAAGTAGAGCACGGGGGGGGGGGGGGGGGGGGGGGGGGGGTCGGAAAGTGAACAATAGGGGTAAGATTGAGGCGAAACGCGCGAATAATATCAAATTTGCATAAGCTACTTTTAGGTAGGAGCCTGAACTGACTCCACACCTCTGGTGTCGCTGTAGAAGGAGTAATCCCCCCCACCCCACCCGCCCCTGGAGCCATAGTCCAACCTGTACAGTCAACCCGCATAGTTAAGTTTAGGTTGGTAAAGGCACTAACACACGCAGCACTAGTTTAACGTAATGTCTATGGAGGCCGGACTGTGGCTCCAGGGGGACCATGGCTCCTCTCACACCGGGCAGTTTGTGGACCCTAATCTTGTTCTTTTATTCACCATAAACGTTCTTTGATTTAATAGTCAATCATGGCACACTCTGTCTAACATTTCATAAGACTATTTGAAAAAAATGTACAAGGTCCCAGTCTCTGCATGGATTACACGGTACGAACAAGTGACTTGTTTTACTTAAAAGATGCACTGAATTTCATCAAAGTCTTGAGGAATGGTTGGAAATAAAATTTCGAATAATGCACTTTGAGTTCAATATTTCAAAGTCCATTATTAAACAACGAAACTTTAATCGATCATGATTGGAAAAAATAAAGTGTTTTTTTTAAATTAGAAAACAATATTCATTTCAATTGACTTGATACGGCTCGTTTGATACTGTAACCGGTTGTTTTTTTCAAGCCGCGCGTACTTAATGACAAGTCTTGATGTGCTACCGTATACATGTATTTGTTGTTGACAACCGCTTTACTTCTTGCATGAGTGCACCAGATCCAGTGGCGTAGCCAGAGGGTGGCTAGTTAAAGGCTCAGCAGGCTCCACGACGCCCGAATTCTTTGCGCTCCCACACATGCGTAGTAGCTCCACCTCAGCAAAATGACGCAGCCCGATTGGTCAACGGTGGTCAACGCTTGCGCTCAGCGTTTGAGCGTTGCGGAGTCTGCTGAGCCCTTAGGAGGTGCCGTAACTTTTGATCTGAGCATCTCATTATAATAAAATAAATATACTCCTTTAAAGAATGTTGCTGACCGCATGTTGACAGCTAGTTTACTACCAAGGATTATATAACGTTTTTTGAAAAATTGTTACGAATTGTATTCATTCCGGGAATTTCTGAAGTCAATGTCAGTGTATAAACTGTTATACTTTGGCATTTACACGTACTTTACAAGTTTACTGTGTTCACAACTGAAGACAACACATAACTTTAAAACATATTTAGTTTATTAAAAAAACCTACAACTAATATATTCGTATCAATAATAATATTGTAGGCCTATTATTACGTACATGTAGGTTCGATTTAAAAAACCGAGAAATCAATTAAAAGTAGATGTTCCGATTGCTGGCCCGATTTTAAACTTGATGTTTTCTATTTTACATGAAAGGTCATCCTTGAAATTGTCAAATTCCAAAGTGTAGTTGCATAACTGCAATGGTTTTATTTTTAAAAGCACAAGGTTGCGATACATTTGCCCAATTAGTAGTACACAGATTGGTTGGTGGTTAACCACCTTTGGAAGTAATTCACCACATTTAAGCCTATAATATCTAAATGGAACATTTCTGGCCCCTAAGATTTTACAGACATAATGAGAAATATATGGGGATGCTTCTGATATCA
Organism: Ophiura sarsii; assembly: GCA_035610835.1. Lineage (NCBI taxonomy): Eukaryota > Metazoa > Echinodermata > Ophiuroidea > Amphilepidida > Ophiuridae > Ophiura > Ophiura sarsii. Next base: position 48,876,128 of record CM069455.1, read on the forward strand.
AAATATCTGGATGTGAAAAAAAAAATCATAGCCCCAAAAAAGTGATCGGAACATACACTTTTAATATACAATGGGCATTACATTCTCTTAATTCTTCTACAAATGGATTCAAATAACCCGTCTAGGTATAAATCAAACGATTTACATGTTTTTCAAATAATACCGAAATTGGATAGTACGGTTCGGTGGTCTTCTAATGGAGCGCGGTAATTATCTTTAAAACGGCATAGGATGAATTGTGTATCGATCCGGAAAAACGACAGGGACAAATCGTTTTAATTATCATCATCAATCTCATTATATCGAAATGAAAATATATGGCTGACTACTAAAGTCACCGCTTAGAATCATTAACATAAAATATGGCAACTATTATTAGCGGATTAATAAGTATCCATGGAGATATGAAACAATGGCGATAGACATCATATTTGTTCTCGATTATTTGTGTACTAGTATTTTAGCCCTTGCTAAAATCGAAACTTAAATGTTGACATCATAATAGTGATGTATAGTCATATGTTGAATACGGCTGCATTCCAAAATCAATACGGGGTAATGAAACATGTTCTAAACTGCTTCTTATGAAAACTTCTCATCAAGTCAACTTCCAATAAGGACGATATTGAATCAGACGACAAGTTGACTGATGAGATCTTTGTCTTATCATCTGATCTTCTCGTCCCGAGTTAATTATCTCACCATCTTGCTAAACGCTCAAAATATTACCACAGCGCACGTGTTTGAACAAATATTTGATTTCCGAAAATGAACCTGTAAATATGATCGATGTGAACAAAAATTAATATTACGAAATTCATGAAATGGGAGAAATATCTTCGACGTTTTCATGACGATAACTAAGACAGCTTAAAGATGGACTTGTCATATTATAATCAAATTGCAACTAATATCCAATTAACTGCCGTGACATCACCACCAAGTCGTTTCTTTCTAACGTTTCTTTCATTTGACTGGCTTATTGCTGGGTCTCAACCAGTTATAGTTTTAGCAGGCCCCTGCTACTGAGATTCTCGGCGGCTGGGACTCCGATACAACGTGCAAATCTGATAGAAACAATTCTTAACAAACACGGGACCGGCTAAATGCCGAGAACAACGTGGAGAAAGCCATTGACTTTCGGCAGCTTAAGAATTACCCTGCATTGTCTTGGTTCCCAATTTGAATACGATTTATACATTCAAAATAAACAATCGGGTTCCAAGCCGTTGGCAATAAGTATGTTGAAAATACCGTGTATACCGCCCTCTAAAGGCGCCAGTCCAATCCAGTTAAGGTTTGTCCGGCAAAAACCTAGACAATCCAAGTGGGCTACACAGAGCTTGGCCATGGACACAGTTTCGTCCGAGCTTAGCCTCTCAACAAGCTCTTGCATTGTAGTTTTCAATTCGCAAGCCAACGCATCACCACACCTATCATTATGACTTTATATCCAATTAAATAGCTATTTACATGCAGTAGTAGTAATGAAATATTATATTCCATGTGAGGGGAAAATGCAACAAGCACCCACACATGCATGAATGAATACACGTTGAACAACTAGCGTAAACAATAACAATAACAATATAGCGTAAATAAAGACTTGCATAAGTCTATAGAGGTTAGCAGACGACAGGTCTATTTCGATAGCTTCATATCTCTGTTTCATATACTGATAGTTTTGATTTTATGCATTAAATCATGTGTGTTAACGTGCAGCACCTGCTGCGAATGAGGTGGTTTTGGGGCTTGTCGCGCTGGGTAAAAATGAGCGGTTTTTAGCGAGTTTTTGAAGTCTTGTCTTGCAAGTGTGGAACGGCAACAGTGTACACTATAGCATGCTTAGAAGACTACGGGCCACTACACTTCCCCGACGGCTTCAGGAAGCACACATTTGCCAGAAGACACAGACTCAGGATAAAAACTGTCTTCAATAGACTAATGGTCGTACATATGCGTGTTATATTACGTGTCTTCGTGGTGATATTTCATCGCGGGACATCTTGCATTATTGCATATAGCCTTGTGTTATGAAGAACTGTAAATTCTTGCAACTTACTTTACAGTCGTATAGGCTTGGTTGTGCCATTCTTTGATTGCTCTAACCGGTTTGCCTTGCAAGACATGACTTCAAAAAGTCTGAAAAACACCACCTCGAGAATAGAAGGGCCGCGCCTATTACATAACCCATAGGTAGAGCCCAAAGTTATCTGCTTTATAAAGTTAAAATTCTGCTTTGTAAATTCAACTTGCACCCGGGCTTGTGCCTTCTTCAATTTTCAATTGAGCTAAACACACTTGCACCCAGGATAAGCATTTCTTTTAATTTTAAGTATTTAGACCAAGGCATAACGTGGCATAATATAATAACATCATCAAATCATCAAATTGTTTATCATCACTGCACCGCATAGCAGCCTCAGCGTTTATCCCATACTACAAAAATATATAATTTATAGAGGCTTTTCTTTTGTTCAGATCCGGTGAGTTAACTATGAACGCTGCAGAAAGGTGTATGTTACAAAAAAACTGCCATATTAATGATATGGTTGGATGAGGAATTGAACCCGGGATTCCTGCGGGGAAGCGCTAGAGCGTGGCCACTTCGCTACACTAGACTAACTGTTTTGGCATAGTCGTTGATAAAGATATATTTAGTATGGAGTGATTCAAGCATCACATTTCGTACGCGTTGATTATCCCCATACTTATTTCAAAATTAAAACAATGAATCGATTAGCATTTTAAACAATGAAAAATAAAATTGTTCATTAGGACTCCGTGTACAATTACGTGACTTCGTTTTCACGCTGATTTCATTAGACTAATGCAAAGTCTGTTATAACTGTATTGTACCGAACTATTAAAAGAGTAAGACTAATTACCACTTTTGGATTACGCACAGAAATAGTCATACACTTTATACACTAAGTTTCAAGCGGGCCACTGCAACGTAGTCTAATTTAACTGGATTGACCTGGCGGTTTTTGAGGGCGTCCCAGCCCATATCAGTGCGACTTTCAAAAAGAGTGACCCCTCCTTAGTTTAATTCCTCTATGGTTTTAGCTTGCTCATTCTTCATCAGGATACGACAGGCACATCGAGCCCGAATGCAATGGCTCTATACATGGGTACACGGGCTATGAGTTATGAACTTGCGGTTTGATAACGAGAATACTGTACAAGCGTATATAAAGGAAATGGTTGATCACGTGACTAGGCATTACGACGGACGTATTACTCGGAAAGGGACCAGCAGTGCTATCGTGTGCTCATACAGAACCCCGTTGTGTGGCTGTGAATGGAATACAATGTACTGTGCGTACAGTGTAGCTAGCAATGCAGGCAGAAAATCGAGCAACGAGCAACTGGTGCATATAATACATGTAAATATTGGCCTAGCTGAACCAAGGCATTAAAAGTCTTTGGCTGAACGATAGTTTTTCTTATCATGAACAATGCATTAAAATGATGATACATTTCAGTAAATTTACCGTACTTCGTGTGAACGAAAACCGGTTTCTTTATCGGATATTTCCATCGTGTTTGATGTAAATTCTTTACCGGATATTTCCATCGTGTTTGATGCAAAACATTGCGTGTTTGGTACCCCGGCAAATACGGCGGTGAATGGTTCCATTTGGTGGCAGTATGTGGGCTTGACGATACGGCGGTGAATGGTTCCATTTGGTGGCAGTGTGTGGGCATGACGAAAAAGATTGATGATTTACTGATGTACAAGAAATAACTCGGAAAACACAACAAGAAATTGTACACGATGCAAAATATATGACACACATTATAACTAACGCAAATATATATTTTCAAAGATCTTCATTCCCATTTTGTTATCTTTTATACCATTCATAGTAATCTTCATTCCCATTTTGTTATCTTTTATGCCATTCATAGTACAATAAAATACGGGTCTCCATTCTGTTCAGGGAAGTTGGCCTTCGCTGCTCCATTATAAATATTCATAACTAACAACCTCCAAATTCCTCTGGCCAAATTCCAATATTTTATTACTTTTGGTGAAAAAAGCTCCAATTGTTCAAAAACAAAACACACTTTTCGTCCGATATCTCACCTAAAAACATCCAATCTGTCCACACACACAAATGCCACCCACTCCCTCCTCTAAGCCATCCTTTTCCCAGCTTCTTCATTATGGTTTCAGTATAGTTTCATTTTGACAAGAATCCGCCCGGCGTTTTAGTATTACAATGCCCACGAATGCAATGGCTCAGGGCTAAACATACACCTATGAACTTTGAATCCGGTTAATTCGAGATTGGATCGATGCAGTCAGATCAGGGGTATGCCACTGAGCTTGCCGATCGGAGGCCACTTTTAAATTAAAATTGGGTCGGCATAGAACTGGTGGTGCTATACCGATCAGGCGTGATTGTAGCAGACGACACGACGCTGGCCACGCGTCTCTCAGACGACCCAATATGGCAACGGAAGTGTACTATTTTGAATTATTTTTAACAGTTATCGCTCGGTTAACGATGAAAATTCTTTTAATTATGATGAATTTGTCAAAATTATAAGATTAACATTCGCGATTACGTGTTATTCACTACGAATTCAAAATTTAGATTTCGCGTGGCCACCGTCGCTACGTGCGTTAGTATAGGACTTTCCTATCCCAAAATTAATAGTATCCCTGGTCAGATGCCTGCCAAGAAAATAACGTGTTTGTTTGTGCACTGTTGGCCCACACGTCGTATAGCGACATTTTAAGAAAATAAATAAAAATAGAGTAATTTGCAATTCGCCATTGTGGTTGATTGCCTGCACCAATCTTAATAAACTTAGGCTCATTTTGAAGGGGAGGTCCCCGACATGTCGCGGTTTTAATACCATTGTAATACATGCTACTACAAGACACGATAATATTGAAGACTGGGGGATGTAATCTATAAAATCATTGCCAAAGTTGGCCACATATGGCGTTAGTTCGTGTTGAGTGGCAGGCATCCGCGCGCGCTATCATGTTCATGAATGACGACGCTATTTCGAACATAGAGTGCATATAGGTATGTTCATAAAATTTTGAAAATAAAATTATCTCTTTGAAAATGGAATACATGGAAACAAAGTACTTTACGATAAAACAAATGATAGTTCAACCAACCCTACAGGCTGAATAATAAACAAGTTATAACCATAGTAGTTTGCCTCATATTGCTGAAAACTGGGCAAATCATGCACATTTTAAACCATTTTAGGTAAAAAAAGGTTTACTTTCATGATGTCTAGTTGCTTGTGCGGGGCTATATAGACATCAGTGAATACATCCTAGCCACATCGTACTACATCGCTGTCCCGGGATCGCTGTATTCATCTAGAGGTAAACATGGAGTTTTCTACATATTTTGGTCAACTAATTTTCAAAAAAATGTCGCCCTCTGTAGTCAATGATATGAACATCCCTAGCAAAGGCTATACCTTTTAATAGAAAAAATATGTATATTATCGACTCGCACATAGAAACGATCGGTTCTTTAAAAAAAATGAATTATTTATCCATGTATACATTAATATTAATGATATTTGCGTCCATTTTTCAAAATGTTGACATTTGTCGGTCAGACTCAGGCCTACTTAATTTTTTTTTTTAAATGCTCATACACGAAAGATATTTTTGTCATGAAATTGATTGCGGCTTGACTTTTTTGTATCATCGATCTCATATGTACCCCAAAAAAATGAATTATTTAACAAAGTAATGGTATTTGGGCTAATTTTTCATGTTGATATTTGTCGGTCAAACCAAGAATTTAAAAAAAATTGTTATGATTTCTATGCGAATGACTTTTTTGTTGTCAAATTGATTACGGCTTGACTTTTTTGTATCATCGATGTCATACGTACCAAAAAAATGAATTATTTAACTAAATAATGGTATTTGGGCTATTTTTTCAAATTTTGATATTTGTCGGTCAAGCCTAAAAATTAAAAAAAAAATCATTAGGCCTATGAAGACATTTTTGTCATGAAATTGATTGCGGCTTGACTTTTTTGTATCATCGATCTCATATGTACCCCCAAAAAATGAATTATTTAACCAAATAATGGTATTTGGGCTAATTTTTCAAATGTTGATATTTGTCGGTCAAGCCGAGAAAAGAAAAAAAAATTGTTATGATTTCTATGCGATAATGCGAATGACTTTTTGTCGGCAAATTGATTGCGGCTTGACTTTTTTGTATCATCGATCTCATACGTACCAACAAAAATTGAATTATTTAACCAAATAATGGTATTTGGGCTAATTTTTAAATTTTTGATATTGTCGGTCAAGCCTAAAATAAAAAAATTAAAAATCTATGCGAAAGACTTTTTTGTCGCCAAATTGATTGCGGCTTGAGTTTTTTGTATCATCGATCTCATATGTACCCCAAAAATTGAATTACTTAACCAAATAATGGTATTTGGGCTAATTTTTTTTATTTTGATATTTGTCGGTCAAGCCTAGAATGTTAAAAAAAAAATTGTTATGATTTCTATGTGAATTACTTTTTTGTGGTCAAATTGATTGGGACTTGACTTTTTTGTATCATCGATCTCATATGTACCCAAACAAATTGACTTTATAATAACCAAATAATGGTATTTGGGCTAATTTGTCAAATTTTGATATTTGTTGGTCAAGCCTAGAATTTAAACAAAAATAATTATGATTTCTATGCGAATGATTTTTTTGTCGCCAAATTGATTGCGGCTTGACTTTTTTGCATCATCGATCTCATACGTACCAAAAAAAATTTGAATTATTTAACCAAATAATGGTATTTGGGCTAATTTTTCAAATTTTGATATTTGTCGGTCAAGCCTAGAATTAAAAAAAAAATTGTTATGATTTCTATGCGAATTACTTTGTGGTCAAATTGATTGCGGCTTGACTTTTTTATATCATCGATCTCATACGTACCAAAAGAAAATTGAATTATGTAACCAAATAATGGAATTTGGGCTAATTTTTCAAATTTTGATACTTGTCGGTCAAGCCTAGAATTATAAAAAAAATTGTTATGATTTCTATGCGAACAACTTTTTTTGTCATCAAATTGATTGCGGCTTGACTTTTTTATATCATCGATGTCATACGTACCCAAACAAATTGAATTACTTTAATAACCAAATAATGGTATTTGGGCTAATTTTTCAAATTTTGATATTTGTCGGTCAAGCCTAGAATTTAAACAAAAATAATTATGATTTCTATACGAATGACTTTTTTGCATCATCGATCTCATACGTACCAAAAGAAAATTGAATTATTTAACCAAATAATGGTATTTGGGCTATTTTTTCAAATTTTGATATTTGTCGGTCAAGCCTAGAATTTAAAAAAAATCATTAGGCCTATGAAGACATTTTTGTCATGAAATTGATTGCGGCTTGACTTTTTTGTATCATCGATCTCATATGTACCCCAAAAAAATGAATTATTTAACCAAATAATGGTATTTGGGCTAATTTTTCAAATGTTGATATTTGTCGGTCAAGCCGAGAATTTGTAAAAAAATCGTTATGATTTCTATGCGAATGACTTTTTTTGTTGGCAAATTGATTGCGGCTTGACTTTTTTGTATCATCGATCTCATACGTACCAAAAAAAATTGAATTATTTAACCAAATAATGGTATTTGGGCAATTTTTTCACATTTTGATATTTGTCAGTCAAGCCTAGAATTAAAATGATTTCTATGCAAACAACTTTTTTGTCGTCAAATTGATTGCCACTTGACTTTTTTGTATCATCGATCTCATAATACCCAAACAAAATTGAATTATTTAACCAAATAATGGTATTTGGGCTAATTTTTAAAATTTTGATATTGTCGGTCAAGCTTAGAATAAAAAAAATAAAAATCTATCCGAAAGACTTTTTTGTCGCCAAATTGATTGCGGCTTGAGTTTTTTGTATCATCGATCTCATATGTACCCCAAAAAATTGAATTACTTAACCAAATAATGGTATTTGGGCTAATTTTTTTAATGTTGATATTTGTCGGTCAAGCCTAGAATGTTAAAAAAAAATTGTTATGATTTCTATGTGAATTACTTTTTTGTGGTCAAATTGATTGGGGCTTGACTTTTTTGTATCATCGATCTCATATGTACCCAAACAAATTGACTTTATAATAACCAAATAATGGTATTTGGGCTAATTTTTCAAATTTTGATATTTGTTGGTCAAGCCTAGAATTTAAACAAAAATAATTATGATTTCTATGCGAATGACTTTTTTGTCGCCAAATTGATTGCGGCTTGACTTTTTTGCATCATCGATCTCATACGTTCCAAAAAAAATTGAATTATTTAACCAAATAATGGTATTTGGGCTAATTTTTCAAATTTTGATATTTGTCGGTCAAGCCTAGAATTTAAAAAAAAAATGTTATGATTTCTATGCGAATTACTTTTTTGTGGTCAAATTGATTGCGGCTTGAATTTTATATCATCGATCTCATACGTACCAAAAGAAAATTGAATTATTTAACCAAATAATGGTATTTGGGCTAATTTTTCAAATTTTGATATTTGTCGGTCAAGCCTAGAATTAAAAAAAAAATTGTTATGATTTCTATGCGAATTACTTTTTTGTGGTCAAATTGATTGCGGCTTGACTTTTTTATATCATCGATCTCATACGTACCAAAAGAAAATTGAATTATTTAACCAAATAATGGTATTTGGGCTAATTTTTCAAATTTTGATATTTGTCGGTCAAGCCTAGAATTAAAAAAAAAATTGTTATGATTTCTATGCGAATTACTTTTTTGTGGTCAAATTGATTGCGGCTTGACTTTTTTATATCATCGATCTCATACGTACCCAAACAAATTGAATTACTTTAATAACCAAATAATGGTTTTTGGGCTAATTTGTCAAATTTTGATATTTGTCGGTCAAGCCTAGAATTTAAACAAAAATAATTATGATTTCTATGCGAATGACTTTTTTGTCGCCAAATTGATTGCGACTTGATTTTTTTGCATCATCGATCTCAAACGTACCAAACGAAAATTGAATTATTTAACCAAATAATGGTATTTGGGCTAATTTTTCAAATTTTGCTTTTGTCGGTCAAGCCTAGAACAAATACTCAAAGACATTAATCCTATACATAGCTCTTTCACATTTATGAAGCCTACTTGTAGTGCCGCATATAATCATATATCTTCCAAAAAATATGTCAACAGGCAGAACAAAATAAGTTGACTTCAACATATTAATACAACTATACACTACACCAAACCCACAAGACCCAGCTAGGTTTTGTCCAAAATCATTTTACCATTCAAATCCACCAACCGCCAAACCCGAGAACCGCGAAAGCCGAGAACCGCTCTAGTTTTAATATCAGATACCGACGAGTGTGCGTCGAATCCTTGCAAGAATAATGGGACATGCATTGATAGCATTGTTGCTTATGCATGTACCTGTCGTAGAGGCGTTACGGGCGATAATTGTCAAATAGGTAGGAGTTGAAAAGGGTTGGCTAATATTACATCGAACATTTGCGTACTCTTTAGTTTCACTTACATTTATTAAGTTTCTAATAGAGTGGCCATGATTAACCAAGATATAATTATTGAATGGCAATATGAGATATCGTCGTTTAGTTTGCGAAAAGAATATTCAAACCAATTCAAACTAAACATCACCATTTCAAAAAGGCCTACAAGATTCAAGCAGTCGAGCGTATACAACACATATGGATTGATTGATTGATTGATTGATTGATTCCATCTTTTACGCTTTAACGTCAGTAATTAAAACAATTCAAAGATGAACTTTCAATAATCCAACCAAATTGCAAACATCTATTGTTATACAAAGTTGTTAATTGTATTGTTCAAATTTCCAATTCAGTTCATTTCTGTTGACATTTATTTCAGATGCTAACGAGTGTGCGTCGAATCCATGCAAGAATAATGGGACATGCGTTGATAACATTGCTGCTTATGCATGCACCTGTCATACAGGTTTTGCCGGCGATAATTGTCAGATAGGTAAAAGTTGAAAAGGGTTTGCCGATATTACATTGAGACATTTTAGTTTCACTACCTTAAGTACAGTAAAATAGCGTTGTTAATTTGAGATAAACCACGCTGCTATATGGAAACCACACCAGCACACCGATCGAACCGCATGACACAGATAATGTGTTCACGCGCTACGCGATCGCAGCCGCAGTCGCAGTCGCAGCCGCAGTCGCAGCCGCTGTCACAGCCGCAGTGTATGTTGTTTTGGAAGGATTCCTATTTGCATCAACTTTTGAAACTAAAAGGTTTTTGAAAATAAAATAAAATAATTACAATTAAATTATGTTCTTATTTGTATTGTCTATTTATGAAATGGCGTTCAAATCGTCGTTGTTGAAAGGGATTGAATCACATTTCAACATATGTGCATCACCAATCTACAATTCAAAGATGACCTTTCCATAATCCAACCAAATTGCAACCAATATACAAAGTTATCAAATGATATTGTTTAAATTCCCAACTCGGTAAATTTCTGTTGACATTTATTTCAGATATTAACGAGTGTGCATCGAGTCCATGCATGAATAATGGGACATGCGTAGATACCATTGCTTCTTATGCATGTACCTGTCATACAGGTTTTGCAGGCGAAAATTGTCAGATAGGTAAGAGTTTGAATGGGTTGCCTGATATTCCATTGATATTGATTAATTTTTTTAAACTTTAGTTTCACTTTAGAACTTTAGAACATAGCCCATCAATGATAAACCGACATTTATTTGGATTTATATTAACTAGAAAAACTAAGATTTCGTTGTTTAATTTGCGAAAAGAAAGTTCGTTTTAATTACTGATAAATCATTGTTAGTAGATTGCAGCACATTCGTTTCAAACTAAACATTAACATTTCAAATATGCCTGTATGATTCAAGCAGTCGAGCGTACAGATTGATTGATTGATTGATTGATTGATTGATTGATTGATTGATTGATTGATTGATTGATTGATTGATTGATTGATTGATTGATTGATTGATTGATTGATTGATTGATTGATTGATTGATTGATTGATTGATTGATTGATTGATTGATTGATTGATTGATTGATTGATTGATTGATTGATTGATTGATTGATTGATTGATCGATTGATTGATTGCATATGCGATATACAAACTTGACATATTATATCAATGTTGTTTAATTGTCCAATTCGGTACATTTCTTTTGACATTTATTTCAGATGTTAACGAGTGTGCATCGAGTCCATGCAAGAATAATGGGATATGCGTTGATCATATTGCTGCTTATGCATGCTCCTGCCCTACAGGTTTTGGCGGTGATAATTGCCAAATAGGTAAGAGTTGAACACGATACACTTTTCGCCAACCCTTTTCAAGGTTCTGTATATCCCTATTACTTAAATAAAAACCTATAAGAGAACGCAGGATGTGTAGACTTTATGCGATTATTTATATTATTTTGACGACATCTTAAGAAGCTTTTATTTTATCGTTGATACAGACCAAGAAGCGCCGCATTTCCTCGATTGTTCAGCAAACGTAACTGCATCATACAACCTTAGCAATAGAGATACAACTATATTAACCTGGTCTAATCCACCGGCAAGCGATAACTACGATCCAAACCCTACAGTCAGTTGTGTGCCAGCATCTGGATCTGACTTTGCCACGGGAATATTTGAGATTGTGTGTGAAGCCGTTGATGATAGTGGTAACAAAGATACGTGCGACTTCAGTGTGGCAGGTTGGTGTTAAGGGCAATCGGTTATGCGTTGATAAAACGTACACATGCTTAAAGGCTGTTATGTCTCAACTTCGTATTTTCACGAATTTCACTTCTCTTATTATTTTAAAACTTCAGAGGGTTATCAGTACAAGAGAAGACATTCTCAATTCCAAAATTGTGAAAGCGTATAAGAAGGATTGAAATCCCTTATTTTGAACATAACTGGAAAGGAAAAGTCATGCCGCATAGGATCAGCGAAATTCTCATACGCCGCGAATCCCGTGTATTCTTGTTCACGCAAATTAACACGCGCCAGTTCGCTTATAAATACGCGACGCTGTCGATTCGATGCTGCGTTACCTGTCATAGACATCTAATAGAGACTGCTCATTATGCATGAAGATTTATGTGATCCCTCACTATATGCTAATGTAGTAATAGAACAATAACCTGTCTATAAATAAACTTAAGTAAATGAATTATCTTATAGTATGCGCGGACCCCCTTGGCATGAAAGACGGAACTATACAAGACAGTCTGATAACAGCGTCAAGTCAGTTGGATAACTACACACTTCCAAGTTACGCGAGACTAGATCGTCGTCATGAAGGTGGACCTTGGTCTGGGGCATGGGCTGCTAAATCTAATGACCTAAACCAATGGATACAGGTAGACCTTAGTGCCGCAAGATATGTTTCTGGGATAGTCTTGCAAGGCAGGTCAGATGAATGGAATTGGGTTACCAGATACAAAGTTCAGTATGGCAACGATGGCGTAACATGGCGTTACGTAAAGGATGACAATCACGTAAATGACATGGTAAGAACACTTATAAATACTTTCAACGCATACGTTAAAGAATATGCTTTAAGAATACGATAACGAAATAAAACCAGGCATCGATAATAATGTGCCTCTGTATGACGAAGAGTTATTACAGCATGACCCAGGAGCATCAGTCATTGTGCATACTAGGCCTACCAGTCATTAGTAATCCATGGTATAGCTGTGGACAAGGAAGGATAACATGAAGAAGGCGGGTCATCGCTCAGAACCCCTTATGTGATACATACATGTTTTGAATGTCTGGAAAACGTTTTAACTGCGACTACTCTTGAGATGGCATGTTCCAGAAAGAAGCACTTTAGCCGATAGTAAGCTTCATGCATGGACGCACAATAATTATATAATTGTTAGAAGCTTTAACTTCCTTCCTTCAGCGACTTCCTGAGTCAAAGCGCAGGATCAGAAACCGATACTATTTAGACATGATGCGACCGTTATGGTCAGAAATGGTTCCTTTAGTGTCGAATGAAACATATTCAAATTTAAGGCTCAATCAAAATATTTACACGTAAATGTTTTTCTTCTTCTTTTTGATATTAAAGGTCTTCACGGGAAACTCAAATAGGGACGCACATTCTACAAGTATATTCACTCATGCAGTATTGGCGATCTTTATCCGAATACGCCCTACTAAATGGAGTACCCATATAAGCATGAGATTTGAAATTCTTGGGTGTCAAGGTATGTCATTGCTATATTTCGTTATCCAAATGTTAAATATTGTAAGCTGTTTCAGTAACCCGTGGCAAATCAATACGCTGAACACTCTATACATTTACAAAGACGCAAACATGTATTTCACACTAATAGGCCTACATATCGTGTAATTACTTAAGCCATGCTGCCAAAAACGTTATCAATGGTTATGTTAATGTAAAAAAATCAGTGTCAGTGACCTCTCAATAAATAAACTTAAATCAAATATATGTTTATAATGATCTTATACATGTAGTATGCGCGGACACCCTTGGTATGGAAGACGGAACCATACCAGACAATCAGATAACAGCGTCAAGTCAGTTTAGTGCCAACGAACGTCCAACTAACGCGAGATTAGATCGTCGTCCTCCCGGTGATGAAACGACTGGGGCGTGGACTGCTGCATCTAATGACATAAACCAATGGATACAGGTGGACCTTAGCAACGTAAGATATGTTTCTGGGATAGTATTACAAGGCAGATCAGATGCCCCGCAATGGGTAACCAGATACAACGTTCAATATAGCAACGATGGTGCAACATGGCAGTACGTGAAGGATGAAGACCATGTACACGATATGGTAAGAATATACGTCATATTTGTCGACGCTGTGAATGTGACCAGTACACTATTACCATGAGTGGCCTAACAAATACGCAATAAGGGTTGTCTTTTGTGATGGGTGCGTTACTCGCGTAACGCGTTAAGGAGTCTGTGGGATGCGTTACGCACGTAGCGCGTTAAGGAGTCTATGGAGTTAAGTCTAAGTTCATGAATAGGGTATTTTGTTCACAATTATGCTACTAATTTACTTGTTTATGGGTTTACATAAGGAAGAAAAATGGAACCCGTACCATATAAATGATCAATATATCGCAGTATTTCTCGATGTCGAATAGGAACCCAGTGTTGAATAAAATGAAACCAATCTTCAGATCAGGGACTTTATTTTCAATTAAATAGAAATGTGTTTTATGTATACAATCATGACAGACATAATTCCGTTGATATCATGAGACGTATGTAACAACGTCATTTACTAATTGCAGTTAGTCGCGCGGCGTTATTTTGTTGCAATTAGTGTATGACGCGGTTATGTCACTCTCTCGTGATAGACAAATAAACTACATTTATGTTCTTTGCCTTTTACAAAGACGCAGATAACGATTGATTTTATCTGAAATAATGTTCCTTCTTTCATAGTATTGACACAGCCAAAGACTACAGCAATGCTACGGGCCATAGATTCACGCATTAAGTTACTGTCGTATATCAGAATCACGTGAGGATTTGTATTTATATAGTTGGAATACTGTATATTGCTTTTGGTTTTAGACATCAAAACCAATTCATGGTTATCCTTAATCTATTGAAATCCATCTCCTCTTAGTAAGTATTCCTGCTTTTCATTTTATATTGATAAGGAATTCATCGGAAACTCAGACAGCGACGCACATTCTACAAGTATGTTTGCTAATGCGGTGATGGCGACCTTTATTCGAATACGTCCTACTCAATGGGCATCGTATATAAGTATGCGATTTGAAATTATTGGATGCGAAGGTATGTTGTATATCAATTTCCAATAATATGGTGTACATTTTCAGGAACTTAAGGGCTATTCATGGTATGCCGATGAGGTGCGTTCTGATGACTTCCGCAGAAATAAAAAGGAATAACAAAACTAATGGTTGACTTTGTAGATGCGGTAAATAAAACCTTTCGATCCGTGCAGTATGAAACATGTACCATCCAGATGGACCATGCATTGCGTCTCTGTACTTGGACTATGCTAGAATTTACGATACTTTAATATATCGTCTTTCAAATGTCTGTTGATACTAGAGCGCAAATATTAATGATATTTGTAACAAATACAAATCCAAATCCTGATATGTTCAAAAAGAAGTGAACCAATTTTCAAATGTATTTTTTCTCCGCTAGATTATGTAATATGCTACATTAAAGCCAAATAAAAGTACTCTTCCACCCCGCCTTAAATATAGTCTTTCAAAGGTCTGTGTATACCAAAGCGTAAATACTAATGATATTCTTAATAAATACAAATATAAATCTTGACATATTGAAAAAGGTTGAACCGATTTTCAGATGTCATTTTCCCGCTGGATGATACAATTTGGTTACATAGACGCCAAATTAAAGGTTATTGTATCCAGCATTTTAATTACGCACCTCCGTCTTATATATCGTCTTTCAGATGTCTGTTTGTACCAGAGCGCAAACCCACTTGGTATGAAAGATGGAACTATACCAGACAGTCAGATTACAGCTTCAAGTGCATTTGATTCCCTTTTTGCTCCGCGTAACGCGAGATTAGATAGCCCTGGGATTATTAGTGTTAGCAGCGGGGCATGGTCTGCACTGGTCAACAACGTCGATCAATGGTTGCAGGTGGATTTGGGCGTCTCAAGATATGTTACGGGGATAATTACGCAAGGCAGAAAGACCCATTACCAATGGGTAACAAGATACAAGGTTCAGTACAGTATTGATGGTGTTACCTGGCAGTACGTAAAGGATGAGAATCACGTTGATGATATGGTGAGAAAACGACCACATTTCTTGCATTTTTTAGTTTTTGTTTGAAGATCTGTTGATTGTTTTGTTATTAAAAATGTTTGAATTGTTTGCAAATTTGTATATGAACATTAAGCAAATTGTGAAACAACTTTTCTTTATTGCATCCCTGGGGCCACCAGGCCATTGAGATTATTAATCCTTTTTACTTGATCTTACGTCAACAATGGGTCGGCTGTAAAACAATATAAAACGAACACGTTCATCTGTATGTTTTCACAGGTCTTCACAGGAAACACGGACAGAGACTCTCACTCTATCAGTCAATTTGCATTTGCAGTCTACGCAACCTATATCAAGATACGACCTACTGAATGGAACAACCATATAAGTTTGCGATGTGAAATTCTAGGATGTTAAGGTAGCTTTGCTAATGATAAGGCCCCGCAAAATTAGCGAGGCAACTTTTTCATTATTCATTATTCATTATTTTTACGACTTTCATTATTATACAAAATGTGCCGGGATGTCAGACGTATTGTTATACACCGCTGCACCCTATCAAAGAATGAAATTGGATCAATTTAGATATTTATTAGTTACAGAAAGGCTATTCTGGTCAAAATGAATACTTTGTTCACGACGGACGATTGATCGGACAATTTCATCACACAAAATGCATGAAATTCGGACGTTTTTATTGCAAAAATTGTATTTTTTCCCCGAAATTTCAATAATGTGAAATCAAACGCTGGCATGAAAATGAAGCGCGGGCGGGTGACGGGAAACTTTGCGGGGCCTAAGAAGAGGCTCTGTATACAATAACGTATGCATAAATAATGTTCAATTGATACGCGACCGTAATGTATGTCAAACAATTAATGAAGGACTGAATAATTAATAAATTAATCAATTAATCGCACATTGTTATTACGAACCAATCACAAAGCATGAAACTAAAACATGCAGAGTGCATTTAAAATGTATAATTTCAATCCACATGCGCACCATAATATCCGCGCACATCGCGATTTGTTCGGAAACACGGCACGTGTTTTTTTTACTGCGGGTGTGATCAAAAGTGTTATCGTGTTTGTATTTTGTTAAAATTGAATGACTGAAGTTGTACATTTTGTTGAATATTGTTGTGCTTGAAAAACATATAAGCGCTTGTAAACGTATGGTTGTAAGTTGGAAATGCTATCCAAAGTTATGTTGAAAAAATCCGTGTGTGTGTGCGCCCACGTGTCGACAGTTTCGACGTCACACTGTCCTCAAATGTATCCCTGTGGGAATGAGAAAACATCTACCGTGAAAAACCCCCAAGTAGACCAGGCTGTACTGAGGAAGTCAGACGACACCATCAAATGTGAGTGCACAAAAACAGATTTGTTCAACATTGACAAGTGATCTATAACGTTATAACTTAACACTTTCCACGCGGCAGGCGTCTGCAGACGACATTCCAAAATTGCACAAAATATTTAAAAAATGTCAATATTATTGAATGCCATTACCATGTTTGGTTTTGGATCAGTTATTCTTGAAAAAGACTTTAAAAGTTAGGAAAGGTTTCTGAAAAATCTGATTTGAAATGGTAAGACCAATGGCCGCTCGGTGTCCTATTCAAATCGCATTGTGTTAGGGTCCATATCCAAACTCTGAGAGTTTGGATATGGACCCTTAGAAAGTAACGTTACTTCAAAAGCACCGATTTTCAAGAATCCAAATGTTCGAAACAATAAATGAATGATCGTTTTTCATATTTAAACCCTCGCTCATAATTGCTTTGGTACGTGAGAGTATGTTCATTATATTCAACTTGGCTGTTTCTAGACGTTTCGTGCAACAGAGCTCAAATGTGGATTAGATCTACATTCGTTAGTAGATGGTAGTTATTTTTACGAAAGGTATATATAAAGCCAAGTAAAATAATAAACTCGTTTCTCGTCCCCACCCTCAACATTTTTGGAGATCTTAAAGATAGTGTTGTATTTTTTTCTGATTTCCTCGCTAACTCTGTTTAATTCATTGCTGTTTTTAAAAAGATGATACAAAGTGCTTTATAGATATCATTTTGTAAACACATTCCACACAATACCAGACTAGTGGTATATAGCAATGAGTTTTATAATATTACGACACTAGATTCAAAAGTGGGAAATTATCACATATATGACTAATAAATGTATGAAAAATAACAATCATGACAATATAGGGCTCCTTCACCGATTTTGTAAAAAAAAGGCCGGACGAGAAACACCTTATTGTGTTACTTGGCCTAAATAATTTTGTTTTTTCTGGGAAGTTTATTAATGAATACTGAATAATAAGTATTACTGATATTCATTTATTACTTACTATCCACAGATGATCGTGAAGTGCATTCAGGTCGCCGAAGGGACACCTTCCAACCAAACGGCTATATACCCATTCTCGCTAAGCATCTCCGAAATGACCCTAAACATCGTAAGACAAAACCATATACACCTAACGGCGTCATCCAAGACTGAAACAAAAGGAATGGGGTGTGGATTTCACTGCGTTCGTTAGTGACAACTAAATCAAGCCATATATCACATGTTTTCTCTTTTCTCCATTTGATCCCAGTCATAAATTACTCTTAACGTCGATGTCCTAGTTGCAAATCCATTTATCAACACTATTAAAGGCATATTATGTGATCTTTTTCATGATCAGAAATGTAAATCTCCAAGAAAATCTACTTTTTAACAAAAATCATGAATAGAGGGCGCCCATTGGAAAATATCACATAATATGCCTCTAACGTTATTAGAATGTACCAAAATGTAGAATACGTGTATCTCCATATCACGACGTTATGTGCAGATATGTTGAAATATTGACCCTTGGCGGTTTTTCTTGGATGACGCGGACACGTGACGTAGCCATCTCGAGTGACCTCGGTCCCCTTTTGGAGGGTGCACACGGGTCAGCCGCTGTGAATATGATTTGGTATCATGGTGACCAGAGTAAACACGAAATTATTGATGAAAATCAAGTACGCCAAGGCTAAGAAACAGCCAAACCTGTTTTACGGGCCCGACAGACTCATAATTATTTCGATTTTCACCGACCGACCGAGACGCAACGTAACTGTCGCCTAACTGTCATTCAAGCAAATTGTTAAATTAGATAATTAAATTTGAAAACCTAAAGACATGATAACGTTTCCGCTTGATTTTTCCTTTGAGATAAATGCTATCAAAGTTTTTTAAATATTTGAGAGAATTACCAGAAAGTGTTATTGCATTTAAACTCGTGTGTAAACTATTATTGGCAACTTTAAGTTTCATCACATTTCGAACAAAAAAAGTATTAATTAATGTATGTATCTCACTACATGTTTCTAAAAATAATCCGTAGAGTTGTAGGATTTTAAGCATATAAAAAAGTTAATAAGTCTTGTAAGGCCAGCAAAAGTTAATACTTTGCGCTGCTTGCTTTTAAAATGATATTTAGCGCGTAGTGCGTTACGCGGCAGCGATGTGGTGTTTTTTTAATTTTTAAACTAGTTGTGAAATTTGGAGTCAGCGAAGTATCGCAAAACTATTGATTATATTTTGATTTTTATGACACATATTTGTATTTCTTAATAACTACAACGCAAGTTTAATAATTGAAAAAAATCACAACTTATGTAAAAATAAATCGCATAGGACATAGCTCATTTTGGTAAAAAAATAAAACAGCACCAGCACATAGCTCTTTAGCCAAAATGTGCTGGGATAAAGTTGGTTCTTTTGTTAGTCTGAGAGCCTCAATTATTGAAATGTACTCAAAATATATAATTACGTAGGCTATTTCCGAACAATTATCTCACATTATAATTAGATAAAGATTACAACTTCATTTTACGGAATGAAACTCTATGTATATTATGTATATGGGTATTTAGAAGGTGGTTTGCCTTTTGGAATCATTAAACAAGTAGTCAAGTTTGAATAGATTCGATTCGTTAAAGGGTCTAAGTCCTTTTATTCTCATATGTATATGAAGACGTGAGCGCAAGAAGTTCGTACATGTAAGTCCATATTTGACATCTTGAGATACAGGCATTTAAAGTTTACAAAATATTGTAGGAATCAACATAAAAGTTCAATTTAGCCGTTACTTGGTGAGTATAGGTTATTTCTCTAGGATTTATATTCTATACACAATTAGTACTTATATTATTGTTTATTGATCAATATTAATTAAATTATTGATTTTCAACTTACGCGCTGCTTGCGCTCACGTTGGCACCATAGGAATTGTACAGAGTTTTCTATATTACCAATTTATAACCAATCTTGCATAAAAGGATTCAAGCCTTGAACAAGTAATACTAACATTTATTTAAATTACATTTCTAGCAATTATAGTGTAATTCAGTGAAATTTTGCCGTCAGTAGAATGTACCAAAATGTAGAATACATGTATGTAAATATCGCGACATTGTGTTGAAATATTGACCCTTGGCGTTTTCCTTGGATGACGCGGACACGTAGCCATCTCGGGTGACTCCCCCCCCCCCCCCCCCCCCCCCCGGCCCCCTTGTGGCGGGTGCACACCGGGTGGCCGCTGTGAATATGATTTGGTATCACGTTGACCAGTTTAAACAAGTTCTTGATGAAAATCAAGTACGCCAAGAAACAACCAAACCTGTTCCACGGGCCCGACCGACCCATAATTATTTCGAGTTTACCGACCGACCAAGACGCAACGTAATTGTCACCTAACTGACATCCAAACAATATCTCGTGAGAAGCGGTGTTTTGAAGGAACCACGCAAACAATCTTCGAAGGATATATGCCAACATCGCGAACACGTGACTCAGAATAAACAATGACGAGCAAATTGATAGACTGAGATTCGATTTTTTTTTCAAGACCTGGGCGTAACAAATGATAACATTTCCGTTTGATTTAACCTTTGACCTGGGTTATAGATCGGTTGCGCATTTTAAGATAAATGCTATCTAAGTTTTTAAAATATTTGAGAAAATGACCAGAAAGTGTTATTGCATTGAAACTTGCATGTACATTATTATCATATTATTGACAACTTTAGGTTTCATTAATTTTCGTATAAAATAATAATTAATTAATGTATATATCTCATACACGTCTCTAAAAATAATCCGTTGAGTTGTAGAAGTTTAAGCATTATGAGTAAGTTTATACGTCTTGTAAGCCTCAATTAAAATGTACTTTTCTTAAGATATTATAATTACGTAGGCTATTGCCGAAAAATTATCTCACATTAGATTAAGATTACCACTTCATGTTACATAATGAAATTCTATGTATTTGTAGATTTGCCTTTCAGAATCATTTTAAACACGTAGTTAAGTTTAAATAGACTCGTAATTAAAGGGTCTATGTCCTTTTGCTCATAATGTATATAATATACAAATTTTAACACTTTCCACGCGGCAGGCGTCTGCAGACGACATTCAAAAAGTTCACAAAATGTTTAAAAAATGTCAACATTATTTAAATTCATTACCATTTTTAGAAACACCATGTGAAATGCATTGAAGTAAGTACAAACATGTATAGTATTGGTTCAGTAATTCTTGAGATAGTCTCTGAATGTTTGGAAAGGTTTTTGAAAAATCTGTTTTGTATTTGGTAAAACTGATAGCCGCGTGGAAAGTGTTAAGTTTCCGGCATCGTTTAGGTTGTCGAGTTAACAGAAGAATAGTGCTCTCAAAAGACAGGGCCTAAGGCTAAGTATCCATACCGCGTAACAACGCCTTGCACTCCGTGCAATATTTAATATCAATTTTTGGTTTTGTGTGGGGCTTAATGTAAAGCAACACATTTCCAGTAAACCCATCATTGAATCCAACTATTGTTCAGGTTAATTACTGATTTGATATTTATTGTGATAAGTGCTTGTTCAAGTATTTACTGGACTGAAATAGACAAGTGTTAACACTTTCCACGCGACTATTAGTTTTACCATATGCAAAAAAGATTTTACAGAAAATCTTTCCCAAAATTATACTTATTTGAATGCATTTCTCATGGTGGTTCTAAATATGGTGATGAAATGTAATAATGTTTACATTTTAGAAATATTTGTGACATTTTGGAATTTCGTCTGCAGACGACTGCTATGTTGAAAATGTTAAGATAATATCATAATATTGATTGATGAATACTATAAAGTAAGATTTGAATTTATACTATCGGGTTTAACAGAACACTGTAGATAGTTGTGCGTGGGGTTGACTATAAGATCAGCCAATGTGTTATGTAATGCTCTAATTGAACTACGTGCAACATGTTGTCATCCGATATATGAACCTCGCCTACGTGAGAGGCCAAAGTGATATCCAATACTGGTTCTCGAGTGTGAATATCGTTTGAAGTTGCATTCAATTTTAAACATGTTAAAAGCATGCTTGACACTTTCCTCGCGGCTATTGGTTTTAACATTTACATTATACAAAACTGATCTTTCAGAAACCTTTCCCAAATTTCAGAGTCTTACCTCAAGAATTATTAAAACCAATACTAGGCATGTTTGTACTTATTTTAATGCATTTCTCATGGTGATTCCAAATATGGTAATGGCATTCAATAATTTTGACATTTTTGAAATTAATTGTTGCATGTTGGAACTGTCGTCTACAGACGCCTGCCGAGTGAAAAGTGTTAACCATCATAAAATATTGTTGCAACCCCTACATTTGTTATATATGTTTTGCTACTGTGTAGCTACTTGCATTCTCGTTCCACACATTCACTCACAATCCATTAACGATACATCGATAATTAAAACCCCCGCAAAAGTATTTAGGTCTGCATAGAAATATATTTTATTGTTGGACTTTAAAATTTAAAAAAAGATACACATGGTAATATTCAAATAGGCACACTATCAAATAATCATAATGTTTGTATGGGCGTAATTAGTATTTGGTTTATCATTACATACACTATTTGTGTGACTGAAAAAAACTATTGTAATATATACTAACTTTATTCTAATTTGTTCAGTTGAAAATACAATGATAGTAACTATTTTGTTACAGACGCATAACGTTGAATAAATGTCAAACCTTTTACTAGATTAGGTACACCCAGGTAGAGTTGGTGTAATAAAGTTATATATTAATTGAGTAATTAAAATGAATTTGAGTCAAATTTGGCTCGGTTATTTCACATTAATGTCAAATTACTCGTTGGGATACACCGATTACGAGCACAGCAGTTTTATTACAAATACGAAGGTCGAGCAGTTCGAAAGAGGTTAGACTACTCTGTAGTCCAAATTTGTTTTTTCTTGTTTTCCTTATTTTTCCTCTCTCTCCCAATTTTTCTGACTATTTATAAAAAAATAATCGAATCAAGCCCAGAGAGAATGCTTGCACGACCAGGTTGCCATTAGTCGGGGTTTGCGACCATTAGTATGTCGCGACTGCGACTATGTACCTCACAACAGTCGAATAGTAAAGTGTACTTTCGGAAGTCCTAAACATGCACAGTGAAGGAAAAAAACCTGCTCGCAAGTAATTATTACTAAAATGTAACCAAGCAAAGACGTTAGTGAAATGCCTTGTATAAGTTATCTGCTATTTATCTGTATTTATCTTATTTACCTCCAATGGTCGTCGGACGGTGACTAGTCGCGACCATTTAGTGGCGACTATTCGACCAGGAAAAAACCTCTTGTCGTGCAAGCCTATCAGAGAGAGGAATCAAAATGCCACTACACACACTTATACATCAGTCCTAAATGCATTGCCTAGTATCTAAAGTGAGGGCTCCCTACTTGTCACCGTTAGCATCAGATGACGATGGTCACGCGATTTCATCGTTCCAATATGGCAACGGGAGTGCGCCATTTTGAAATATTTTTAACAGTCATCGACCGGTTAATGATGAAAATAATTTAAAAAATAGCATTTACAATGGAGTTGGTTAGCCAACTCCAACGGTTTTGATTGGACAAATATTTCTAATTATGATGAATTTTTCAAAAGGATAAGATTAACATTCGCGATTACTCCAATACGTTATTCCAATACGAATTCAAAATTTAGGATTCGCGTGACCATCGTCGTCTGGTTAGCATCATACGAGGGGCATTTAATAAATTCCTGCAACCATTGAAAATCTCTGAACCGTGACATGTGTCAATAAAATAAACTTATGATACTTAAACTGTAAGTCTTCTTTCTCACGGCAAATTTCAAACATGTGGGTCATAGTTATCAGTTTTTCAGTACTATAAACATCACGGTCTCTGGGCACTGAAAATTGACAAGAATCAGCATTATAAATCAAGCGCCAATATTAACACTGTTAACGCACGCCATAAACTTGTCTTTCAAATTTCCCGCCATTGTAACATTTAATTCCCTAACCAATGCCCCGAGATCACGTTATTCACAGTGCTAAAATGCTATGAACGCGCTATCCCCGCGCTTAGATCGGTTGAGAGAAAGGGCATGAACCCTTAAAGCTTTGGCTATCCTAGCCTTTTCAACTAATTTATTTATAAATAATATGTAATAAAGTGAAGAAAAAAAGGAGTGGAGAATTTGAGATACTAACAACGTTTCGACTAGATATACTAGTCTCTATCAAGTAATAGAAATAGAACTAGCCCAGTACAAAGCCCAACCAAATTATCAAGTCGCTTTAATCCGTTTAAATTTACGGTAAAAAGTGCTCTATTCTATAGATTCTAAGAACTATCAGTAATATTATTTAGACTCGATTTACGTATGATGTCAACATTGACCAATCAATGACTGCGAAATATAAGTTATGACATGCGCATAATGACACAAAATATTACCAACATTCGATATCCATCCGCGTGTACGCTACGATTGGCATCAGGTGTGTCTAACTTGCTTAATTAATGGATACGACCAACGATAATGGAGCCGGTCGTCCTCATCTTCTGTCTTATAGATGCAACTTACACAAACAGAATTTAGCACGGAATTTCATAGCTCTATATTTGTTTAGATACATTTTGACCATGTGGGTCATTGCTCACGTGTTGTCCTTTTTTATAAGAAAACGATTTATATATCTAATACGCAGTAGTGGAAATACCCTCATGACCTTCCACCCGGGGTTGACGATCATGTGTGTCGCAGCTCTATTAATAATATTGTATATACTGATCATAGCAGTAGTATAGCTTTATTCCGTAATAATAAAACCGATTAAAACCATGTCTTGGCCAGTTCACCCCTCGCTAGTCTAGTGGTTGACTAGCTTATATGCTTTACAATGCAGAGGCCCATGGTTCGATTCCCGCTAGGACCACTTTTTCCACTGATTTTTTGTTGTTGTAAAAGTTGGGTTAGAACATAGACGGTAACCGTATATGTGATTGTTATATGTATCATTAGTAAGGTAAGCTTATTAGAAAATCACTTTGCTATTTGTGGAAAAATGCATCGAAAAAGATATCCATTAGCCAGGCATTATATAGGCGGCTACAAGATGGCGACACCCTATTAGTCACGTGTTTATTATATTTATTCGCTATAATATATTCCGTATACCTAACTGTTAACATAGGTGACAAGAGTGCAATACATGTAACTGAAAGTGGATCCATTGGCACACAATTGTGAAGGATATTTTCTACCCACAACAGGATTGCATTGGCTATGAATTTGATCAACTAATCATTAGCTTTTTCCAATGGACATTCTGTATTAGCAAAGATAATGTGGGCGGCAAGACGTTTGAAGCTATGTGTGTTTCGGATCAAGATAAAAACCATGTAGTATTTAGCGCTGTCACGACGAAGTAACTCCACTTCAATTCATCAATATATTTTAACTCTCGTTATATGAACGATTACATTTATTATAGTTGATTTGCAGACATTGGCCGATTTACCATTTCAGTCAGAGGTAACGGAAGCAAAAGAGGCCGGGGATGCACTCGGATTTTAATCGTAATATGCAAGGTCAATACCTTGTCATCATCAGCGACAGTACTACTGAAGAGTATTCACCACTATGTACCGGTGAACAACAATTATTAAACCTAGTGATTGAGAACTTGCGGCTAAAATATCTGCATTGACTTTGCCTGCAAACAAGTATTGTCAATTGCCCGCGTAATTTCGATAAAGAAGATGTGCTGTTTATTCAGATAAATTGATAAATAGGGATTCAGATGGTCTCATAGCCAGAAATACTGAAGTAACGTTTATAATCCGTTTCTTGGTGATATAACCTTTCTCCATCTTAATGTTTCCTTTATTTCACGTACGTGCATAATAAAAATGGAAAATAATAAAAAGTGAAACTTGATTACCCACTAAATTTTGAATAGGTAATGACAAACATACAATTTGTCTTTCGAAAAATGAATAAGGTGGTGGTCGATTTCTTATTATTGTGGTGACCGCTTCCCAAGGGATAACATATTGCAAGTTGTTGGATTAAGTATTTAGTTGAAGCATGTAGACTGATATTGGGCTCGATCATGATTTTAGGAATAATTTAGATACCTTTTTCGAACCATTGTGTTTGAGCTCCGTAGCTTTCGAGGTCATCACGACCCCTTCATTCAGCGTAGTGTTTACTTCCCTCCGTTTGTCACATGATCACCTTTTGGGCGATCACATGACAGCAGGTCATCGTAGATGGCGGGTAGGTCGTAGCCGGTGTCTCGGTTGAGGGTCGGAAAAACTTACGGCCCACATCAACGCCCTGGATCCTAACATTAAATTCACCACGGAACCAGAACGCGAAGGTAAACTTCCTTTCCTGGATACATGCATCCATGTGAATGACGACGGCAGTACTAAAGTTACTATTTACCGCAAACCCACCCACACCGATCAATACCTCAACTTTGACTCTAATCATCCAGTACATTCCAGTTGCCTGTAAGGTTTGAGCCCAAGTTTGATCCATCCAACACCATTCACCGCATGCTTGGGGACCTTGAGTGTGGCAGCGGTGGAACTAGAAACAAGCCTGAGGGGCTGCAGTATTGCCACATATGACTTTCTACACGTGGTGATTTAACGCCTGATTTGGGCTAGTTTTAAAACTAGAATCTGCTCTTTGGATAATATAATGTGATTTTTTTTTCGAAATTTGAACATTTGTTTTTATAAAATATGATATAGCACTAGTTTTTATGACAAATTGAAATTAAAAGTTGAAATTTGTTTTTTCAAAAGTAGTATATAGGGCTTCTAGTTACACCAACACTAAAGAGCCTTGAGCTATGCTTAGGATAGCGGTGGAAATGGTAGCACGCATGCTGCTGGCAAGACACAGTTGGATTAAAATAAATAAGATAAATGGTGTAGGAGGGGATGATTTATTACCCTGGATATGTCATCAAAGACGTGGTCAAGAAAGTTGGATTTTATACAGGGCACGGAACCGTAATGTCACCTCGAGCATAAACGATCGGTAGTGAGGTCTCTCAAGGACAGAGTTGACAAATTAGTAACTACGGACGATGACAAACAAGCAGAACATAAACATGTCAAGTCCGCACTCAAAGCCAACGGTTACAAACCATGGATGTACAAAACTCCAAAAGCTAAAAAACCTAAAACCAAGGACACTAACATCACAGACCAGAGGAATGTGAGCATACCGCTCCCGTACATCAAAGGAATATCAGAAAAACTTACGCACATCTTCAGGGACCACGGGGTGAGAACTTACCATAAACCGATCAACACCATCAGATCCTTTTTAGTACACCCCAAGGACAAAACCCCTGACGCTAACAAATGTGGTGTGATTTACCAAATTGACTGTCCTAAGTGCCCAAAATCTTACGTGGGTGAAACTAACAGAGCTCTTGCCACCAGGTTCAACGAACACTCAAACCACAAAACCACTCCTCTCACAGCTGTGGCAGAACACTCTAAAGACTTCAAGCACACTATCAAGCTTGATGACGTCCAAGTGATCGCGAGAGAAGATCAGTTTTGAAAACGTAAGATCAGAGAGGCAATTGAAATCAGGACACAGAAACCGACCCTCAACCGAGACACCGGCTACGACCTACTATTCTCAAGTATTTAGTTGTCTTGATTGTAAAACTACATGACTATAGCCACACTGTCATGAATAGAATTTGATTATGGAGCGCAAATAATTACAACTCCTTTAACGCCAAATGGACGGGTCCAAAATCGTAACCGATACGCCCAGAGTTTTTGAATCTACATTTATAGTATCGATCTGAACAAAATGAGATAAAACGGAGGATAAAAAATCACCCCTATGAAATATGCAAAGGGTGCCCTCTCTACAACTTTTTTGGTTTTGGTCCTGGTAGTGTATTATTGTAGTCATACTCATAGTAGACAAGGTTTTCCTTCACATATTTCTCGTCTTATTATTAAAATATTGCTTTTAATACCCTTAAAACCCGTTAATTAAAATAGGGATCATAAGAATAAACATATGAAATCGAAAGACCTGATACGACTAATTTATGATATATTCACGTAAGATATATTAACTGGGTATTTGTAAATAATTCACAACTCGTTAAAATCTTGGTATAGATATTTTATCAATTTTTTTTTTATTAAAGTTTTTCTTTCTCATAACTACCATTACTATACAAGATAACACATATCGTGCTGTGCTACATTGGTAAACAGGCGGTTTTGAACGCCCGAATCTAATACAGGATAGCCAAGTCAAGATTCGCTTCGTCAAGGCTTTGGAAATCCCACGGGTATAAACTCGTTCCTAGACCATCCACAAAGAGCTGATAACACACAAAATAAACACAAATGATAGATGAAGCGTGGGGGACAGGCCTGTGACCAGAGGGGCATAACCGACTGTTTTTGTTAATACGAGGGGGTATCAAAAAGTTCTTGACATCACCCAGAAGTGAAGGAGCTATATCGATGAAATTTCGTCAGTGTAATGACTGGTCCTTAAAAACATTATGGTGCAAAAATGGTCTCATAAGTATGTTTACTTTTATACAAGTGGCGCCAGATGCCAAGGCCGTGTAAATCAATGACGTCTTCCAACGGTGATGTGTACATGGTAAATTATAATGGTCCAATAACTGATTTTTGTAGGACGCCTTCCAGAAGAATATTAGGCTCAGATTTTTTTTTAAATGTTGTCATTTGTCACTCGTAGGTCTCAATTAATCTCTGTAAATGACAAAAATGTTAAACCTCATACTCCTCTGGAAGGCTACCCACAAGGATCCGTTTTTGGACCATTATCGTTTACCATGTACACAGCACCGTTGGGAGACGTCATTGATTTACATGGCCTTGGCACCTAGCGCCACCTGCATAAAAAGTAAACATACTTATGAGACCATATTTGCACCATAATGTTTTTAAGGACCAGTGATTACTCAGACAAAATTTCATCGATATAGCTCCTTCACTTCTGGGTGATGTCAAGAACTTTTTGATACCCCCTCGTATACATATAGTTTGTCATTTTAATTTGATTTGGGGCATCAGGGGGAAGGGAAAATGTCTAAAGCGCATCTTTATGGGGCGAGTTCTATAATAAATCCATCTCACAAGTTCCAGTGCACGTCACTTTCTAATATTATCAAACATCAGCCATTTAACCACTTTTTCAATATAACAATGCAATTATGTGGGTGGACTTAATTGGTTTTTTTGGCCATACGATGAAACAAGATGACGGCGTGAGGATGGGCTTTGAGACTACTAGTATATACCGGGATATCCGTGGTCTGTAATTTAAATTAGTTAAATAAATTTTGTACTTACATGGACATCTACAACTTCGAATTTGTATGGTAACTTTTCAATAATCACAGGTTGTCTTCGTGCGAATGGAAGCATTCCCCTGCAGCAGAACATACAGCAACAAAAAGCTCCGAGCACGCTTAATGTCAGAGCAGCGATGAGCGGCAGAATCCAAGCCAATGGACTGACTGACTGTGATGATGGAAATGAAGTTGGACCTATATACATGTAATAACAAGTATGGAAGATCATATATTAATAATATGTGGTGTTAATGGTGGTGTTGTTGTTGTTGTTGTTGTTGTTGTTGTTGTTGTTGTTGTTGTTGTTGTTGTTGTTGTTGTTGTAGTTGTTGTTGTAGTTGTTGTTGTTGTTGTTGGTGGTGGTGGTGGTGGTGCTGTTGTTGTTCAATCAGCTGGTATAAGTCAAAGGTCGTATAGGCAAAGAGGCAAGAAAAATACAAAAGATGGGTGAAGCAGGCCATAGAGATCAGGAAGCAGGGTACCACCATGAATAGAGACGAGTCGCAGTTCAATCTAAGCCACGTATATGCAATCTGCTGGTTCCAAACACATCTAGCAATCCATACAGGACCTTTTCTACATACATACATACATAATCTTTATTTATCCACGATACATAGGTCAACTTTACAGCTGTTTTTCACTGAGGCCGTGATAACATCATCTCCATCATCAGTTTTGATAAAGAAAGCATATTGGTCTCGAAGGTTTAACTCTGGACTAGATGTGATAAATCCAATCTACACCGTGAAATAGTGTCACATACTTTCACAAAATGCTAAAAAGAGTTTGGTTCCAAAAAGAGCTAACTCACTATAAGTGAAATAGGAGAAAATCAACGTTTTTAAAAATGAGGATGTTGCACTTTTTTGATTATGCTTATTTTCTGCCTAATGAAAGATACCATACGTGGAAGCTTAAAAACTGGTTTGATTTCATCCTTTGATTTTCACTGTATTTCCTATGTCTTTCTTTATTTTCGGAAATGAGTTAGCTCCTTTAGGAACAAAAATGTTTCAACCAATTTTTAAAAAACACTTTACCAAACAATCTTTATTTCAAAATAAGGTGCACCTGAAAGATAATGTCAAATCACATTGAAGACAGAAAACCGCATTCAAATACCTCTTAAACTTTTTAAATTGTGAATTTTTGTTATTTCGTGAACAAACTGTAAATTTGGACAATTTGGCAATTTTTTTGAAATAACAACAATTTTGTTCGTGTGCAATTTTCAAAACAATATATCTTACGTTTTCTTCATTGCATGTCATTGAGAACAATCCTATCAAAGTTTACACCAGAGTATATAATGGGAGAGGAAATTCGAATCGCAAAACTGAAGCCTCTTATATACGAGGGGCAGTCAATAAATAATGAAAGTGATCATGGTATGAGATGCATGAGTGATTCTATTGAAGTGATAATGTGATCAATACAAAGTATGAACCTTTGTCTTTCAAACAATACAGTTTTGGATTTTTAAGTGTGTATTGCGAAGTAATCGTGTTATAATTTCAATGGTTTGAGGAAATTTTATGAACAGCTCCTTTTGAAATCCCCACTATTATTGCTTTACATCCCACAACAATTTATTAAATTATAATCCCTCCATTGTTCTTTATCCTTTGTTGTTTTCTAAGTTATATTATTGCGGATTTTGCTAAATAAAAGCGTATTTGAGATGGTCCCTTCTTGTTCGTATTAAGTCATTCAGATCTAAAAAAGAGTGTCAAACAGAGATAAGTGTGTATTCTAACTATGTGCCAAGTGTTATCTGTTTTTACGCTTGCTTTGCCGAGATATACGCAAATGTATCAATCAACCCATATTCAACATATAACATATCCAGCCAAATAATTGACAGATTTCAGTCAGTGTCTGAAACCTATTGTGTTTATGTTAATGACGTTACATAACCAAAGGTATCTAACAATCCAAAAGTGTATTGTTTGAAAGACAAAGGTTCATACTTTGTATTGATCACATTATCCCCTCAATAGAATCACTCATGCATCCCATACCATGATCACTTTCATTATTTATTGACTGCCCCTCGTATATAGGCATGTGGGCGTGAGTACGCACGATGTAACTCTTGAAATTAGGGCGCTATCTTGACAACGCTATGATTGACAGCACGAAAGTCCTTATAATGGACATTGAGACGCGCAGTGTAACTCTTAGAATGGGGGCGCTAGCACACCAGAGGTTTTTCGAGGCTTCAATCTCGGCAATGGGAGTATGTGTACAGTGGCACAGGCCTGCTTTTACCACGATAAAAGAACCATATTTCCACCATTTTGGCTTAAAAAATAGTGAATTATATTCAAATTTCAGGAAATATCCGTAAATTACCGAGGGCCATAACTTTGGACCCGAACCTGCTACAGATGTAGAACAAAGTTTAAAATATGTACTTTGTAACTCTCTTTCATGTTCTGCACATAACTCAATTTCGACCAAAAAAAAGTGAGTTTAGTACTAAGCTCTTCATATTTTTTATAGAAAATTAAAATTAAAATCCCAAATTAAAAAGGGGTCGGTCGGGTCCGTAGAACATCCCACTCCCCTTGGTCTACGTCTATCTATATAAGTGCATTCGGGCCACGCCTTACGTACCTGGAATTTCTTGACATGCATCTCCAATCCCATCGCCATCGTCATCAGTCTGTTCTGGGTTATGCGTTAGTGGGCAGTTGTCTACGTTGTCATTGATACCTGTAATAAAAGATAGACTACATCAATAACTGAAGACCTGAGCGCAAGAAAGACCTAAGTCCATATTTGCTATTTTGAGATACAGGCATTTAAAGTGTTTAAAATATTGTAAATAATGACCCAAAGGTACTATTGTAATGAAAATTGACAATATTGTAGGTTATAGTCTTAGCATTCACATGATATATGATTTTTTGACCAAAATGTTGTATGAAGTGATATCGATCAATCGATTGATTTGGGACTTGGGTCTTTCTTGCGCTCAGTTTGGAGCCATAGGTTTTATACAGGGTTTCTATAAATGGATAGTTGGCTGAGAAATATTTTCAAGAAATTAAACAATGATCCTAATGGTTTTAGCAACATATATTGTTTATTGACATGTAATGATGTAATACTAAACAAATCCCGACAATGTAATTGGTGAATTTATAGAAATTCGGTACAAATTCATTTCCAGCATTTGTATGTTGCTAATGTACATCAAATTCATGATGGCGGACAAAATGGCGGCCAAAAGTGGTCAGAAAAGTGAGAACATTCATACATTGTCGGCTAAAATATAAGATAAAAGCATAATAAAATGACTAGATATATTTTGTTTACCAATACAAATTCATTTCCAGTATTTTTTACGTTGCTAAAAGGTACATCACTTTCAAGATGGCGGACACAATGGCGGACATTTGATAAAAATGATAAAATCTGTGTAAGAATAATTCGTGTACAAATGTGTTCATAATGGCATCGTTTATTTTTCGGACGAATACTGGGTTTTTTTTCTCTCGACGCGAACCTCCAAAAAATTAGAAAACCCAGATCGGAGAGTGGGGGGGGGGGGGGGGGGGGGGGGGTTGAAACTTTAAAGTTGACTTCATAGTATTGATCAACAATTCAATTTGCTGACATCTTAACACTTAGTTAAAACTACTTGAGTCCAGCAAATATTTAAATAAGTACTTAACAATAAATTTCAATATCGGTAATTAGTCTTGCCAATAGTTATTTCCAATAAAGATTACACATGTAAAATGTGTTTCAGCACAACTTCATGGCTACCCACACAAAATACGAAAAGGACTATCTATTTGCACCGTATGCAAGACGTTTTCATCCCGTATGTACATCTAGCCTTATAATTATTAGGAATTACGACCATCCACTTACCATCTTCATCGATATCATCGCATACGTCACCTTCTCCATCCCCGTCCATATCAGCTTGGTCTGGGTTATAGTCAAATAGGCAATTATCCATTGTGTACAATGGCAGGTTATTATTCCTGGTATAACTTGGATTGAACAAACCTTTGAAATTAAATAGTAATGATAATTAGTTATGAAGTTGTTATAATTATATATTAATGTGTCCGTATAAAAGCACTATTATATTACAGAAACCCCAAAGTTCAAATTCTTGTGTTGTTTCGCATAAAGTCATCTTTGACATTGGGTTCATTTAAGACCTCTGTCCAAATTATCACGATATGTTTAGAGGTCGAAATGGAGACTTCCTAGAGTGTATCTAATTAGTATACTGCAAAATGATCACCATGATGACTTTTCGACGTTCTACAAAACAACCAAAAGCAACTTTCACTATTATGGAGAATTGTTTCCAACTTTCAACTGCAGTGCCCCGATCCAGTCAGTAGAACTACGACATGTACACACTAGTCTACTTTATTACAAGTTGGGAGTAAGGACGAATTCAAAAATACTGAGGATATTACAAAGTAATCTCAATCTGAAGTGTGGATGTGATTTAGAAATAGTCAACTATATTGTCTGGATTGCTAGCAGTGAAAACTATTTCAAGACACAGGGTTGGGTAGATGTATTCATATATCTCCTGACCAGCCTAAGAATTACATGATCATACTGTATTATATTGACCAATAAGTTCTTGTCATGAGCATGGAACTGACCTAGTTATGTTTTGAGGTGAGGGGTAAGTCTACCTGGCTGGATTACTGGATCAGATAGTCAGAGGATATATTTGATCTAAGAGTTTGAAAGGCTTCAATTTAAGAAAAGGATCTGGAAGATTACTAAATTCTCAAGGTATCTAAAGGCTGATCGTCTCGGGATGTTCACTCCCACACGTACAATCTTGGAAAAGTTCATTGGAACGCGTTACACGTTTTAGACATTATGTGCAGATTTTGTTTCTGATCTTTAAATGACGTTTATTTGTTAAGAACAGAAGGGGGATCTTACACAACAATGATACCTTCCCACACTCCCTCAAGAAAACGGCTGAAATCATTGACATTTCTCAACATGGCGAGGGGGAGAGAGGGTGTTAATTTTCTGTTTTTAACAGGTAAGTGTTCCAAGGCTTGTTTCCCGGATTGTAGGACCTATACACTTTTTACAGTGCAGAAACATTGCTATTAACGGCAATGCTAGATGCTACACTCACCTAAAAAGCCAATCACTCAATGAACAACGTCTAATGGTGTTCTATTTAGATGCCCCTACCCTAGAGATTCCACACCGGGAAATGATTATAGTCCTTGCAGACGATAATCGCACTTTCTCTCTGTGTGAAATCTGCCGCAAGTGTCGCCCTTGAAACATGACTCTCGTGTTCCTCACAAAAATGGCAACTACGTGAAAAAAGACTGTACTGGAATTCATACTCGCGCTTCTTTTCTATATAAAATGTATACCCCTTTTAAAAACACAATGTACATACCGTCATTATCCAGGTCTCTGTCACAAGCATCGCCTAATCCATCGCCATCCAGATCATTCTGACCTTGATTGAATATCATCTTGCAGTTATCATCTTCATTTAGAATGCCTGTCAAATGATACAAATTAATATTGCTAACAGTACTGTTAGTAAAACATAAAATATGTGTGCACATTTCAAAAAGAACCACCGATATCAATAAAAATGGTCTCACAATTTTCGGAGTTTCACAACGTGTTTTGTCTCATATATCGTGACATTGTTGTTCCTTTTGATTAGAGGGGAGAAGCTAGAGAAAGATAACTAGGATGTCCTTCACATCTTATTGAAACATTTTCTCATTGTATTTCTAGACAATTTCAGTTGGATTGATTATTACAACGGATGTTGCGTAAATAATGATATCTATTAAGGTTTCTTTCCAGTTTATATTCCAGTTAAGGGATCCCATTTCATCCAAAAAAATTCAGTGTCCCCCAACATTTTAGTTCTGCCATTCGATTAAGCAGGAAGCCATGATGAGTTGCTGATTATTTTCAATGGTTGATGTGTGTAGCAACATTTCTAACCTGAAATCATACTGCTCTAACTAGTAGGATTTGCAACCCCAAACCAACATATTTTTCTTCCGTTAAATTACTGAGCGTAATTGTACAAGCACCAATTCCGAATATTGCTAACTCCAAGGCACGGTGACCGACAAAGTTATGGTATGTAGAGGAAGAAGGCTATTG
Source organism: Ophiura sarsii (assembly GCA_035610835.1). Classification (NCBI taxonomy): domain Eukaryota; kingdom Metazoa; phylum Echinodermata; class Ophiuroidea; order Amphilepidida; family Ophiuridae; genus Ophiura; species Ophiura sarsii. The sequence continues at coordinate 48,911,889 of CM069455.1, forward strand.
GTGTAGCCCCCACTCGAATATTTAAATACAATTGTATTGCCTATGCTATCAAATTCAAACTTGATATTAATATTGTTGTAATTTTGTTGTTAAATATTTCGCAAAAATAATGCTGTAAATCGGATGCGATTTCAGCTAATAACAAATATTCTGCAAAAATGTGAGCACAGATTTTTTAGTTCCTTGATACAGAATGTATTGAGGGTGTTTTTTTCACGCCGATTATGTTTCTTTTCTAGGACCAATTGTCAATCTTCTAATTTGGCCATATGGTGTTCTTTAAGCGTACCCTTTAGCTGTGTTGTGTCAATCATAATGATTCAAGTCCTTCTCTTGTCATTCTATGTTTCACGTTCTATGTGTTGGGCATTCGAATTCATCTCGCACTGTTGTGTTCTTTTCCCGTCCGCCCATTCCCAATTGCATATTGAGGCGACGAAAAAAACTCCCTGTTTTACAGGTCTGTCAAGTTGGGTCGGTCGGTCGGTTTTTTGTTTGTTTTTGTTTTATTGTTTTTTTTACCTAAAATGTCACCAAAATCTGCAAAGAGATCTTGACAGATTTTCGGCCAAAAACGGCTGATTCTACATGATTTGAGAAACAAAATTCTAAAAAAAAATATTCTAACAAATAAAAACGCAAAAAGTGGGTCGGTCGGGCCCGTAAAACAGGTTTTTTTCCTCGCCTGATCATCAAGTTTTGGGTGGCCTGTTTCTGTTTTTGTTTTGTTCGTTTTTATACTGTCATAGTTAGTAGTGTTAGTGAAGTGTAGCTTAGTTGGAGAGTTAATATCAATCTCATAAATTATGAGATTAAATTCTACTAACCCAAACCATGAGTTCCTCTCTTTATTTGAGTACTGTGCATTATCAAATAGGTTGTTGCAGTTATGACGTCAGAGTGATGTCGATGAGCAATTATGAGATTAAACTCTACTACCCAAACCATGAGTTCCTCTCTTTATTTGAGTACTGTGCATTATCAAATAGGTTGTTGCAGTTATGACGTAAGAGTGATGTCGATGAGCAATTATGAGATTAAACTCTACTATCCAACCCATGAGTTCCTCCTCTTTATTTGAGTACTGTGCATTATGAAATAGGTTGTTGCAATTATTACGTCAGAGTGATGTCGATGAGCAATTATGAGATTAAACTCTACTATCCTAAACCATGAGTTCCTCCTCTTTATTTGAGTACTGTGCATTATGAAATAGGTTGTTGCAGTTATGACGTCAGAGTGATGTCGATGAGCAATTATGAGATTAAACTCTAATATCCAACCCATCAGTTCCTTCTCTTTATTTGAGTAGGCCTACTGTGCATTATGAAATAGGTCGTTGCAGTTATGACGTCAGAGTGATGTCATAACGACCTACTCATTGGGGCCTTACCGTCACCATCCAAGTCATTTTCACACGCGTCACCTAGTTTGTTTCCGTTCATATCCTCTTGATCTGCATTACTTACTAACGGACAGTTATCGTCTTCGTCGAGCATGCCTGCAATCAAAAATGAAAATGTTGTTGAAACTAATAATATAATTACATAAATCCTTTATACAATTGTCCCGTTATTACGCTGGTGAAACGAAACCAGAATACACACACAGAACAAATGCAGCAGTTGGTGATATGTCAATATTCCAAAAAGGTTTCCTATTTGTTAAAGTTCTACCATTTGTTTTAATTACTAGATATACAATATGATGTTCTCACCATCATTATCGTCATCAGGATCGCACGCATTCCCCATTGTATCGTTGTCTGTATTGGTCTGATCTGCATTTCTCACCAGTGGACAATTATCATGCTCATTCACTTCATTGCCTCCGGCTCCTCCCTCTACTCCTCAAAATAAAGGCCATTTAATCTTATCTACAAGGAATTACTTGGTAACACGAGTTTTAAACAATGACTGCTACTTACACGTTTATAATAACAACTAGAAATAGCAAAGTATGTCATAAAGTTGGTGATTCAAATACTAAAACAAGTTTCGATAAAGATATGACGTATACAACGAAATTTATTGACATATAATATTGATTCAGAGGTATAGACCTTCCGGAATATTATAGCTACTCTGAGTTTCAATGGCTAGTCTAACCAGAAACGGTTGTCAATACAGACATATATATTGACATATATGAACGACGTAATATCCTAGTACCCAATAATAATATTTCATGAACTGTGTTATTTAAGAAATTACTAAAAATACGTATTAATATTTTTTTAAATATCATTATACCATCATTATCAGTATCTTCTTGACATCCAGTGAAACCAAATTCGTCCAAACAGTTATGACAACCTGTGATTGATAACAAATAAACACAACATCGATCAAATTATAATCTGCAATAAAGTAGTTCTGTGGTCTTAAATAGTGGCGGAATTTAGAAACCCGAACCCCACTTGAGAAAAGACGTGTATAATACGTTACGTTGCTCATGCCATTTCTGTAAAGATTCATTTACTTGTGATTGAACTTGGTGCTTAACAGGATGTGTTTACTACCAACTAGGAGGGACGACTCGAAAGTAATTACAAACTGTGATACAAAAAAACCCAAATGGTTTCCTCAATCGTTAAACTTGAACTGTTCCCACGTTTAAAGTGACAACTTGAAATAGAACAGTGTATCATAACTCTGGTGAGTCAAATACTGACAGAAGATTCGACAACGATATGACGTAGACAAATGAGATATATTGACAATGCTAACGATGTAACATCCAAATATCTAACAATACTATTTGATGAACAGTGCTATTTAAGAAATTACTTAAAGCCCGTATTAAAGTATAATATCTTCTTACCGTCACCATCAATATCATTGTCACATGTATCACCTATGCCGTCCTCATCGAGGTCTTCTTGTCCTGCATTTGTATTCAGCGGGCAATTATCGGCATCATTAGCTGATCCTATCAAAATGAAGACCATACATTCTTAGCTACAAGGAATCTCTTGGTAACGCGAGTTTTAAACAGTGACTGCTACTTACATGTTTATAATGGCAAATAGAAATAGCAAAGTATGTCATAACAGTGGTAAGTCAAGTACTAAAACAAGTTTCGATAAAGATATGACGTATAAAACGAAATATATTGACATGTGTGAACGACGTAACATCCAAGTACCCAACGATAATATTTTATTAACTGTGTTATTTGAGAAATTACTAAAAACACGTTTTAAAGTTTAAAAATATCATTATACCATCATTATCAGTATCTTCTTGACATCCAGTGAAATCAAATTCGACTAAACAGTTATGAGAACCTGTGATTGATAAAAAAATAAACGCAACATCTATCAAAATCTAATCTGCAATATTCTATAAAGTAGTACAGTGGTCTTAAATTGTGGCGGAACTTAGAAACCCGAGCATCACTTGAGATAAGACGTGTATGATACGTTGAACTTGCTTATGCCATTTTTTGAAAGATAATTTTAATTGTGATTTAACTTGATGCTTATCATTATGTGTTTACTACCCGCTTGGAGAGGACGACTCGAAAGTAATAAAAAACTATGATACCGAATGGTTTCCTCAATCGACGATTGAAAAAGTTAAACTTGAATTTCTTCCATGTTTAGAGTGACAACTTGAAATAGAATAGTGTATCATAACTCTGGTGAGTTAAATACTGACAGAAGTTTCGACAACGATATCACGTATACACATGAAATATATTGACAATGCAAACGACGTAACATCCAAATATCTAACAATACTATTTGATGAACAGTGCTATTTAATAAATTACTTAAAAGCCCGTATTAAAGTATAACATCATCTTACCGTCACCATCAATATCATTGTCACATTTATCACATATGCCATCCTCATCGAGGTCTTCTTGTCCTACATTTGTATTCAGCGGGCAATTATCGGCATCATTAGCTGATCCTATCAAAATAAAGGCTATACATTCTTAGCTACAGGGAATCTCTTGGTAACGCGAGTTTTAAACAGTGACTGCTACTTACATGTTTATAATGGCAAATAGAAATAGCAAAGTATGTCATAACAGTGGTAAGAAAAATACTAAAAACAAGTTTCGAAAAAGATATGACGTATAAAACGAAATATATTGACGTATGTGAACGACGTAACATCCAAGTACCCAACGATAATATTTTATTAACTGTGTTATTTGAGAAATTACTAAAAATACATATTAAAGTTTAAAAAAATATCATTATACCATCATTATCAGTATCTTCTTGACATCCAGTGAAATCAAATTCGACTAAACAGTTATGAGAACCTGTGATTGATAAACAGATACACGCAACATCTATCAAATTCTAATATGCATTAATCTATAAAGTAGTACAGTGGTCTTAAACTGGGGCGGACTTAAGAAACCCGAGCATCACTTGAGATAAGACGTATAATACGTTGAACTTGCTTATGCCATTTTTTGAAACGTTCATTTAATTGTGATTTAACTTGATTTTTAACATTATGTACCACCCGCTTGGAGGGACGACTCGAAAGTAATTACAAACTATTATACAAAACATACCAAATGGTTTCCTCAATCGACGATTGAAAAGTTAAAGTTGAACTTCTCCCATGTTTAGAGTGACAACTTGAAATAGAATAGTGTATCATAACTCTGGTGAGTCAAATACTGACTGAAGTTTCGACAACGATATGACGTATACACATGAGATATATTGACAATGCAAACGACGTAGCATCCAAAAATCTAACAATACTATTTGATGAACAGTGATATTTAAGAAATTACTTAAAGCCCGTATTAAAGTATAATATCATCTTACCGTCACCATCAATATCATTGTCACATTTATCACCTATGCCATCCTCATCGAGGTCGTCTTGTCCTACATTTGTATTCAGCGGGCAATTATCGGCATCATTAGCTGATCCTATCAAAATAAAGGCCATACATTCTTAGCTACAAGGAATCTCTTGGTAACGCGAGTTATAAACAGTGACTGCTACTTATATGTTTATAATGGCAAATAGAAATAGCAAAGTATGTCATAACAGTGGTAAGTCAAATACTAAAACAAGTTTCGATAAAGATATGACGTATAAAACGAAATATATTGACATATGTGAACGACGTAACATCCAAGTACCCAACGATAATATTTTATTAACTGTGTTATTTGAGAAATTACTAAAAATACGTATTAAAGTTTTAACAATATCATTATACCATCATTATCAGTATCTTCGTGACATCCAGTGAAATCAAATTCGACTAAACAGTTATGAGAACCTGTGATTGATAAAAAATAAACGCAACATCTATCAAATTCTAATCTGCAATATTCTTTAAAGTAGTACAGTGGTCTTAAATTTTGGCGGACTTTAGAAACCCGAGCATCACTTGAGATAAGACATGTATAATACGTTGAATTTGCTTGTGCCATTTTTTGAAAGATTCATTTAATTGTGATTTAACTTGATTTTTAACATTATGTGTTTAGTACCCGCTTGGAGGGACGACTCGAAAGTAATCACAAACTATGATACAAAACATACCAAATGGTTTCCTCAATCGACGATTGAAAAAGTTAAACTTGAATTTCTCCCATGTCTTGAGTGACAACTTGAAATAGAATAGTGTATCATAACTCTGGTGAGTCAAATACTGAGAGAAGTTTCGACAAAGATATGACGTATACACATGAGATATATTGACAATGCAAACGACGTAGCATCCAAAACAAAAATCTTACAATACTATTTGATGAACAGTGCTATTTAAGAAATTATATATTTAAAGCCCGTATTAAAGTATAATATCTTCTTACCGTCACCATCAATATCATTGTCACATGTATCACCTATGCCGTCCTCATCGAGGTCTTTTTGTCCTACATTTGTATTCAGCGGGCAATTATCGGCATCATTAGCTGATCCTATCAAAATAAAGGCCATACATTCTTAGCTACAAGGAATAACTTGGTAACGCGAGTTTTAAACAGTGACTGCTACTTACATGTTTATAATGGCAAATAGAAATAGCAAAGTATGTCATAACAGTGGTAAGTCAAATACTAAAACAAGTTTCGATAAAGATATGACGTATAAAACGAAATATATTGACATATGTGAACGACGTAACATCCAAGTACCCAACGATAATATTTTATTAACTGTGTTATTTGAGAAATTACTAAAAATACGTATTAAAGTTTAAAAAATATCATTATACCATCATTATCAGTATCTTCTTGACATCCAGTGAAATCAAATTCGACTAAACAGTTATGAGAACCTGTGATTGATAAAATATAAACGCAACATCTATCAAATTCTAATCTGCAATATTCTATAAAGTTGTACAGTGGTCTTACATTTTGGCGGACTTTAGATAAGACGTGTATAATACGTTGAACTTGCTTGTGCCATTTTTTGAAAGATTCATTTAATTGTGATTTAACTTGATTTTTAACATTATGTTTAGTACGCGCTTGGAGGGACGACTCGAAAGTAATTACAAACTATGATACAAAACATACCAAATGGTTTCCTCAATCGACGATTGAAAAAGTTAAACTTGAATTTCTCCCATGTTTTGAGTGACAACTTGAAATAGAATAGTGTATCATAACTCTGGTGAGTCAAATACTGACAGAAGTTTCGACAACGATATGACGTATACACATGAGATATATTGACAATGCAAACGACGTAGCCTCCAAAAATCTAACAATACTATTTGATGAACAGTGCTATTTAAGAAATTACTTAAAGCCCGTTGTCAGGGTCCAAGGCTATAATACGCAACACTATACGTAATGCGACAATACGCAACGCTATACGCAATGCGACAATACGCGGGCGTCGTGGCGACGGAACCACGCGGGAGAAAGCAAAACAAAACAAACAGAAAAGGCAGAAGATAGGACGCTGGAAAACGGGACGGAAGGGCGGATGTCCTGAAGGCCAGGAAGGCCAGGCCGGAAAACTCAAAAGAAAGATACGGCTCTGCGTGAATCTTCTGGTATCTTTGGCTAGACTATAATAGCTCATCCCTGTTGGATGAGGTCGGAGAACGTAGAAAGATACGGCACTGCGAGGATCTGCGGTTGTCTATGGCAGGACGATAATTATAAGTCTAGCTCATTCCTGTTTAAAATGAGATTGGAGAACATAAAGATACGACACTACGAACTTCTCTAGTCTATGGCCAGTACGGAACTTTACTGCTGAAGAACTGACTTCGGTATTTTGCCGCCGATAGTGAAGACCTTCAATAAGACTCGAGCCCGCGACAACTGATCTTCTGGTGGAACATTTTATACGATAAGTGCACTTAGTCAACCAAATCAGTAATCACTGAGCGCGTGAAATGTGTTGCGTTGTTTATTCATGATTTATGTTTTATTTATATTAAATTGTTGTTTACAAAGTCTGGGTATTACAGTGAATTGTTTAATTATAAAGTCCGAGCTAACTCGGGTCGTGACAATTGGGGGCTCGTCCGGGAAATCTCTTTATTTGGAAGAGATTATTTTTTTGCAGTGAAATATATTTGTATTATTAATTTTGGTTGAAATATTTGGAACGATGAGATCAGTTGAGCATTTGGTGGAATTGGATAAAGCTATCGAGGCGGCTAGGTTCGAATTAGCCAATATTAAGCGTCAACTTAAAATATCGGAATGCATTATTACAACGCCGAGTTTTGACGATAATCTTGATGATATTGTGGCATACCTGATTAGATTTGAACGCCTAGCGCAGTATCGCAGCCACAAGAAGCGTATTTGCCAAAACTAGTGGAATGTCTAAACGGTGAGGCTTTTGATATTTATGCTCAGTTGAATACTGACGAGAAAGCAAGTTATTCTGCGCTGAAAATTGCGTTGTGTGAAAGATTTCGGGTAGACAGAAATAATGTCGGCAAACAGCGGCCGAATAAAAGAAGGCCAGGGAAATGTGGAAAGCGCTCCACAACAAACGCAGGGGTTTTCGTGAATACAAGTCGTGCTGATTTCAATGTTGATACAAGAGAAATTGTGGTGAATAGTAAGGCAAATGTCAGGAATTGTTATAGAATGACGAAAGGTCGGGAAGCTAATAAAAAGCTGATGGATGATGATAGGTATGTTACTTTATGTAATGGGTTTAAGGTACAGATTGTACATGAAGAAGATCCTAAAACCGGGAGATTTGATGGTAAGGATGTTGTTGATGTTGTTAATAAAGAATATTTGGGTAGTGATTTATCAGAGAGTATGTGTTCGGAAAAGGTTGGGAGTGAAAATGTTGCCATGGATATGCAGGTGACTGTGAAAAGTCGGGAACGGTTGGTTAATGGGACAATTGGAGAGTCACAGGTAAATGTATTGGAGGAAATGACTGGTTTGAATGACTTGGGAATAATATATGGTGATGTTGATGCAAGTGGGAAACAGCATGATGTGGATGTCAAGGTGCATGTTCCAGAGTCACAGTTGGATAGTGTCATGGGGTGTCATGATGTGGCTGGGCAGGAATCTGGAAATGCGCAGAAATCCGTGGTTGCTTTTAGTCATATTTCCGTGAAAGGGAAGACTGAAAGTCAAATAAACCAAGTAGGGATTCTGGAAGATCATGTGGATTCTGGGAATGTAAGTACGAAGTTTCATGGTTCTGAAATAGGTGTAAAGATTGACAGAGATGAAATGTCTTATGTGGTGGCAGAGACTGTCGAAGAAAGCGAAACGATTAGAAACGCTTTGTGTGGAATTCCAGTGGTGAAATGTCTGGGTAATAAAGTTGTGAGGGACGGTTGCGTGAGGACTGGATATGGTTTGGAAAGGGCGGTGGTAAATGTAGTTCATTGGATAGGTAGTCAGATACTAGAGGAGAAGAAACCTTCAGGACTTGATAGGTCACAGATAAGAGTGGGTAAAAGGTTGAAATCTGTCATTGTTACAGAGGTCAGGGTTGTCAGGCGAGTCGAGTTAAAGTCCAAATTAAGGCGTTGGGCTCAATGGAATAGAAGGAAAGGAGACAAGTATTCGGGCGCGTATCCGGTGCGATTAGGATTTGGCGCGCGCATGCCATGCGACTGGAGGCGCAGAAAAAAAGATTGTAAATAATTTCATGGGTGATTAGTAAATGCCAAGCAAGGCGAAATAAATTGATATTCTAACCACCAAATGCTATGGGATCTCAATTGAAATTAAAATACATTCCATTTAGATTATGAACTCTATAATATTTTAAAACACGAGGGTTTCGATAACGAGGTTGTAATGATTATCGATTGACGCAATATTTTAGTTCAGTGAGATATTATTTTGTATATTTATGACGAATAAAATACGCTTAGGATAGACAAATGCTATCTTAAAAATAGCATTCGCCAAAAGAGGGGGGTAGTGTCAGGGTCCAAGGCTATAATACGCAACACTATACGTAATGCAACAATACGCAACACTATACGCAATGCGACAATACGCGGGCGTCGTGGCGACGGAACCACGCGGGAGAAAGCAAAACAAAACAAACAGAAAAGGCAGAAGATAGGACGCTGGAAAACGGGACGGAAGGGCGGATGCCCTGAAGGCCAGGAAGGCCAGGCCGGAAAACTCAAAAGAAAGATACGGCTCTGCGTGAATCTTCTGGTATCTTTGGCTAGACTATAATAGCTCATCCCTGTTGGATGTGGTCGGAGAACGTAGAAAGCTACGGCACTGCGAGGATCTGCGGTTGTCTATGGCAGGACGATAATTATAAGTCTAGCTCATTACTGTTTAAAATGAGATTGGAGAACATAAAGATACGACACTACGAACTTCTGTAGTGGAACATTTTATACGATAAGTGCACTTAGTCAACCAAATCAGTGATCACTGAGCGCGTGAAATGTGTTGCGTTGTTTATTCATGATTTATGTTTTATTTATATTAAATTGTTGTTTAAAAAGTCTGGGTATTACAGTGAATTGTTTAATTATAAAGTCCGAGCTAACTCGGGTCGTGACACCCGTATTAAAGTATAATATCTTCTTACCGTCACCATCAATATCATTGTCACATGTATCACCTATGCCGTCCTCATCGAGGTCTTCTTGTCCTACATTTGTATTCAGCGGGCAATTATCGGCATCATTAGCTGATCCTATCAAAATAAAGGCCATACATTCTTAGCTACAAGGAATCTCTTGGTAACGCGAGTTTTAAACAGTGACTGCTACTTACATGTTTATAATGGCAAATAGAAATAGCAAAGTATGTCATAACAGTGGTAAGTCAAATACTAAAACAAGTTTCGATAAATATATGACGTATAAAACGAAATATATTGACATATGTGAACGACGTAACATCCAAGTACCCAACAATAATATTTTATTAACTGTGTTATTTGAGAAATTACTAAAAATACGTATTAAAGTTTAAAAAAATATCATTATACCATCATTATCAGTATCTTCTTGACATCCAGTGAAATCAAATTCGACTAAACAGTTATGAGAACCTGTGATTGATAAAAAATAAACGCAACATCTATCAAATTCTAATCTGCAATATTCTATAAAGTAGTACAGTGGTCTTACATTTTGGCGGACTTTAGAAACCCGAGCATCACTTGAGATAAGACGTGTATAATACGTTGAACTTGCTTATGCCATTTTTGAAAGATTCATTTAATTGTGATTTAACTTGATGCTTAACATTATGTGTTTACTACCCGCTTGGAGGGACGACTCGAAAGTAATTAAATATGATACAAAACATACCAAATGGCTTCCTCAATCGACGATTGAAAAAGTTAAACTTGAATTTCTCCCATGTTTAGAGTGACAACTTGAAATAGAATAGTGTATCATAACTCTGGTGAGTCAAATACTGACAGAAGTTTCGAAAACGATATCACGTATACACATGAGATATATTGACAATGCAAACGACGTAGCATCCAAATATCTAACAATACTATTTGATGAACAGTGCTATTTAAGAAATTACTTAAAAGCCCGTATTAAATAATAATATCATCTTACCGTCACCATCAATATCATTGTCACATTGATCACCTATGCCATCCTCATCGAGGTCTTCTTGTCCTACATTTGTATTCAGCGGGCAATTATCGGCATCATTAGCTAATCCTATCAAAATAAAGGCCATACATTCTTAGCTACAAGGAATCTCTTGGTAACGCGAGTTTTAAACAGTGACTGCTACTTACGTGTTTATAATGGCAAATAGAAATAGCGAAGTATGTCATAACAGTGGTAAGTCAAATACTAAAACAAGTTTCGATAAAGATATGACGTATAAAACGAAATATATTGACATATGTATACGACGTAACATCCAAGTACCCAACGATAATATTTTATTAACTGTGTTATTTGAGAAATTACTAAAAATACGTATTAAAGTTTTTAAAAATATCATTATACCATCATTATCAGTATCTTCTTGACATCCAGTGAAATCAAATTCGACTAAACAGTTATGAGAACCTGTGATTGATAAAAAATAAACGCAACATCTATCAAATTCTAATCTGCAATATTCTATAAAGTAGTACAGTGGTCTTAAATTGTGGCGGATTTTAGAAACCCGAGCATCACTTGAGATAAAACGTGTATAATACGTTGAACTTGCTTATGCCATTTTTTGAAAGATTCATTTAATTGTGATTTAACTTGATGCTTAACATTATGTGTTTACTACCCGCTTGGAGGGACGACTCGAAAGTAATTAAAAATGATACAAAACATACCAAATGGCTTCCTCAATCGACGATTGAAAAAGTTAAACTTGAATTTCTCCCATGTTTAGAGTGACAACTTGAAATAGAATAGTGTATCATAAGTCTGGTGAGTCAAATACTGACAGGTTTTTCGAAAACGATATCACGTATACACATGAGATATATTGACAATGCAAACGATGTAGCATCCAAATATCTAACAATACTATTTGATGAACAGTGCTATTTAAGAAATTACTTAAAAGCCCGTATTAAAGTATAATATCATCTTACCGTCACCATCAATATCATTGTCACATTGATCACCTATGCCATCCTCATCGAGGTCTTCTTTTCCTACATTTGTATTCAGCGGGCAATTATCGGCATCATTAGCTAATCCTATCAAAATAAAGGCCATACATTCTTAGCTACAAGGAATCTCTTGGTAACGCGAGTTTTAAACAGTGACTGCTACTTACGTGTTTATAATGGCAAATAGAAATAGCAAAGTATGTCATAACAGTGGTAAGTCAAATACTAAAACAAGTTTCGATAAAGATATGACGTATAAAACGAAATATATTGACATATGTGAACGACGTAACATCCAAGTACCCAACGATAATATTTTATTAACTGTGTTATTTGAGAAATTACTAAAAATACGTATTAAAGTTTAAAAAAATATCATTATACCATCATTATCAGTATCTTCTTGACATCCTGTGAAATCAAATTCGACTAAACAGTTATGAGAACCTGTGATTGATAAAAAAATAAACGCAACATCTATCAAATTCTAATCTGCAATATTCTATAAAGTAGTACAGTGGTCTTAAATTGTGGCGGATTTTAGAAACCAGAGCATCACTTGAGATAAAACGTGTATAATACGTTGAACTTGCTTATGCCATTTTTTGAAAGATTCATTTAATTGTGATTTACTTTGATGCTTAACATTATGTGTTTACTACCCGCTTGGAGGGACGACTCGAAAGTAATTAAAAATAATACAAAACATACCAAATGGCTTCCTCAATCGACGATTGAAAAAGTTAAACTTGAATTTCTCCCATGTTTAGAGTGACAACTTGAAATAGAATAGTGTATCATAACTCTGGTGAGTCAAATACTGACAGAAGTTTCGAAAACGATATCACGTATACACATGAGATATATTGACAATGCAAACGACGTAGCATCCAAATATCTAACAATACTATTTGATGAACAGTGCTATTTAAGAAATTACTTAAAAGCCCGTATTAAATAATAATATCATCTTACCGTCACCATCAATATCATTGTCACATTGATCACCTATGCCATCCTCATCGAGGTCTTCTTGTCCTACATTTGTATTCAGCGGGCAATTATCGGCATCATTAGCTAATCCTATCAAAATAAAGGCCATACATTCTTAGCTACAAGGAATCTCTTGGTAACGCGAGTTTTAAACAGTGACTGCTACTTACGTGTTTATAATGGCAAATAGAAATAGCAAAGTATGTCATAACAGTGGTAAGTCAAATACTAAAACAAGTTTCGATAAAGATATGACGTATAAAACGAAATATATTGACATATGTATACGACGTAACATCCAAGTACCCAACGATAATATTTTATTAACTGTGTTATTTAAGAAATTACTAAAAATACGTATTAAAGTTTTAAAAAATATCATTATACCATCATTATCAGTATCTTCTTGACATCCAGTGAAATCAAATTCGACTAAACAGTTATGAGAACCTGTGATTGATAAAAAATAAACGCAACATCTATCAAATTCTAATCTGCAATATTCTATAAAGTAGTACAGTGGTCTTAAATTGTGGCGGATTTTAGAAACCCGAGCATCACTTGAGATAAAACGTGTATAATACGTTGAACTTGCTTATGCCATTTTTTGAAAGATTCATTTAATTGTGATTTAACTTGATGCTTAACATTATGTGTTTACTACCCGCTTGGAGGGACGACTCGAAAGTAATTAAAAATGATACAAAACATACCAAATGGCTTCCTCAATCGACGATTGAAAAAGTTAAACTTGAATTTCTCCCATGTTTAGAGTGACAACTTGAAATAGAATAGTGTATCATAACTCTGGTGAGTCAAATACTGACAGAAGTTTCGAAAACGATATCACGTATACACATGAGATATATTGACAATGCAAACGACGTAGTATCCAAATATCTAACAATACTATTTGATGAAGAGTGCTATTTAAGAAATTACTTAAAAGCCCGTATTAAAGTATAATATCATCTTACCGTCACCATCAATATCATTGTCACATTGATCACCTATGCCATCCTCATCGAGGTCTTGTTGTCCTACATTTGTATTCAGCGGGCAATTATCGGCATCATTAGCTAATCCTATCAAAATAAAGGCCATACATTCTTAGCTACAAGGAATCTCTTGGTAACGCGAGTTTTAAACAGTGACTGCTACTTACGTGTATATAATGGCAAATAGAAATAGCAAAGTATGTCATAACAGTGGTAAGTCAAATACTAAAACAAGTTTCGATAAAGATATGACGTATAAAACGAAATATATTGACATATGTGAACGACGTAACATCCAAGTACCCAACAATAATATTTTATTAACTGTGTTATTTGAGAAATTACTAAAAATACGTATTAAAGTTTTAAAAAATATCATTATACCATCATTATCGGTATCTTCTTGACATCCAGTGAAATCAAATTCGACTAAACAGTTATGAGAACCTGTGATTGATAAAAAATAAACGCAACATCTATCAAATTCTAATCTGCAATATTCTTTAAAGTAGTACAGTGGTCTTAAATTGTGGCGGATTTTAGAAACCCGAGCATCACTTGAGATAAAACGTGTATAATACGTTGAACTTGCTTATGCCATTTTTTGACAGATTCATTTAATTGTGATTTAACTTGATGCTTAACATTATGTGTTTACTACCCGCTTGGAGGGACGACTCGAAAGTAATTAAAAATGATACAAAACATACCAAATGGCTTCCTCAATCGACGATTGAAAAAGTTAAACTTGAATTTCTCCCATGTTTAGAGTGACAACTTGAAATAGAATAGTGTATCATAACTCTGGTGAGTCAAATACTGACAGGTTTTTCGAAAACGATATCACGTATACACATGAGATATATTGACAATGCAAACGACGTAGCATCCAAATATCTAACAATACTATTTGATGAACAGTGCTATTTAAGAAATTACTTAAAAGCCCGTATTAAATAATAATATCATCTTACCGTCACCATCAATATCATTGTCACATTGATCACCTATGCCATCCTCATCGAGGTCTTCTTGTCCTACATTTGTATTCAGCGGGCAATTATCGGCATCATTAGCTAATCCTATCAAAATAAAGGCCATACATTCTTAGCTACAAGGAATCTCTTGGTAACGCGAGTTTTAAACAGTGACTGCTACTTACGTGTTTATAATGGCAAATAGAAATAGCAAAGTATGTCATAACAGTGGTAAGTCAAATACTAAAACAAGTTTCGATAAAGATATGACGTATAAAACGAAATATATTGACATATGTATACGACGTAACATCCAAGTACCCAACGATAATATTTTATTAACTGTGTTATTTAAGAAATTACTAAAAATACGTATTAAAGTTTTAAAAAATATCATTATACCATCATTATCAGTATCTTCTTGACATCCAGTGAAATCAAATTCGACTAAACAGTTATGAGAACCTGTGATTGATAAAAAATAAACGCAACATCTATCAAATTCTAATCTGCAATATTCTATAAAGTAGTACAGTGGTCTTAAATTGTGGCGGATTTTAGAAACCCGAGCATCACTTGAGATAAAACGTGTATAATACGTTGAACTTGCTTATGCCATTTTTTGAAAGATTCATTTAATTGTGATTTAACTTGATGCTTAACATTATGTGTTTACTACCCGCTTGGAGGGACGACTCGAAAGTAATTAAAAATGATACAAAACATACCAAATGGCTTCCTCAATCGACGATTGAAAAAGTTAAACTTGAATTTCTCCCATGTTTAGAGTGACAACTTGAAATAGAATAGTGTATCATAAGTCTGGTGAGTCAAATACTGACAGGTTTTTCGAAAACGATATCACGTATACACATGAGATATATTGACAATGCAAACAACGTAGCATCCAAATATCTAACAATACTATTTGATGAACAGTGCTATTTAAGAAATTACTTAAAAGCCCGTATTAAAGTATAATATCATCTTACCGTCACCATCAATATCATTGTCACATTGATCACCTATGCCATCCTCATCGAGGTCTTGTTGTCCTACATTTGTATTCAGCGGGCAATTATCGGCATCATTAGCTAATCCTATCAAAATAAAGGCCATTCATTCTTAGCTACAAGGAATCTCTTGGTAACGCGAGTTTTAAACAGTGACTGCTACTTACGTGTATATAATGGCAAATAGAAATAGCAAAGTATGTCATAACAGTGGTAAGTCAAATACTAAAACAAGTTTCGATAAAGATATGACGTATAAAACGAAATAAATTGACATATGTGAACGACGTAACATCCAAGTACCCAACAATAATATTTTATTAACTGTGTTATTTGAGAAATTACTAAAAATACGTATTAAAGTTTTAAAAAATATCATTATACCATCATTATCAGTATCTTCTTGACATCCAGTGAAATCAAATTCGACTAAACAGTTATGAGAACCTGTGATTGATAAAAAATAAACGCAACATCTATCAAATTCTAATCTGCATATTCTTTAAAGTAGTACAGTGGTCTTAAATTGTGGCGGATTTTAGAAACCAGAGCATCACTTGAGATAAAACGTGTATAATACGTTGAACTTGCTTATGCCATTTTGTGAAAGATTCATTTAATTGTGATTTACTTTGATGCTTAACATTATGTGTTTACTACCCGCTTGGAGGGACGACTCGAAAGTAATTAAAAATGATACAAAACATACCAAATGGCTTCCCCAATCGACGATTGAAAAAGTTAAACTTGAATTTCTCCCATGTTTAGAGTGACAACTTGAAATAGAATAGTGTATCATAACTCTGGTGAGTCAAATACTGACAGAAGTTTCGAAAACGATATCACGTATACACATGAGATATATTGACAATGCAAACGACGTAGCATCCAAATATCTAACAATACTATTTGATGAACAGTGCTATTTAAGAAATTACTTAAAAGCCCGTATTAAAGTATAATATCATCTTACCGTCACCATCAATATCATTGTCACATTGATCACCTATGCCATCCTCATCGAGGTCTTGTTGTCCTACATTTGTATTCAGCGGGCAATTATCGGCATCATTAGCTAATCCTATCAAAATAAAGGCCATACATTCTTAGCTACAAGGAATCTCTTGGTAACGCGAGTTTTAAACAGTGACTGCTACTTACGTGTATATAATGGCAAATAGAAATAGCAAAGTATGTCATAACAGTGGTAAGTCAAATACTAAAACAAGTTTCGATAAAGATATGACGTATAAAACGAAATATATTGACATATGTGAACGACGTAACATCCAAGTACCCAACAATAATATTTTATTAACTGTGTTATTTGAGAAATTACTAAAAATACGTATTAAAGTTTAAAAAAATATCATTATACCATCATTATCAGTATCTTCTTGACATCCAGTGAAATCAAATTCGACTAAACAGTTATGAGAACCTGTGATTGATAAAAAATAAACGCAACATCTATCAAATTCTAATCTGCAATATTCTTTAAAGTAGTACAGTGGTCTTAAATTGTGGCGGATTTTAGAAACCCGAGCTTCATTTGAGATAAAACGTGTATAATACGTTGAACTTGCTTATGCCATTTTTTGACAGATTCATTTAATTGTGATTTAACTTGATGCTTAACATTATGTGTTTACTACCCGCTTGGAGGGACGACTCGAAAGTAATTAAAAATGATACAAAACATACCAAATGGCTTCCTCAATCGACGATTGAAAAAGTTAAACTTGAATTTCTCCCATGTTTAGAGTGACAACTTGAAATAGAATAGTGTATCATAACTCTGGTGAGTCAAATACTGACAGAAGTTTCGAAAACGATATCACGTATACACATGAGATATATTGACAATGCAAACGACGTAGCATCCAAATATCTAACAATACTATTTGATGAACAGTGTTATTTAAGAAATTACTTAAAAGCCCGTATTAAAGTATAGTATCATCTTACCGTCACCATCAATATCATGGTCACATTGATCACCTATGCCATCCTCATCGAGGTCTTCTTGTCCTACATTTGTATTCAGCGGGCAATTATCGGCATCATTAGCTAATCCTATCAAAATAAAGGCCATACATTCTTAGCAACAAGGAATCTCTTGGTAACGCGAGTTTTAAACAGTGACTGCTACTTACGTGTTTATCATGGCAAATAGAAATAGCAAAGTATGTCATAACAGTGGTAAGTCAAATACTAAAACAAGTTTCGATAAAGATATGACGTATAAAACGAAATATATTGACATATGTAAACGACGTTACATCCAAGTACCCAACGATAATATTTTATTAACTGTGTTATTTGAGAAATTACTAAAAATACGTATTAAAGTTTAAAAAAATATCATTATACCATCATTATCAGTATCTTCTTGACATCCAGTGAAATCAAATTCGACTAAACAGTTATGAGAACCTGTGATTGATAAAAAATAAACGCAACATCTATCAAATTCTAATCTGCAATATTCTATAAAGTAGTACAGTGGTCTTAAATTGTGGCGGACTTTAGAAACCCGAGCATCACTTGAGATAAAACGTGTATATACGTTGAACTTGCTTATGCCATTTTTTGAAAGATTCATTTAATTGTGATTTAAATTGATGCTTAACATTATGTGTTTACTACCCGCTTGGAGGGACGACTCCAAAGTAATTAAAAATGATACAAAAGATACCAAATGGCTTCCTCAATCGACGATTGAAAAAGTTAAACTTGAATTTCTCCCATGTTTAGAGTGACAACTTGAAATAGAATAGTGTATCATAACTCTGGTGAGTCAAATACTGACAGAAGTTTCGAAAACGATATCACGTATACACATGAGATATATTGACAATGCAAACGACGTAGCATCCAAATATCTAACAATACTATTTGATGAACAGTGCTATTTAAGAAATTACTTAAAAGCCCGTATTAAAGTATAATATCATCTTACCGTCACCATCAATATCATGGTCACATTGATCACCTATGCCATCCTCATCGAGGTCTTCTTGTCCTACATTTGTATTCAGCGGGCAATTATCGGCATCATTAGCTAATCCTATCAAAATAAAGGCCATACATTCTTAGCTACAAGGAATCTCTTGGTAACGCGAGTTTTAAACAGTGACTGCTACTTACGTGTTTATCATGGCAAATAGAAATAGCAAAGTATGTCATAACAGTGGTAAGTCAAATACTAAAACAAGTTTCGATAAAGATATGACGTATAAAACGAAATATATTGACATATGTGAACGACGTTACATCCAAGTACCCAACGATAATATTTTATTAACTGTGTTATTTGAGAAATTACTAAAAATACGTATTAAAGTTTAAAAAAATATCATTATACCATCATTATCAGTATCTTCTTGACATCCAGTGAAATCAAATTCGACTAAACAGTTATGAGAACCTGTGATTGATAAAAAATAAACGCAACATCTATCAAATTCTAATCTGCAATATTCTATAAAGTAGTACAGTGGTCTTAAATTGTGGCGGACTTTAGAAACCCGAGCATCACTTGAGATAAAACGTGTATAATACGTTGAACTTGCTTATGCCATTTTTTGAAAGATTCATTTAATTGTGATTTAACTTGATGCTTAACATTATGTGTTTACTACCCGCTTGGAGGGACGACTCGAAAGTAATTAAAAATGATACAAAACATACCAAATGGCTTCCTCAATCGACGATTGAAAAAGTTAAACTTGAATTTCTCCCATGTTTAGAGTGACAACTTGAAATAGAATAGTGTATCATAACTCTGGTGAGTCAAATACTGACAGAAGTTTCGAAAACGATATCACGTATACACATGAGATATATTGACAATGCAAACGACGTAGCATCCAAATATCTAACAATACTATTTGATGAACAGTGCTATTTAAGAAATTACTTAAAAGCCCGTATTAAAGTATAATATCATCTTACCGTCACCATCAATATCATTGTCACATTGATCACCTATGCCATCCTCATCGAGGTCTTGTTGTCCTACATTTGTATTCAGCGGGCAATTATCGGCATCATTAGCTAATCCTATCAAAATAAAGGCCATACATTCTTAGCTACAAGGAATCTCTTGGTAACGCGAGTTTTAAACAGTGAGTGCTACTTACGTGTTTATAATGGCAAATAGAAATAGCAAAGTATGTCATAACAGTGGTAAGTCAAATACTAAAACAAGTTTCGATAAAGATATGACGTATAAAACGAAATATATTGACATATGTGAACGACGTAACATCCAAGTACCCAACGATAATATTTTATTAACTGTGTTATTTGAGAAATTACTAAAAATATGTATTAAAGTTTAAACAAATATCATTATACCATCATTATCAGTATCTTCTTGACATCCAGTGAAATCAAATTCGACTAAACAGTTATGAGAACCTGTGATTGATAAAAAATAAACGCAACATCTATCAAATTCTAATCTGCAATATTCTATAAAATAGTACAGTGGTCTTAAATTGTGGCGGATTTTAGAAACCCGAGCATCACTTGAGATAAAACGTGTATATACGTTGAACTTGCTTATGCCATTTTTTGAAAGATTCATTTAATTGTGATTTAAATTGATGCTTAACATTATGTGTTTACTACCCGCTTGGAGGGACGACTCCAAAGTAATTAAAAATGATACAAAAGATACCAAATGGCTTCCTCAATCGACGATTGAAAAAGTTAAACTTGAATTTCTCCCATGTTTAGAGTGACAACTTGAAATAGAATATTGTATCATAACTCTGGTGAGTCAAATACTGACAGAAGTTTCGAAAACGATATCACGTATACACATGAGATATATTGACAATGCAAACGACGTAGCATCCAAATATCTAACAATACTATTTGATGAACAGTGCTATTTAAGAAATTACTTAAAAGCCCGTATTAAAGTATAATATCATCTTACCGTCACCATCAATATCATTGTCACATTGATCACCTATGCCATCCTCATCGAGGTCTTGTTGTCCAACATTTGTATTCAGCGGGCAATTATCGGCATCATTAGCTAATCCTATCAAAATAAAGGCCATACATTCTTAGCTACAAGGAATCTCTTGGTAACGCGAGTTTAAACAGTGACTGCTACTTCCGTGTTTATAATGGCAAATAGAAATAGCAAAGTATGTCATAACAGTGGTAAGTCAAATACTAAAACAAGTTTCGATAAAGATATGACGTATAAAACGAAATATATTGACATATGTGAACGACGTAACATCCAAGTACCCAACGATAATATTTTATTAACTGTGTTATTTGAGAAATTACTAAAAATATGTATTAAAGTTTAAACAAATATCATTATACCATCATTATCAGTATCTTCTTGACATCCAGTGAAATCAAATTCGACTAAACAGTTATGAGAACCTGTGATTGATAAAAAATAAACGCAACATCTATCAAATTCTAATCTGCAATATTCTATAAAATAGTACAGTGGTCTTAAATTGTGGCGGACTTTAGAAACCCGAGCATCACTTGAGATAAAACGTGTATATACGTTGAACTTGCTTATGCCATTTTTTGAAAGATTCATTTAATTGTGATTTAAATTGATGCTTAACATTATGTGTTTACTACCCGCTTGGAGGGACGACTCCAAAGTAATTAAAAATGATACAAAAGATACCAAATGGCTTCCTCAATCGACGATTGAAAAAGTTAAACTTGAATTTCTCCCATGTTTAGAGTGACAACTTGAAATAGAATAGTGTATCATAACTCTGGTGAGTCAAATACTGACAGAAGTTTCGAAAACGATATCACGTATACACATGAGATATATTGACAATGCAAACGACGTAGCATCCAAATATCTAACAATACTATTTGATGAACAGTGCTATTTAAGAAATTACTTAAAAGCCCGTATTAAAGTATAATATCATCTTACCGTCACCATCAATATCATGGTCACATTGATCACCTATGCCATCCTCATCGAGGTCTTCTTGTCCTACATTTGTATTCAGCGGGCAATTATCGGCATCATTAGCTAATCCTATCAAAATAAAGGCCATACATTCTTAGCTACAAGGAATCTCTTGGTAACGCGAGTTTTAAACAGTGACTGCTACTTACGTGTTTATCATGGCAAATAGAAATAGCAAAGTATGTCATAACAGTGGTAAGTCAAATACTAAAACAAGTTTCGATAAAGATATGACGTATAAAACGAAATATATTGACATATGTGAACGACGTTACATCCAAGTACCCAACGATAATATTTTATTAACTGTGTTATTTGAGAAATTACTAAAAATACGTATTAAAGTTTAAAAAAATATCATTATACCATCATTATCAGTATCTTCTTGACATCCAGTGAAATCAAATTCGACTAAACAGTTATGAGAACCTGTGATTGATAAAAAATAAACGCAACATCTATCAAATTCTAATCTGCAATATTCTATAAAGTAGTACAGTGGTCTTAAATTGTGGCGGACTTTAGAAACCCGAGCATCACTTGAGATAAAACGTGTATAATACGTTGAACTTGCTTATGCCATTTTTTGAAAGATTCATTTAATTGTGATTTAACTTGATGCTTAACATTATGTGTTTACTACCCGCTTGGAGGGACGACTCGAAAGTAATTAAAAATGATACAAAACATACCAAATGGCTTCCTCAATCGACGATTGAAAAAGTTAAACTTGAATTTCTCCCATGTTTAGAGTGACAACTTGAAATAGAATAGTGTATCATAACTCTGGTGAGTCAAATACTGACAGAAGTTTCGAAAACGATATCACGTATACACATGAGATATATTGACAATGCAAACGACGTAGCATCCAAATATCTAACAATACTATTTGATGAACAGTGCTATTTAAGAAATTACTTAAAAGCCCGTATTAAAGTATAATATCATCTTACCGTCACCATCAATATCATTGTCACATTGATCACCTATGCCATCCTCATCGAGGTCTTGTTGTCCTACATTTGTATTCAGCGGGCAATTATCGGCATCATTAGCTAATCCTATCAAAATAAAGGCCATACATTCTTAGCTACAAGGAATCTCTTGGTAACGCGAGTTTTAAACAGTGACTGCTACTTACGTGTTTATAATGGCAAATAGAAATAGCAAAGTATGTCATAACAGTGGTAAGTCAAATACTAAAACAAGTTTCGATAAAGATATGACGTATAAAACGAAATATATTGACATATGTGAACGACGTAACATCCAAGTACCCAACAATAATATTTTATTAACTGTGTTATTTGAGAAATTACTAAAAATATGTATTAAAGTTTAAACAAATATCATTATACCATCATTATCAGTATCTTCTTGACATCCAGTGA
Organism: Ophiura sarsii; assembly: GCA_035610835.1. Classification (NCBI taxonomy): domain Eukaryota; kingdom Metazoa; phylum Echinodermata; class Ophiuroidea; order Amphilepidida; family Ophiuridae; genus Ophiura; species Ophiura sarsii. The sequence continues at coordinate 48,935,264 of CM069455.1, forward strand.
AATCAAATTCGACTAAACAGTTATGAGAACCTGTGATTGATAAAAAATAAACGCAACATCTATCAAATTCTAAGCTGCAATATTCTATAAAATAGTACAGTGGTCTTAAATTGTGGCGGATTTTAGAAACCCGAGCATCACTTGAGATAAAACGTGTATAATACGTTGAACTTGCTTATGCCATTTTTTGAAAGATTCATTTAATTGTGATTTAACTTGATGCTTAACATTATGTGTTTACTACCCGCTTGGAGGGACGACTCGAAAGTAATTAAAAATGATACAAAACATACCAAATGGCTTCCTCAATCGACGATTGAAAAAGTTAAACTTGAATTTCTCCCATGTTTAGAGTGACAACTTGAAATAGAATAGTGTATCATAACTCTGGTGAGTCAAATACTGACAGAAGTTTCGAAAACGATATCATGTATACACATGAGATATATTGACAATGCAAACGACGTAGCATCCAAATATCTAACAATACTATTTGATGAACAGTGCTATTTAAGAAATTACTTAAAAGCCCGTATTAAAGTATAATATCATCTTACCGTCACCATCAATATCATTGTCACATTGATCACCTATGCCATCCTCATCGAGGTCTTGTTGTCCTACATTTGTATTCAGCGGGCAATTATCGGCATCATTAGCTAATCCTATCAAAATAAAGGCCATACATTCTTAGCTACAAGGAATCTCTTGGTAACGCGAGTTTTAAACAGTGACTGCTACTTACGTGTTTATAATGGCAAATAGAAATAGCAAAGTATGTCATAACAGTGGTAAGTCAAATACTAAAACAAGTTTCGATAAAGATATGACGTATAAAACGAAATATATTGACATATGTGAACGACGTTACATCCAAGTACCCAACGATAATATTTTATTAACTGTGTTATTTGAGAAATTACTAAAAATACGTATTAAAGTTTAAAAAAATATCATTATACCATCATTATCAGTATCTTCTTGACATCCAGTGAAATCAAATTCGACTAAACAGTTATGAGAACCTGTGATTGATAAAAAATAAACGCAACATCTATCAAATTCTAATCTGCAATATTCTATAAAGTAGTACAGTGGTCTTAAATTGTGGCAGACTTTAGAAACCCGAGCATCACTTGAGATAAAACGTGTATAATACGTTGAACTTGCTTATGCCATTTTTTGAAAGATTCATTTAATTGTGATTTAACTTGATGCTTAACATTATGTGTTTACTACCCGCTTGGAGGGACGACTCGAAAGTAATTAAAAATGATACAAAACATACCAAATGGCTTCCTCAATCGACGATTGAAAAAGTTAAACTTGAATTTCTCTCATGTTTAGAGTGACAACTTGAAATAGAATAGTGTATCATAACTCTGGTGAGTCAAATACTGACAGAAGTTTCGAAAACGATATCACGTATACACATGAGATATATTGACAATGCAAACGACGTAGCATCCAAATATCTAACAATACTATTTGATGAACAGTGCTATTTAAGAAATTACTTAAAAGCCCGTATTAAAGTATAATATCATCTTACCGTCACCATCAATATCATTGTCACATTGATCACCTATGCCATCCTCATCGAGGTCTTGTTGTCCAACATTTGTATTCAGCGGGCAATTATCGGCATCATTAGCTAATCCTATCAAAATAAAGGCCATACATTCTTAGCTACAAGGAATCTCTTGGTAACGCGAGTTTAAACAGTGACTGCTACTTACGTGTTTATAATGGCAAATAGAAATAGCAAAGTATGTCATAACAGTGGTAAGTCAAATACTAAAACAAGTTTCGATAAAGATATGACGTATAAAACGAAATATATTGACATATGTGAACGACGTTACATCCAAGTACCCAACGATAATATTTTATTAACTGTGTTATTTGAGAAATTACTAAAAATACGTATTAAAGTTTAAAAAAATATCATTATACCATCATTATCAGTATCTTCTTGACATCCAGTGAAATCAAATTCGACTAAACAGTTATGAGAACCTGTGATTGATAAAAAATAAACGCAACATCTATCAAATTCTAATCTGCAATATTCTATAAAGTAGTACAGTGGTCTTAAATTGTGGCGGACTTTAGAAACCCGAGCATCACTTGAGATAAAACGTGTATATACGTTGAACTTGCTTATGCCATTTTTTGAAAGATTCATTTAATTGTGATTTAACTTGATGCTTAACATTATGTGTTTACTACCCGCTTGGAGGGACGACTCGAAAGTAATTAAAAATGATACAAAACATACCAAATGGCTTCCTCAATCGACGATTGAAAAAGTTAAACTTGAATTTCTCCCATGTTTAGAGTGACAACTTGAAATAGAATAGTGTATCATAACTCTGGTGAGTCAAATACTGACAGAAGTTTCGAAAACGATATCACGTATACACATGAGATATATTGACAATGCAAACGACGTAGCATCCAAATATCTAACAATACTATTTGATGAACAGTGCTATTTAGAAATTACTTAAAAGCCCGTATTAAAGTATAATATCATCTTACCGTCACCATCAATATCATTGTCACATTGATCACCTATGCCATCCTCATCGAGGTCTTGTTGTCCTACATTTGTATTCAGCGGGCAATTATCGGGATCATTAGCTAATCCTATCAAAATAAAGGCCATACATTCTTAGCTACAAGGAATCTCTTGGTAACGCGAGTTTTAAACAGTGAGTGCTACTTACGTGTTTATAATGGCAAATAGAAATAGCAAAGTATGTCATAACAGTGGTAAGTCAAATACTAAAACAAGTTTCGATAAAGATATGACGTATAAAACGAAATATATTGACATATGTGAACGACGTAACATCCAAGTACCCAACGATAATATTTTATTAACTGTGTTATTTGAGAAATTACTAAAAATATGTATTAAAGTTTAAACAAATATCATTATACCATCATTATCAGTATCTTCTTGACATCCAGTGAAATCAAATTCGACTAAACAGTTATGAGAACCTGTGATTGATAAAAAGTAAACGCAACATCTATCAAATTCTAATCTGCAATAGTCTTTAAAGTAGTACAGTGGTCTTAAATTGTGGCGGATTTTAGAAACCCGAGCACCACTTGAGATAAAACGTGTATAATACGTTGAACTTGCTTATGCCATTTTTTGAAAGATTCATTTAATTGTGATTTAACTTGATGCTTAACATTATGTGTTTAATACCCGCTTGGAGGGACGACTCGAAAGTAATTTAAAATGATACAAAAGATACCAAATGGCTTCCTCAATCGACGATTGAAAAAGTTAAACTTGAATTTCTCCCATGTTTAGAGTGACAACTTGAAATAGAATAGTGTATCATAACTCTGGTGAGTCAAATACTGACAGAAGTTTCGAAAACGATATCACGTATACACATGAGATATATTGACAATGCAAACGACGTAGCATCCAAATATCTAACAATACTATTTGATGAACAGTGCTATTTAAGAAATTACTTAAAAGCCCGTATTAAAGTATAATATCATCTTACCGTCACCATCAATATCATTGTCACATTGATCACCTATGTCATCCTCATCGAGGTCTTGTTGTCCAACATTTGTATTCAGCGGGCAATTATCGGCATCATTAGCTAATCCTATCAAAATAAAGGCCATACATTCTTAGCTACAAGGAATCTCTTGGTAACGCGAGTTTAAACAGTGACTGCTACTTACGTGTTTATAATGGCAAATAGAAATAGCAAAGTATGTCATAACAGTGGTAAGTCAAATACTAAAACAAGTTTCGATAAAGATATGACGTATAAAACGAAATATATTGACATATGTGAACGACGTAACATCCAAGTACCCAACGATAATATTTTATTAACTGTGTTATTTGAGAAATTACTAAAAATATGTATTAAAGTTTAAACAAATATCATTATACCATCATTATCAGTATCTTCTTGACATCCAGTGAAATCAAATTCGACTAAACAGTTATGAGAACCTGTGATTGATAAAAAGTAAACGCAACATCTATCAAATTCTAATCTGCAATAGTCTTTAAAGTAGTACAGTGGTCTTAAATTGTGGCGGACTTTAGAAACCCGAGCATCACTTGAGATAAAACGTGTATATACGTTGAACTTGCTTATGCCATTTTTTGAAAGATTCATTTAATTGTGATTTAACTTGATGCTTAACATTATGTGTTTACTACCCGCTTGGAGGGACGACTCGAAAGTAATTAAAAATGATACAAAACATACCAAATGGCTTCCTCAATCGACGATTGAAAAAGTTAAACTTGAATTTCTCCCATGTTTAGAGTGACAACTTGAAATAGAATAGTGTATCATAACTCTGGTGAGTCAAATACTGACAGAAGTTTCGAAAACGATATCACGTATACACATGAGATATATTGACAATGCAAACGACGTAGCATCCAAATATCTAACAATACTATTTGATGAACAGTGCTATTTAGAAATTACTTAAAAGCCCGTATTAAAGTATAATATCATCTTACCGTCACCATCAATATCATTGTCACATTGATCACCTATGCCATCCTCATCGAGGTCTTGTTGTCCTACATTTGTATTCAGCGGGCAATTATCGGGATCATTAGCTAATCCTATCAAAATAAAGGCCATACATTCTTAGCTACAAGGAATCTCTTGGTAACGCGAGTTTTAAACAGTGAGTGCTACTTACGTGTTTATAATGGCAAATAGAAATAGCAAAGTATGTCATAACAGTGGTAAGTCAAATACTAAAACAAGTTTCGATAAAGATATGACGTATAAAACGAAATATATTGACATATGTGAACGACGTAACATCCAAGTACCCAACGATAATATTTTATTAACTGTGTTATTTTAGAAATTACTAAAAATACGTATTAAAGTTTAAAAAAATATCATTATACCATCATTATCAGTATCTTCTTGACATCCAGTGAAATCAAATTCGACTAAACAGTTATGAGAACCTGTGATTGATAAAAAATAAACGCAACATCTATCAAATTCTAATCTGCAATATTCTATAAAATAGTACAGTGGTCTTAAATTGTGGCGGACTTTAGAAACCCGAGCATCACTTGAGATAAAACGTGTATATACGTTGAACTTGCTTATGCCATTTTTTGAAAGATTCATTTAATTGTGATTTAAATTGATGCTTAACATTATGTGTTTACTACCCGCTTGGAGGGACGACTCCAAAGTAATTAAAAATGATACAAAAGATACCAAATGGCTTCCTCAATCGACGATTGAAAAAGTTAAACTTGAATTTCTCCCATGTTTAGAGTGACAACTTGAAATAGAATAGTGTATCATAACTCTGGTGAGTCAAATACTGACAGAAGTTTCGAAAACGATATCACGTATACACATGAGATATATTGACAATGCAAACGACGTAGCATCCAAATATCTAACAATACTATTTGATGAACAGTGCTATTTAAGAAATTACTTAAAAGCCCGTATTAAAGTATAATATCATCTTACCGTCACCATCAATATCATGGTCACATTGATCACCTATGCCATCCTCATCGAGGTCTTCTTGTCCTACATTTGTATTCAGCGGGCAATTATCGGCATCATTAGCTAATCCTATCAAAATAAAGGCCATACATTCTTAGCTACAAGGAATCTCTTGGTAACGCGAGTTTTAAACAGTGACTGCTACTTACGTGTTTATCATGGCAAATAGAAATAGCAAAGTATGTCATAACAGTGGTAAGTCAAATACTAAAACAAGTTTCGATAAAGATATGACGTATAAAACGAAATATATTGACATATGTGAACGACGTTACATCCAAGTACCCAACGATAATATTTTATTAACTGTGTTATTTGAGAAATTACTAAAAATACGTATTAAAGTTTAAAAAAATATCATTATACCATCATTATCAGTATCTTCTTGACATCCAGTGACATCAAATTCGACTAAACAGTTATGAGAACCTGTGATTGATAAAAAATAAACGCAACATCTATCAAATTCTAATCTGCAATATTCTATAAAGTAGTACAGTGGTCTTAAATTGTGGCGGACTTTAGAAACCCGAGCATCACTTGAGATAAAACGTGTATAATACGTTGAACTTGCTTATGCCATTTTTTGAAAGATTCATTTAATTGTGATTTAACTTGATGCTTAACATTATGTGTTTACTACCCGCTTGGAGGGACGACTCGAAAGTAATTAAAAATGATACAAAACATACCAAATGGCTTCCTCAATCGACGATTGAAAAAGTTAAACTTGAATTTCTCCCATGTTTAGAGTGACAACTTGAAATAGAATAGTGTATCATAACTCTGGTGAGTCAAATACTGACAGAAGTTTCGAAAACGATATCACGTATACACATGAGATATATTGACAATGCAAACGACGTAGCATCCAAATATCTAACAATACTATTTGATGAACAGTGCTATTTAAGAAATTACTTAAAAGCCCGTATTAAAGTATAATATCATCTTACCGTCACCATCAATATCATTGTCACATTGATCACCTATGCCATCCTCATCGAGGTCTTGTTGTCCTACATTTGTATTCAGCGGGCAATTATCGGGATCATTAGCTAATCCTATCAAAATAAAGGCCATACATTCTTAGCTACAAGGAATCTCTTGGTAACGCGAGTTTTAAACAGTGAGTGCTACTTACGTGTTTATAATGGCAAATAGAAATAGCAAAGTATGTCATAACAGTGGTAAGTCAAATACTAAAACAAGTTTCGATAAAGATATGACGTATACAACGAAATATATTGACATATGTGAACGACGTAACATCCAAGTACCCAACGATAATATTTTATTAACTGTGTTATTTGAGAAATTACTAAAAATATGTATTAAAGTTTAAACAAATATCATTATACCATCATTATCAGTATCTTCTTGACATCCAGTGAAATCAAATTCGACTAAACAGTTATGAGAACCTGTGATTGATAAAAAATAAACGCAACATCTATCAAATTCTAATCTGCAATATTCTATAAAATAGTACAGTGGTCTTAAATTGTGGCGGATTTTAGAAACCCGAGCATCACTTGAGATAAAACGTGTATATACGTTGAACTTGCTTATGCCATTTTTTGAAAGATTCATTTAATTGTGATTTAACTTGATGCTTAACATTATGTGTTTACTACCCGCTTGGAGGGACGACTCGAAAGTAATTAAAAATGATACAAAAGATACCAAATGGCTTCCTCAATCGACGATTGAAAAAGTTAAACTTGAATTTCTCCCATGTTTAGAGTGACAACTTGAAATAGAATAGTGTATCATAACTCTGGTGAGTCAAATACTGACAGAAGTTTCGAAAACGATATCACGTATACACATGAGATATATTGACAATGCAAACGACGGTAGCATCCAAATATCTAACAATACTATTTGATGAACAGTGCTATTTAAGAAATTACTTAAAAGCCCGTATTAAAGTATAATATCATCTTACCGTCACCATCAATATCATTGTCACATTGATCACCTATGCCATCCTCATCGAGGTCTTCTTGTCCTACATTTGTATTCAGCGGGCAATTATCGGCATCATTAGCTAATCCTATCAAAATAAAGGCCATACATTCTTAGCTACAAGGAATCTCTTGGTAACGCGAGTTTTAAACAGTGACTGCTACTTACGTGTTTATAATGGCAAATAGAAATAGCAAAGTATGTCATAACAGTGGTAAGTCAAATACTAAAACAAGTTTCGATAAAGATATGACGTATAAAACGAAATATATTGACATATGTGAACGACGTAACATCCAAGTACCCAACGATAATATTTTATTAACTGTGTTATTTGAGAAATTACTAAAAATACGTATTAAAGTTTAAAAAAATATCATTATACCATCATTATCAGTATCTTCTTGACATCCAGTGAAATCAAATTCGACTAAACAGTTATGAGAACCTGTGATTGATAAAAAATAAACGCAACATCTATCAAATTCTAATCTGCAATATTCTATAAAATAGTACAGTGGTCTTAAATTGTGGCGGATTTTAGAAACCCGAGCATCACTTGAGATAAAACGTGTATAATACATTGAACTTGCTTATGCCATTTTTTGAAAGATTCATTTAATTGTGATTTAACTTGATGCTTAACATTATGTTTTTAATACCCGCTTGGAGGGATGACTCGAAAGTAATTAAAAATGATACAAAACATACCAAATGGCTTCCTCAATCGACGATTGAAAAAGTTAAACTTGAATTTCTCCCATGTTTAGAGTGACAACTTGAAATAGAATAGTGTATCATAACTCTGGTGAGTCAAATACTGACAGAAGTTTCGAAAACGATATCACGTATACACATGAGATATATTGACAATGCAAACGACGTAGCATCCAAATATCTAACAATACTATTTGATGAACAGTGCTATTTAAGAAATTACTTAAAAGCCCGTATTAAAGTATAATATCATCTTACCGTCACCATCAATATCATTGTCACATTGATCACCTATGCCATCCTCATCGAGGTCTTGTTGTCCTACATTTGTATTCAACGGGCAATTATCGGCATCATTAGCTAATCCTATCAAAATAAAGGCCATACATTCTTAGCTACAAGGAATCTCTTGGTAACGCGAGTTTTAAACAGTGAGTGCTACTTACGTGTTTATAATGGCAAATAGAAATAGCAAAGTATGTCATAACAGTGGTAAGTCAAATACTAAAACAAGTTTCGATAAAGATATGACGTATAAAACGAAATATATTGACATATGTGAACGACGTAACATCCAAGTACCCAACGATAATATTTTATTAACTGTGTTATTTGAGAAATTACTAAAAATATGTATTAAAGTTTAAACAAATATCATTATACCATCATTATCAGTATCTTCTTGACATCCAGTGAAATCAAATTCGACTAAACAGTTATGAGAACCTGTGATTGATAAAAAGTAAACGCAACATCTATCAAATTCTAATCTGCAATAGTCTTTAAAGTAGTACAGTGGTCTTAAATTGTGGCGGATTTTAGAAACCCGAGCATCACTTGAGATAAAACGTGTATAATACGTTGAACTTGCTTATGCCATTTTTTGAAAGATTCATTTAATTGTGATTTAACTTGATGCTTAACATTATGTGTTTAATACCCGCTTGGAGGGACGACTCGAAAGTAATTTAAAATGATACAAAAGATACCAAATGGCTTCCTCAATCGACGATTGAAAAAGTTAAACTTGAATTTCTCCCATGTTTAGAGTGACAACTTGAAATAGAATAGTGTATCATAACTCTGGTGAGTCAAATACTGACAGAAGTTTCGAAAACGATATCACGTATACACATGAGATATATTGACAATGCAAACGACGTAGCATCCAAATATCTCACAATAATATTTGATGAACAGTGCTATTTAAGAAATTACTTAAAAGCCCGTATTAAAGAATAATATCATCTTACCGTCACCATCAATATCATTGTCACATTGATCACCTATGCCATCCTCATCGAGGTCTTCTTGTCCTACATTTGTATTCAGCGGGCAATTATCGGCATCATTAGCTAATCCTATCAAAATAAAGGCCATACATTCTTAGCTACAAGGAATCTCTTGGTAACGCGAGTTTTAAACAGTGACTGCTACTTACGTGTTTATAATGGCAAATAGAAATATAGCAAAGTATGTCATAACAGTGGTAAGTCAAATACTAAAACAAGTTTCGATAAAGATATGACGTATAAAACGAAATATATTGACATATGTGAACGACATTACATCCAAGTACCCAACGATATTATTTTATTAACTGTGTTATTTGAGAAATTACTAAAAATACGTATTAAAGTTTTAAAAAATATCATTATACCATCATTATCAGTATCTTCTTGACATCCAGTGAAATCAAATTCGACTAAACAGTTATGAGAACCTGTGATTGATAAAAAATAAACGCAACATCTATCAAATTCTAATCTGCAATATTCTATAAAATAGTACAGTGGTCTTAAATTGTGGCGGATTTTAGAAACCCGAGCATCACTTGAGATAAAACGTGTATAATACGTTGAACTTGCTTATGCCATTTTTTGAAAGATTCATTTAATTGTGATTTAACTTGATGCTTAACATTATGTGTTTAATACCCGCTTGGAGGGATGACTCGAAAGTAATTAAAAATGATACAAAACATACCAAATGGCTTCCTCAATCGACGATTGAAAAAGTTAAACTTGAATTTCTCCCATGTTTAGAGTGACAACTTGAAATAGAATAGTGTATCATAACTCTGGTGAGTCAAATACTGACAGACGTTTCGAAAACGATATCACGTATACACATGAGATATATTGACAAGGCAAACGACGTAGCATCCAAATATCTCACAATAATATTTGATGAACAGTGCTATTTAAGAAATTACTTAAAAGCCCGTATTAAAGAATAATATCATCTTACCGTCACCATCAATATCATTGTCACATTGATCACCTATGCCATCCTCATCGAGGTCTTCTTGTCCTACATTTGTATTCAGCGGGCAATTATCGGCATCATTAGCTAATCCTATCGAAATAAAGGCCATACATTCTTAGCTACAAGGAATCTCTTGGTAACGCGAGTTTTAAACAGTGACTGCTACTTACGTGTTTATAATGGCAAATAGAAATAGCAAAGTATGTCATAACAGTGGTAAGTCAAATACTAAAACAAGTTTCGATAAAGATATGACGTATAAAACGAAATATATTGACATATGTGAACGACGTAACATCCAAGTACCCAACGATAATATTGTATTAACTGTGTTATTTGAGAAATTACTAAAAATACGTATTAAAGTTTAAAAAAATATCATTATACCATCATTATCAGTATCTTCTTGACATCCAGTGAAATCAAATTCGACTAAACAGTTATGAGAACCTGTGATTGATAAAAAATAAACGCAACATCTATCAAATTCTAATCTGCAATATTCTTTAAAGTAGTACAGTGGTCTTAAATTGTGGCGGATTTTAGAAACCCGAGCATCACTTGAGATAAAACGTGTATAATACGTTGAACTTGCTTTTGCCATTTTTTGAAAGATTCTTTTAATTGTGATTTAACTTGATGCTTAACATTATGTGTTTACTACCCGCTTGGAGGGACGACTCGTTTTAAATTAAAATTATACAAAAGATACCAAATGGCTTCCTCAATCGACGATTGAAAAAGTTAAACTTGAATTTCTCCCATGTTTAGAGTGACAACATGAAATAGAATAGTGTATCATAACTCTGGTGAGTCAAATACTGACAGAAGTTTCGAAAACGATATCACGTATACACATGAGATATATTGACAGTGCAAACGACGTAGCATCCAAATATCTAACAATACTATTTGATGAACAGTGCTATTTAAGAAATTACTTAAAAGCCCGTATTAAAGTATAATATCATCTTACCGTCACCATCAATATCATTGTCACATTCATCACCTATGCCATCCTCATCGAGGTCTTGTTGTCCTACATTTGTTTTCAGCGGGCAATTATCGGCATCATTAGCTAATCCTATCAAAATAAAGGCCATACATTCTTAGCTACAAGGAATCTCTTGGTAACGCGAGTTTTAAACAGTGAGTGCTACTTACGTGTTTATAATGGCAAATAGAAATAGCAAAGTATGTCATAACAGTGGTAAGTCAAATACTAAAACAAGTTTCGATAAAGATATGACGTATAAAACGAAATATATTGACATATGTGAACGACGTAACATCCAAGTACCAAACGATAATATTTTATTAACTGTGTTATTTGAGAAATTACTAAAAATACGTATTAAAGTTTAAACAAATATCATTATACCATCATTATCAGTATCTTCTTGACATCCAGTGAAATCAAATTTGACTAAACAGTTATGAGAACCTGTGATTGATAAAAAGTAAACGCAACATCTATCAAATTCTAATCTGCAATATTCTTTAAAGTAGTACAGTGGTCTTAAATTGTGGCGGATTTTAGAAACCCGAGCATCACTTGAGATAAAACGTGTATAATACGTTGAACTTGCTTATGCCATTTTTTGAAAGATTCATTTAATTGTGATTTAACTTGATGCTTAACATTATGTGTTTACTACCCGCTTGGAGGGACGGCTCGAAAGTAATTAAAAATGATACAAAAGATACCAAATGGCTTCCTCAATCGACGATTGAAAAAGTTAAACTTGAATTTCTCCCATGTTTAGAGTGACAACTTGAAATAGAATAGTGTATCATAACTCTGGTGAGTCAAATACTGACAAAGGTTTCGAAAACGATATCACGTATACACATGAGATATATTGACAATGCAAACGACGTAGCATCCAAATATCTAACAATACTATTTGATGAACAGTGCTATTTAAGAAATTACTTAAAAGCCCGTATTAAAGTATAATATCATCTTACCGTCACCATCAATATCATTGTCACATTGATCACCTATGCCATCCTCATCGAGGTCTTGTTGTCCTACATTTGTATTCAACGGGCAATTATCGGCATCATTAGCTAATCCTATCAAAATAAAGGCCATACATTCTTAGCTACAAGGAATCTCTTGGTAACGCGAGTTTTAAACAGTGACTGCTACTTACGTGTTTATAATGGCAAATAGAAATAGCAAAGTATGTCATAACAGTGGTAAGTCAAATACTAAAACAAGTTTCGATAAAGATATGACGTATAAAACGAAATATATTGACATATGTGAACGACATTACATCCAAGTACCCAACGATATTATTTTATTAACTGTGTTATTTGAGAAATTACTAAAAATACGTATTAAAGTTTTAAAAAATATCATTATACCATCATTATCAGTATCTTCTTGACATCCAGTGAAATCAAATTCGACTAAACAGTTATGAGAACCTGTGATTGATGAAAAATAAACGCAACATCTATCAAATTCTAATCTGCAATATTCTATAAAATAGTACAGTGGTCTTAAATTGTGGCGGATTTTAGAAACCTGAGCATCACTTGAGATAAAACGTGTATAATACGTTGAACTTGCTTTTGCCATTTTTTGAAAGATTCATTTAATTGTGATTTAACTTGATGCTTAACATTATGTGTTTAATACCCGCTTGGAGGGATGACTCGAAAGTAATTAAAAATGATACAAAACATACCAAATGGCTTCCTCAATCGACGATTGAAAAAGTTAAACTTGAATTTCTCCCATTTTTAGAGTGACAACTTGAAATAGAATAGTGTATCATAACTCTGGTGAGTCAAATACTGACAGAAGTTTCGAAAACGATATCACGTATATACATGAGATATATTGACAATGCAAACGACGTAGCATCCAAATATCTCACAATAATATTTGATGAACAGTGCTATTTAAGAAATTACTTAAAAAGCCCGTATTAAAGTATAATATCATCTTACCGTCACCATCAATATCATTGTCACATTGATCACCTATGCCATCCTCATCGAGGTCTTGTTGTCCTACATTTGTATTCAGCGGGCAATTATCGGCATCATTAGCTAATCCTATCAAAATAAAGGCCATACATTCTTAGCTACAAGGAATCTCTTGGTAACGCGAGTTTTAAACAGTGACTGCTACTTACGTGTTTATAATGGCAAATAGAAATAGCAAAGTATGTCATAACAGTGGTAAGTCAAATACTAAAACAAGTTTCGATAAAGATATGACGTATAAAACGAAATATATTGACATATGTGAACGACGTAACATCCAAGTACCCAACGATAATATTGTATTAACTGTGTTATTTGAGAAATTACTAAAAATACGTATTAAAGTTTAAAAAAATATCATTATACCATCATTATCAGTATCTTCTTGACATCCAGTGAAATCAAATTCGACTAAACAGTTATGAGAACCTGTGATTGATAAAAAATAAACGCAACATCTATCAAATTCTAATCTGCAATATTCTATAAAATAGTACAGTGGTCTTAAATTGTGGCGGATTTTAGAAACCCGAGCATCACTTGAGATAAAACGTGTATAATACGTTGAACTTGCTTATGCCATTTTTTGAAAGATTTATTTAATTGTGATTTAACTTGATGCTTAACATTATGTGTTTAATACCCGCTTGGAGGGATGACTCGAAAGTAATTAAAAATGATACAAAACATACCAAATGGCTTCCTCAATCGACGATTGAAAAAGTTAAACTTGAATTTCTCCCATGTTTAGAGTGACAACTTGAAATAGAATAGTGTATCATAACTCTGGTGAGTCAAATACTGACAGAAGTTTCGAAAACGATATCACGTATACACATGAGATATATTGACAAGGCAAACGACGTAGAATCCAAATATCTCACAATAATATTTGATGAACAGTGCTATTTAAGAAATTACTTAAAAGCCCGTATTAAAGAATAATATCATCTTACCGTCACCATCAATATCATTGTCACATTGATCACCTATGCCATCCTCATCGAGGTCTTGTTGTCCTACATTTGTATTCAGCGGGCAATTATCGGCATCATTAGCTAATCCTATCAAAATAAAGGCCATACATTCTTAGCTACAATGAATCTCTTGGTAACGCGAGTTTTAAACAGTGACTGCTACTTACGTGTTTATAATGGCAAATAGAAATAGCAAAGTATGTCATAACAGTGGTAAGTCAAATACTAAAACAAGTTTCGATAAAGATATGACGTATAAAACGAAATATATTGACATATGTGAACGACGTAACATCCAAGTACCCAACGATAATATTGTATTAACTGTGTTATTTGAGAAATTACTAAAAATACGTATTAAAGTTTAAAAAAATATCATTATACCATCATTATCAGTATCTTCTTGACATCCAGTGAAATCAAATTCGACTAAACAGTTATGAGAACCTGTGATTGATAAAAAATAAACGCAACATCTATCAAATTCTAATCTGCAATATTCTTTAAAGTAGTACAGTGGTCTTAAATTGTGGCGGATTTTAGAAACCCGAGCATCACTTGAGATAAAACGTGTATAATACGTTGAACTTGCTTTTGCCATTTTTTGAAAGATTCTTTTAATTGTGATTTAACTTGATGCTTAACATTATGTGTTTACTACCCGCTTGGAGGGACGACTCGAAAGTAATTAAAAATTATACAAAAGATACCAAATGGCTTCCTCAATCGACGATTGAAAAAGTTAAACTTGAATTTCTCCCATGTTTAGAGTGACAACTTGAAATAGAATAGTGTATCATAACTCTGGTGAGTCAAATACTGACAGAAGTTTCGAAAACGATATCACGTATACACATGAGATATATTGACAATGCAAACGACGTAGCATCCAAATATCTAACAATACTATTTGATGAACAGTGCTATTTAAGAAATTACTTAAAAGCCCGTATTAAAGTATAATATCATCTTACCGTCACCATCAATATCATTGTCACATTCATCACCTATGCCATCCTCATCGAGGTCTTGTTGTCCTACATTTGTTTTCAGCGGGCAATTATCGGCATCATTAGCTAATCCTATCAAAATAAAGGCCATACATTCTTAGCTACAAGGAATCTCTTGGTAACGCGAGTTTTAAACAGTGAGTGCTACTTACGTGTTTATAATGGCAAATAGAAATAGCAAAGTATGTCATAACAGTGGTAAGTCAAATACTAAAACAAGTTTCGATAAAGATATGACGTATAAAACGAAATATATTGACATATGTGAACGACGTAACATCCAAGTACCCAACGATAATATTTTATTAACTGTGTTATTTGAGAAATTACTAAAAATACGTATTAAAGTTTAAACAAATATCATTATACCATCATTATCAGTATCTTCTTGACATCCAGTGAAATCAAATTTGACTAAACAGTTATGAGAACCTGTGATTGATAAAAAGTAAACGCAACATCTATCAAATTCTAATCTGCAATATTCTTTAAAGTAGTACAGTGGTCTTAAATTGTGGCGGATTTTAGAAACCCGAGCATCACTTGAGATAAAACGTGTATAATACGTTGAACTTGCTTATGCCATTTTTTGAAAGATTCATTTAATTGTGATTTAACTTGATGCTTAACATTATGTGTTTACTACCCGCTTGGAGGGACGGCTCGAAAGTAATTAAAAATGATACAAAAGATACCAAATGGCTTCCTCAATCGACGATTGAAAAAGTTAAACTTGAATTTCTCCCATGTTTAGAGTGACAACTTGAAATAGAATAGTGTATCATAACTCTGGTGAGTCAAATACTGACAAAGGTTTCGAAAACGATATCACGTATACACATGAGATATATTGACAATGCAAACGACGTAGCATCCAAATATCTAACAATAATATTTGATGAACAGTGCTATTTAAGAAATTACTTAAAAGCCCGTATTAAAGTATAATATCATCTTACCGTCACCATCAATATCATTGTCACATTGATCACCTATGCCATCCTCATCGAGGTCTTGTTGTCCTACATTTGTATTCAACGGGCAATTATCGGCATCATTAGCTAATCCTATCAAAATAAAGGCCATACATTCTTAGCTACAAGGAATCTCTTGGTAACGCGAGTTTTAAACAGTGACTGCTACTTACGTGTTTATAATGCCAAATAGAAATAGCAAAGTATG
Source organism: Ophiura sarsii (assembly GCA_035610835.1). NCBI lineage: Eukaryota > Metazoa > Echinodermata > Ophiuroidea > Amphilepidida > Ophiuridae > Ophiura > Ophiura sarsii. The sequence continues at coordinate 48,951,959 of CM069455.1, forward strand.
TCATAACAGTGGTAAGTCAAATACTAAAACAAGTTTCGATAAAGATATGACGTATAAAACGAAATATATTGACATATGTGAACGACGTAACATCCAAGTACCCAACGATAATATTTTATTAACTGTGTTATTTGAGAAATTACTAAAAATACGTATTAAAGTTTAAACAAATATCATTATACCATCATTATCAGTATCTTCTTGACATCCAGTGAAATCAAATTTGACTAAACAGTTATGAGAACCTGTGATTGATAAAAAGTAAACGCAACATCTATCAAATTCTAATCTGCAATATTCTTTAAAGTAGTACAGTGGTCTTAAATTGTGGCGGGTTTTAGAAACCCGAGCATCACTTGAGATAAAACGTGTATAATACGTTGAACTTGCTTATGCCATTTTTTGAAAGATTCATTTAATTGTGATTTAACTTGATGCTTAACATTATGTGTTTACTACCCGCTTGGAGGGACGGCTCGAAAGTAATTAAAAATGATACAAAAGATACCAAATGGCTTCCTCAATCGACGATTGAAAAAGTTAAACTTGAATTTCTCCCATGTTTAGAGTGACAACTTGAAATAGAATAGTGTATCATAACTCTGGTGAGTCAAATACTGACAGAAGTTTCGAAAACGATATCACGTATACACATGAGATATATTGACAATGCAAACGACGTAGCATCCAAATATCTAACAATACTATTTGATGAACAGTGCTATTTAAGAAATTACTTAAAAGCCCGTATTAAAGTATAATATCATCTTACCGTCACCATCAATATCATTGTCACATTGATCACCTATGCCATCCTCATCGAGGTCTTGTTGTCCTACATTTGTATTCAACGGGCAATTATCGGCATCATTAGCTAATCCTATCAAAATAAAGGCCATACATTCTTAGCTACAAGGAATCTCTTGGTAACGCGAGTTTTAAACAGTGACTGCTACTTACGTGTTTATAATGGCAAATAGAAATAGCAAAGTATGTCATAACAGTGGTAAGTCAAATACTAAAACAAGTTTCGATAAAGATATGACGTATAAAACGAATTATATTGACATATGTGAACGACGTAACATCCAAGTACCCAACGATAATATTTTATTAACTGTGTTATTTGAGAAATTACTAAAAATTACGTATTAAAGTTTAAAAAAATATCATTATACCATCATTATCAGTATCTTCTTGACATCCAGTGAAATCAAATTCGACTAAACAGTTATGAGAACCTGTGATTGATAAAAAGTAAACGCAACATCTATCAAATTCTAATCTGCAATATTCTATAAAGTAGTACAGTGGTCTTAAATTGTGGCGGACTTTAGAAACCCGAGCATCACTTGAGATAAAACGTGTATAATACGTTGAACTTGCTTATGCCATTTTTTGAAAGATTCATTTAATTGTGATTTAACTTGATGCTTAACATTATTTGTTTACTACCCGCTTGGACGACTCGAAAGTAATTAAAAATGATACAAAACATACCAAATGGCTTCCTCAATCGACGATTGAAAAAGTTAAACTTGAATTTCTCCCATGTTTAGAGTGACAACTTGAAATAGAATAGTGTATCATAACTCTGGTGAGTCAAATACTGACAGAAGTTTCGAAAACGATATCACGTATACACATGAGATATATTGACAAGGCAAACGACGTAGAATCCAAATATCTCACAATAATATTTGATGAACAGTGCTATTTAAGAAATTACTTAAAAGCCCGTATTAAAGAATAATATCATCTTACCGTCACCATCAATATCATTGTCACATTGATCACCTATGCCATCCTCATCGAGGTCTTCTTGTCCTACATTTGTATTCAGCGGGCAATTATCGGCATCATTAGCTAATCCTATCAAAATAAAGGCCATACATTCTTAGCTACAAGGAATCTCTTGGTAACGCGAGTTTTAAACAGTGACTGCTACTTACGTGTTTATAATGGCAAATAGAAATAGCAAAGTATGTCATAACAGTGGTAAGTCAAATACTAAAACAAGTTTCGATAAAGATATGACGTATAAAACGAAATATATTGACATATGTGAACGACGTAACATCCAAGTACCCAACGATAATATTGTATTAACTGTGTTATTTGAGAAATTACTAAAAATACGTATTAAAGTTTAAAAAAATATCATTATACCATCATTATCAGTATCTTCTTGACATCCAGTGAAATCAAATTCGACTAAACAGTTATGAGAACCTGTAATTGATAAAAAATAAACGCAACATCTATCAAATTCTAATCTGCAATATTCTTTAAAGTAGTACAGTGGTCTTAAATTGTGGCGGATTTTAGAAACCCGAGCATCACTTGAGATAAAACGTGTATAATACGTTGAACTTGCTTTTGCCATTTTTTGAAAGATTCTTTTAATTGTGATTTAACTTGATGCTTAACATTATGTGTTTACTACCCGCTTGGAGGGACGACTCGAAAGTAATTAAAAATTATACAAAAGATACCAAATGGCTTCCTCAATCGACGATTGAAAAAGGTAAACTTGAATTTCTCCCATGTTTAGAGTGACAACTTGAAATAGAATAGTGTATCATAACTCTGGTGAGTCAAATACTGACAGAAGTTTCGAAAACGATATCACGTATACACATGAGATATATTGACAATGCAAACGACGTAGCATCCAAATATCTAACAATACTATTTGATGAACAGTGCTATTTAAGAAATTACTTAAAAGCCCGTATTAAAGTATAATATCATCTTACCGTCACCATCAATATCATTGTCACATTCATCACCTATGCCATCCTCATCGAGGTCTTGTTGTCCTACATTTGTTTTCAGCGGGCAATTATCGGCATCATTAGCTAATCCTATCAAAATAAAGGCCATACATTCTTAGCTACAAGGAATCTCTTGGTAACGCGAGTTTTAAACAGTGAGTGCTACTTACGTGTTTATAATGGCAAATAGAAATAGCAAAGTATGTCATAACAGTGGTAAGTCAAATACTAAAACAAGTTTCGATAAAGATATGACGTATAAAACGAAATATATTGACATATGTGAACGACGTAACATCCAAGTACCCAACGATAATATTTTATTAACTGTGTTATTTGAGAAATTACTAAAAATACGTATTAAAGTTTAAACAAATATCATTATACCATCATTATCAGTATCTTCTTGACATCCAGTGAAATCAAATTTGACTAAACAGTTATGAGAACCTGTGATTGATAAAAAGTAAACGCAACATCTATCAAATTCTAATCTGCAATATTCTTTAAAGTAGTACAGTGGTCTTAAATTGTGGCGGATTTTAGAAACCCGAGCATCACTTGAGATAAAACGTGTATAATACGTTGAACTTGCTTTTGCCATTTTCTGAAAGATTCATTTAATTGTGATTTAACTTGATGCTTAACATTATGTGTTTACTACCTGCTTGGAGGGACGACTCGAAAGTAATTAAAAATGATACAAAAGATACCAAATGGCTTCCTCAATCGACGATTGAAAAAGTTAAACTTGAATTTCTCCCATGTTTAGAGTGACAACTTGAAATAGAATAGTGTATCATAACTCTGGTGAGTCAAATACTGACAGAAGTTTCGAAAACGATATCACGTATACACATGAGATATATTGACAATGCAAACGACGTAGCATCCAAATATCTCACAATAATATTTGATGAACAGTGCTATTTAAGAAATTACTTAAAAGCCCGTATTAAAGAATAATATCATCTTACCGTCACCATCAATATCATTGTCACATTGATCACCTATGCCATCCTCATCGAGGTCTTCTTGTCCTACATTTGTATTCAGCGGGCAATTATCGGCATCATTAGCTAATCCTATCAAAATAAAGGCCATACATTCTTAGCTACAAGGAATCTCTTGGTAACGCGAGTTTTAAACAGTGACTGCTACTTACGTGTTTATAATGGCAAATAGAAATATAGCAAAGTATGTCATAACAGTGGTAAGTCAAATACTAAAACAAGTTTCGATAAAGATATGACGTATAAAACGAAATATATTGACATATGTGAACGACATTACATCCAAGTACCCAACGATATTATTTTATTAACTGTGTTATTTGAGAAATTACTAAAAATACGTATTAAAGTTGAAAAAAATATTATTATACCATCATTATCAGTATCTTCTTGACATCCAGTGAAATCAAATTCGACTAAACAGTTATGAGAACCTGTGATTGATAAAAAGTAAACGCAACATCTATCAAATTCTAATCTGCAATATTCTTTAAAGTAGTACAGTGGTCTTAAATTGTGGCGGGTTTTAGAAACCCGAGCATCACTTGAGATAAAACGTGTATAATACGTTGAACTTGCTTATGCCATTTTTTGAAAGATTCATTTAATTGTGATTTAACTTGATGCTTAACATTATGTGTTTACTACCCGCTTGGAGGGACGGCTCGAAAGTAATTAAAAATGATACAAAAGATACCAAATGGCTTCCTCAATCGACGATTGAAAAAGTTAAACTTGAATTTCTCCCATGTTTAGAGTGACAACTTGAAATAGAATAGTGTATCATAACTCTGGTGAGTCAAATACTGACAGAAGTTTCGAAAACGATATCACGTATACACATGAGATATATTGACAATGCAAACGACGTAGCATCCAAATATCTAACAATACTATTTGATGAACAGTGCTATTTAAGAAATTACTTAAAAGCCCGTATTAAAGTATAATATCATCTTACCGTCACCATCAATATCATTGTCACATTGATCACCTATGCCATCCTCATCGAGGTCTTGTTGTCCTACATTTGTATTCAACGGGCAATTATCGGCATCATTAGCTAATCCTATCAAAATAAAGGCCATACATTCTTAGCTACAAGGAATCTCTTGGTAACGCGAGTTTTAAACAGTGACTGCTACTTACGTGTTTATAATGGCAAATAGAAATAGCAAAGTATGTCATAACAGTGGTAAGTCAAATACTAAAACAAGTTTCGATAAAGATATGACGTATAAAACGAATTATATTGACATATGTGAACGACGTAACATCCAAGTACCCAACGATAATATTTTATTAACTGTGTTATTTGAGAAATTACTAAAAATTACGTATTAAAGTTTAAAAAAATATCATTATACCATCATTATCAGTATCTTCTTGACATCCAGTGAAATCAAATTCGACTAAACAGTTATGAGAACCTGTGATTGATAAAAAGTAAACGCAACATCTATCAAATTCTAATCTGCAATATTCTATAAAGTAGTACAGTGGTCTTAAATTGTGGCGGACTTTAGAAACCCGAGCATCACTTGAGATAAAACGTGTATAATACGTTGAACTTGCTTATGCCATTTTTTGAAAGATTCATTTAATTGTGATTTAACTTGATGCTTAACATTATTTGTTTACTACCCGCTTGGACGACTCGAAAGTAATTAAAAATGATACAAAACATACCAAATGGCTTCCTCAATCGACGATTGAAAAAGTTAAACTTGAATTTCTCCCATGTTTAGAGTGACAACTTGAAATAGAATAGTGTATCATAACTCTGGTGAGTCAAATACTGACAGAAGTTTCGAAAACGATATCACGTATACACATGAGATATATTGACAAGGCAAACGACGTAGAATCCAAATATCTCACAATAATATTTGATGAACAGTGCTATTTAAGAAATTACTTAAAAGCCCGTATTAAAGAATAATATCATCTTACCGTCACCATCAATATCATTGTCACATTGATCAAATATGCCATCCTCATCGAGGTCTTCTTGTCCTACATTTGTATTCAGCGGGCAATTATCGGCATCATTAGCTAATCCTATCAAAATAAAGGCCATACATTCTTAGCTACAAGGAATCTCTTGGTAACGCGAGTTTTAAACAGTGACTGCTACTTACGTGTTTATAATGGCAAATAGAAATAGCAAAGTATGTCATAACAGTGGTAAGTCAAATACTAAAACAAGTTTCGATAAAGATATGACGTATAAAACGAAATATATTGACATATGTGAACGACGTAACATCCAAGTACCCAACGATAATATTGTATTAACTGTGTTATTTGAGAAATTACTAAAAATACGTATTAAAGTTTAAAAAAATATCATTATACCATCATTATCAGTATCTTCTTGACATCCAGTGAAATCAAATTCGACTAAACAGTTATGAGAACCTGTAATTGATAAAAAATAAACGCAACATCTATCAAATTCTAATCTGCAATATTCTTTAAAGTAGTACAGTGGTCTTAAATTGTGGCGGATTTTAGAAACCCGAGCATCACTTGAGATAAAACGTGTATAATACGTTGAACTTGCTTTTGCCATTTTTTGAAAGATTCTTTTAATTGTGATTTAACTTGATGCTTAACATTATGTGTTTACTACCCGCTTGGAGGGACGACTCGAAAGTAATTAAAAATTATACAAAAGATACCAAATGGCTTCCTCAATCGACGATTGAAAAAGGTAAACTTGAATTTCTCCCATGTTTAGAGTGACAACTTGAAATAGAATAGTGTATCATAACTCTGGTGAGTCAAATACTGACAGAAGTTTCGAAAACGATATCACGTATACACATGAGATATATTGACAATGCAAACGACGTAGCATCCAAATATCTAACAATACTATTTGATGAACAGTGCTATTTAAGAAATTACTTAAAAGCCCGTATTAAAGTATAATATCATCTTACCGTCACCATCAATATCATTGTCACATTCATCACCTATGCCATCCTCATCGAGGTCTTGTTGTCCTACATTTGTTTTCAGCGGGCAATTATCGGCATCATTAGCTAATCCTATCAAAATAAAGGCCATACATTCTTAGCTACAAGGAATCTCTTGGTAACGCGAGTTTTAAACAGTGAGTGCTACTTACGTGTTTATAATGGCAAATAGAAATAGCAAAGTATGTCATAACAGTGGTAAGTCAAATACTAAAACAAGTTTCGATAAAGATATGACGTATAAAACGAAATATATTGACATATGTGAACGACGTAACATCCAAGTACCCAACGATAATATTTTATTAACTGTGTTATTTGAGAAATTACTAAAAATACGTATTAAAGTTTAAACAAATATCATTATACCATCATTATCAGTATCTTCTTGACATCCAGTGAAATCAAATTTGACTAAACAGTTATGAGAACCTGTGATTGATAAAAAGTAAACGCAACATCTATCAAATTCTAATCTGCAATATTCTTTAAAGTAGTACAGTGGTCTTAAATTGTGGCGGATTTTAGAAACCCGAGCATCACTTGAGATAAAACGTGTATAATACGTTGAACTTGCTTTTGCCATTTTCTGAAAGATTCATTTAATTGTGATTTAACTTGATGCTTAACATTATGTGTTTACTACCTGCTTGGAGGGACGACTCGAAAGTAATTAAAAATGATACAAAAGATACCAAATGGCTTCCTCAATCGACGATTGAAAAAGTTAAACTTGAATTTCTCCCATGTTTAGAGTGACAACTTGAAATAGAATAGTGTATCATAACTCTGGTGAGTCAAATACTGACAGAAGTTTCGAAAACGATATCACGTATACACATGAGATATATTGACAATGCAAACGACGTAGCATCCAAATATCTCACAATAATATTTGATGAACAGTGCTATTTAAGAAATTACTTAAAAGCCCGTATTAAAGAATAATATCATCTTACCGTCACCATCAATATCATTGTCACATTGATCACCTATGCCATCCTCATCGAGGTCTTCTTGTCCTACATTTGTATTCAGCGGGCAATTATCGGCATCATTAGCTAATCCTATCAAAATAAAGGCCATACATTCTTAGCTACAAGGAATCTCTTGGTAACGCGAGTTTTAAACAGTGACTGCTACTTACGTGTTTATAATGGCAAATAGAAATATAGCAAAGTATGTCATAACAGTGGTAAGTCAAATACTAAAACAAGTTTCGATAAAGATATGACGTATAAAACGAAATATATTGACATATGTGAACGACATTACATCCAAGTACCCAACGATATTATTTTATTAACTGTGTTATTTGAGAAATTACTAAAAATACGTATTAAAGTTGAAAAAAATATTATTATACCATCATTATCAGTATCTTCTTGACATCCAGTGAAATCAAATTCGACTAAACAGTTATGAGAACCTGTGATTGATAAAAAATAAACGCAACATCTATCAAATTCTAATCTGCAATATTCTATAAAGTAGTACAGTGGTCTTAAATTGTGGCGGACTTTAGAAACCCGAGCATCACTTGAGATAAAACGTGTATAATACGTTGAACTTGCTTATGCCATTTTTTGAAAGATTCATTTAATTGTGATTTAACTTGATGCTTAACATTATGTGTTTAATACCCGCTTGGAGGGATGACTCGAAAGTAATTAAAAATGATACAAAACATACCAAATGGCTTCCTCAATCGACGATTGAAAAAGTTAAACTTGAATTTCTCCCATGTTTAGAGTGACAACTTGAAATAGAATAGTGTATCATAACTCTGGTGAGTCAAATACTGACAGAAGTTTCGAAAACGATATCATGTATACACATGAGATATATTGACAATGCAAACGACGTAGCATCCAAATATCTAACAATACTATTTGATGAACAGTGCTATTTAAGAAATTACTTAAAAGCCCGTATTAAAGAATAATATCATCTTACCGTCACCATCAATATCATTGTCACATTCATCACCTATGCCATCCTCATCGAGGTCTTGTTGTCCTACATTTGTATTCAGCGGGCAATTATCGGCATCATTAGCTAATCCTATCAAAATAAAGGCCATACATTCTTAGCTACAAGGAATCTCTTGGTAACGCGAGTTTTAAACAGTGACTGCTACTTACGTGTTTATAATGGCAAATAGAAATAGCAAAGTATGTCATAACAGTGGTAAGTCAAATACTAAAACAAGTTTCGATAAAGATATGACGTATAAAACGAAATATATTGACATATGTGAACGACGTAACATCCAAGTACCCAACGATAATATTTTATTAACTGTGTTATTTGATAAATTACTAAAAATACGTATTAAAGTTTAAAAAAATATCATTATACCATCATTATCAGTATCTTCTTGACATCCAGTGAAATCAAATTCGACTAAACAGTTATGAGAACCTGTGATTGATAAAAAATAAACGCAACATCTATCAAATTCTAATCTACAATATTCTATAAAATAGTACAGTGGTCTTAAATTGTGGCGGATTTTAGAAACCCGAGCATCACTTGAGATAAAACGTGTATAATACATTGAACTTGCTTATGCCATTTTTTGAAAGATTCACTTAATTGTGATTTAACTTGATGCTTAACATTATGTGTTTAATACCCGCTTGGAGGGATGACTCGAAAGTAATCAAAAATGATACAAAACATACCAAATGGCTTCCTCAATCGACGATTGAAAAAGTTAAACTTGAATTTCTCCCATGTTTAGAGTGACAACTTGAAATAGAATAGTGTATCATAACTCTGGTGAGTCAAATACTGACAGAAGTTTCGAAAACGATATCACGTATACACATGAGATATATTGACAATGCAAACGACGTAGCATCCAAATATCTCACAATAATATTTGATGAACAGTGCTATTTAAGAAATTACTTAAAAGCCCGTATTAAAGAATAATATCATCTTACCGTCACCATCAATATCATTGTCGCATTGATCACCTATGCCATCCTCATCGAGGTCTTCTTGTCCTACATTTGTATTCAGCGGGCAATTATCGGCATCATTAGCTAATCCTATCAAAATAAAGGCCATACATTCTTAGCTACAAGGAATCTCTTGGTAAGGCGAGTTTTAAACAGTGACTGCTACTTACGTGTTTATAATGGCAAATAGAAATAGCAAAGTATGTCATAACAGTGGTAAGTCAAATACTAAAACAAGTTTCGATAAAGATATGACGTATAAAACGAAATATATTGACATATGTGAACGACATTACATGCAAGTACCCAACGATATTATTTTATTAACTGTGTTATTTGAGAAATTACTAAAAATACGTATTAAAGTTTAAAAAAATATTATTATACCATCATTATCAGTATCTTCTTGACATCCAGTGAAATCAAATTCGACTAAACAGTTATGAGAACCTGTGATTGATAAAAAATAAACGCAACATCTATCAAATTCTAATCTGCAATATTCTATAAAGTAGTACAGTGGTCTTAAATTGTGGCGGACTTTAGAAACCCGAGCATCACTTGAGATAAAACTTGTATAATACGTTGAACTTGCATATGCCATTTTTTGAAAGATTCATTTAATTGTGATTTAACTTGATGCTTAACATTATGTGTTTAATACCCGCTTGGAGGGATGACTCGAAAGTAATTAAAAATGATACAAAACATACCAAATGGCTTCCTCAATCGACGATTGAAAAAGTTAAACTTGAATTTCTCCCATGTTTAGAGTGACAACTTGAAATAGAATAGTGTATCATAACTCTGGTGAGTCAAATACTGACAGAAGTTTCGAAAACGATATCACGTATACACATGAGATATATTGACAATGCAAACGACGTAGCATACAAATATCTAACAATACTATTTGATGAACAGTGCTATTTAAGAAATTACTTAAAAGCCCGTATTAAGGTATAATATCATCTTACCGTCACCATCAATATCATTGTCACATTGATCACCTATGCCATCCTCATCGACGTCTTGTTGTCCTACATTTGTATTCAGCGGGCAATTATCGGCATCATTAGCTAATCCTATCAAAATAAAGGCCATACATTCTTAGCTACAAGGAATCTCTTGGTAACGCGAGTTTTAAACAGTGACTGCTACTTACGTGTTTATAATGGCAAATAGAAATAGCAAAGTATGTCATAACAGTGGTAAGTCAAATACTAAAACAAGTTTCGATAAAGATATGACGTATAAAACGAAATATATTGACATATGTGAACGACGTAACATCCAAGTACCCAACGATAATATTGTATTAACTGTGTTATTTGAGAAATTACTAAAAATACGTATTAAAGTTTAAAAAAATATCATTATACCATCATTATCAGTATCTTCTTGACATCCAGTGAAATCAAATTCGACTAAACAGTTATGAGAACCTGTGATTGATAAAAAATAAACGCAACATCTATCAAATTCTAATCTGCAATATTCTATAAAATAGTACAGTGGTCTTAAATTGTGGCGGATTTTAGAAACCCGAGCATCACTTGAGATAAAACGTGTATAATACGTTGAACTTGCTTATGCCATTTTTTGAAAGATTCATTTAATTGTGATTTAACTTGATGCTTAACATTATGTGTTTAATACCCGCTTGGAGGGATGACTCGAAAGTAATTAAAAATGATACAAAACATACCAAATGGCTTCCTCAATCGACGATTGAAAAAGTTAAACTTGAATTTCTCCCATGTTTAGAGTGACAACTTGAAATAGAATAGTGTATCATAACTCTGGTGAGTCAAATACTGACAGAAGTTTCGAAAACGATATCACGTATACACATGAGATATATTGACAATGCAAACGACGTAGCATCCAAATATCTAACAATACTATTTGATGAACAGTGCTATTTAAGAAATTACTTAAAAGCCCGTATTAAAGAATAATATCATCTTACCGTCACCATCAATATCATTGTCACATTCATCACCTATGCCATCCTCATCGAGGTCTTGTTGTCCTACATTTGTATTCAGCGGGCAATTATCGGCATCATTAGCTAATCCTATCAAAATAAAGGCCATACATTCTTAGTTATAAGGAATCTCTTGGTAACGCGAGTTTTAAACAGTGACTGCTACTTACGTGTTTATAATGGCAAATAGAAATAGCAAAGTATGTCATAACAGTGGTAAGTCAAATACTAAAACAAGTTTCGATAAAGATATGACGTATAAAACGAAATATATTGACATATGTGAACGACGTAACATCCAAGTACCCAACGATAATATTTTATTAACTGTGTTATTTGATAAATTACTAAAAATACGTATTAAAGTTTAAAAAAATATCATTATACCATCATTATTAGTATCTTCTTGACATCCAGTGAAATCAAATTCGACTAAACAGTTATGAGAACCTGTGATTGATAAAAAATAAACGCAACATCTATCAAATTCTAATCTACAATATTCTATAAAATAGTACAGTGGTCTTAAATTGTGGCGGATTTTAGAAACCCGAGCATCACTTGAGATAAAACGTGTATAATACATTGAACTTGCTTATGCCATTTTTTGAAAGATTCATTTAATTGTGATTTAACTTGATGCTTAACATTATGTGTTTAATACCCGCTTGGAGGGATGACTCGAAAGTAATTAAAAATGATACAAAACATACCAAATGGCTTCCTCAATCGACGATTGAAAAAGTTAAACTTGAATTTCTCCCATGTTTAGAGTGACAACTTGAAATAGAATAGTGTATCATAACTCTGGTGAGTCAAATACTGACAGAAGTTTCGAAAACGATATCACGTATACACATGAGATATATTGACAATGCAAACGACGTAGCATCCAAATATCTCACAATAATATTTGATGAACAGTGCTATTTAAGAAATTACTTAAAAGCCCGTATTAAAGAATAATATCATCTTACCGTCACCATCAATATCATTGTCGCATTGATCACCTATGCCATCCTCATCGAGGTCTTCTTGTCCTACATTTGTATTCAGCGGGCAATTATCGGCATCATTAGCTAATCCTATCAAAATAAAGGCCATACATTCTTAGCTACAAGGAATCTCTTGGTAAGGCGAGTTTTAAACAGTGACTGCTACTTACGTGTTTATAATGGCAAATAGAAATAGCAAAGTATGTCATAACAGTGGTAAGTCAAATACTAAAACAAGTTTCGATAAAGATATGACGTATAAAACGAAATATATTGACATATGTGAACGACATTACATGCAAGTACCCAACGATATTATTTTATTAACTGTGTTATTTGAGAAATTACTAAAAATACGTATTAAAGTTTAAAAAAATATTATTATACCATCATTATCAGTATCTTCTTGACATCCAGTGAAATCAAATTCGACTAAACAGTTATGAGAACCTGTGATTGATAAAAAATAAACGCAACATCTATCAAATTCTAATCTGCAATATTCTATAAAGTAGTACAGTGGTCTTAAATTGTGGCGGACTTTAGAAACCCGAGCATCACTTGAGATAAAACTTGTATAATACGTTGAACTTGCATATGCCATTTTTTGAAAGATTCATTTAATTGTGATTTAACTTGATGCTTAACATTATGTGTTTAATACCCGCTTGGAGGGATGACTCGAAAGTAATTAAAAATGATACAAAACATACCAAATGGCTTCCTCAATCGACGATTGAAAAAGTTAAACTTGAATTTCTCCCATGTTTAGAGTGACAACTTGAAATAGAATAGTGTATCATAACTCTGGTGAGTCAAATACTGACAGAAGTTTCGAAAACGATATCACGTATACACATGAGATATATTGACAATGCAAACGACGTAGCATACAAATATCTAACAATACTATTTGATGAACAGTGCTATTTAAGAAATTACTTAAAAGCCCGTATTAAGGTATAATATCATCTTACCGTCACCATCAATATCATTGTCACATTGATCACCTATGCCATCCTCATCGAGGTCTTGTTGTCCTACATTTGTATTCAGCGGGCAATTATCGGCATCATTAGCTAATCCTATCAAAATAAAGGCCATACATTCTTAGCTACAAGGAATCTCTTGGTAACGCGAGTTTTAAACAGTGACTGCTACTTACGTGTTTATAATGGCAAATAGAAATAGCAAAGTATGTCATAACAGTGGTAAGTCAAATACTAAAACAAGTTTCGATAAAGATATGACGTATAAAACGAAATATATTGACATATGTGAACGACGTAACATCCAAGTACCCAACGATAATATTGTATTAACTGTGTTATTTGAGAAATTACTAAAAATACGTATTAAAGTTTAAAAAAATATCATTATACCATCATTATCAGTATCTTCTTGACATCCAGTGAAATCAAATTCGACTAAACAGTTATGAGAACCTGTGATTGATAAAAAATAAACGCAACATCTATCAAATTCTAATCTGCAATATTCTATAAAATAGTACAGTGGTCTTAAATTGTGGCGGATTTTAGAAACCCGAGCATCACTTGAGATAAAACGTGTATAATACGTTGAACTTGCTTATGCCATTTTTTGAAAGATTCATTTAATTGTGATTTAACTTGATGCTTAACATTATGTGTTTAATACCCGCTTGGAGGGATGACTCGAAAGTAATTAAAAATGATACAAAACATACCAAATGGCTTCCTCAATCGACGATTGAAAAAGTTAAACTTGAATTTCTCCCATGTTTAGAGTGACAACTTGAAATAGAATAGTGTATCATAACTCTGGTGAGTCAAATACTGACAGAAGTTTCGAAAACGATATCACGTATACACATGAGATATATTGACAATGCAAACGACGTAGCATCCAAATATCTAACAATACTATTTGATGAACAGTGCTATTTAAGAAATTACTTAAAAGCCCGTATTAAAGAATAATATCATCTTACCGTCACCATCAATATCATTGTCACATTCATCACCTATGCCATCCTCATCGAGGTCTTGTTGTCCTACATTTGTATTCAGCGGGCAATTATCGGCATCATTAGCTAATCCTATCAAAATAAAGGCCATACATTCTTAGTTATAAGGAATCTCTTGGTAACGCGAGTTTTAAACAGTGACTGCTACTTACGTGTTTATAATGGCAAATAGAAATAGCAAAGTATGTCATAACAGTGGTAAGTCAAACACTAAAACAAGTTTCGATAAAGATATGACGTATAAAACGAAATATATTGACATATGTGAACGACGTAACATCCAAGTACCCAACGATAATATTTTATTAACTGTGTTATTTGAGAAATTACTAAAAATACGTATTAAAGTTTAAACAAATATCATTATACCATCATTATTAGTATCTTCTTGACATCCAGTGAAATCAAATTCGACTAAACAGTTATGAGAACCTGTGATTGATAAAAAATAAACGCAACATCTATCAAATTCTAATCTACAATATTCTATAAAATAGTACAGTGGTCTTAAATTGTGGCGGATTTTAGAAACCCGAGCATCACTTGAGATAAAACGTGTATAATACATTGAACTTGCTTATGCCATTTTTTGAAAGATTCATTTAATTGCGATTTAACTTGATGCTTAACATTATGTGTTTAATACCCGCTTGGAGGGATGACTCGAAAGTAATTAAAAATGATACAAAACATACCAAATGGCTTCCTCAATCGACGATTGAAAAAGTTAAACTTGAATTTCTCCCATGTTTAGAGTGACAACTTGAAATAGAATAGTGTATCATAACTCTGGTGAGTCAAATACTGACAGAAGTTTCGAAAACGATATCACGTATACACATGAGATATATTGACAATGCAAACGACGTAGCATCCAAATATCTCACAATAATATTTGATGAACAGTGCTATTTAAGAAATTACTTAAAAGCCCGTATTAAAGAATAATATCATCTTACCGTCACCATCAATATCATTGTCGCATTGATCACCTATGCCATCCTCATCGAGGTCTTCTTGTCCTACATTTGTATTCAGCGGGCAATTATCGGCATCATTAGCTAATCCTATCAAAATAAAGGCCATACATTCTTAGCTACAAGGAATCTCTTGGTAAGGCGAGTTTTAAACAGTGACTGCTACTTACGTGTTTATAATGGCAAATAGAAATAGCAAAGTATGTCATAACAGTGGTAAGTCAAATGCTAAAACAAGTTTCGATAAAGATATGACGTATAAAACGAAATATATTGACATATGTGAACGACATTACATGCAAGTACCCAACGATATTATTTTATTAACTGTGTTATTTGAGAAATTACTAAAAATACGTATTAAAGTTTAAAAAAATATTATTATACCATCATTATCAGTATCTTCTTGACATCCAGTGAAATCAAATTCGACTAAACAGTTATGAGAACCTGTGATTGATAAAAAATAAACGCAACATCTATCAAATTCTAATCTGCAATATTCTATAAAGTAGTACAGTGGTCTTAAATTGTGGCGGACTTTAGAAACCCGAGCATCACTTGAGATAAAACTTGTATAATACGTTGAACTTGCATATGCCATTTTTTGAAAGATTCATTTAATTGTGATTTAACTTGATGCTTAACATTATGTGTTTAATACCCGCTTGGAGGGATGACTCGAAAGTAATTAAAAATGATACAAAACATACCAAATGGCTTCCTCAATCGACGATTGAAAAAGTTAAACTTGAATTTCTCCCATGTTTAGAGTGACAACTTGAAATAGAATAGTGTATCATAACTCTGGTGAGTCAAATACTGACAGAAGTTTCGAAAACGATATCACGTATACACATGAGATATATTGACAATGCAAACGACGTAGCATCCAAATATCTAACAATACTATTTGATGAACAGTGCTATTTAAGAAATTACTTAAAAGCCCGTATTAAGGTATAATATCATCTTACCGTCACCATCAATATCATTGTCACATTGATCACCTATGCCATCCTCATCGAGGTCTTGTTGTCCTACATTTGTATTCAGCGGGCAATTATCGGCATCATTAGCTAATCCTATCAAAATAAAGGCCATACATTCTTAGCTACAAGGAATCTCTTGGTAACGCGAGTTTTAAACAGTGACTGCTACTTACGTGTTTATAATGGCAAATAGAAATAGCAAAGTATGTCATAACAGTGGTAAGTCAAATACTAAAACAAGTTTCGATAAAGATATGACGTATAAAACGAAATATATTGACATATGTGAACGACGTAACATCCAAGTACCCAACGATAATATTGTATTAACTGTGTTATTTGAGAAATTACTAAAAATACGTATTAAAGTTTAAAAAAATATCATTATACCATCATTATCAGTATCTTCTTGACATCCAGTGAAATCAAATTCGACTAAACAGTTATGAGAACCTGTGATTGATAAAAAATAAACGCAACATCTATCAAATTCTAATCTGCAATATTCTATAAAATAGTACAGTGGTCTTAAATTGTGGCGGATTTTAGAAACCCGAGCATCACTTGAGATAAAACGTGTATAATACGTTGAACTTGCTTATGCCATTTTTTGAAAGATTCATTTAATTGTGATTTAACTTGATGCTTAACATTATGTGTTTAATACCCGCTTGGAGGGATGACTCGAAAGTAATTAAAAATGATACAAAACATACCAAATGGCTTCCTCAATCGACGATTGAAAAAGTTAAACTTGAATTTCTCCCATGTTTAGAGTGACAACTTGAAATAGAATAGTGTATCATAACTCTGGTGAGTCAAATACTGACAGAAGTTTCGAAAACGATATCACGTATACACATGAGATATATTGACAATGCAAACGACGTAGCATCCAAATATCTCACAATAATATTTGATGAACAGTTATAGGTCAATAAATGCGTATGTCTTGTTTTGAGAGAAATGAGAAAAATCAATGCACGCGCGCTGGGGTTGATGCGAATAATGCCACGACCCCGTAGGGGGAGTGGCATTGTGAGCAAATCAACCCCAGCGCAAGTGCATTGATTTTTCTCATTTCTCGAGAAACAAGACATACGCATGCATTGACCTAATTCATACACGACCCCAACGATGACCCTTTTACTCTATTTTCATACTATTTGTCTTCCAATTAAATATTGTTAACGAATTAAAAACAGATAAACAAACACGCTAATACCCGCACAAATAATCGGCGAATCCATGTTTATTGTCAACAACAGCGCGATATTACGCATGTTCAAGGGCCAACATTTATTTACTCAGCGGTTTTTTAAAGGTTGATGACCGCGTCAAACATGTGTCAAACATCGCTAAAAGTAACAAGAGCGATGTGGCCTGTGCGGTGTGCTGTTCAACACGTTTATGTTGGCGTTTTCTTCATTCAAAAGTTTAAAATGTTCTTCAAAATTAATCAGGATTTATAATACTACTCTCTTTAACTGTTGGTACAGTTAATTTGTTTGATAAATGAGCCAGAATGGTGCAAACACGGGTGCAACAACAACGAAACAACTGTCTTGTTATATTTTTCAATGGACGTCATGTCACGGCAACAATGTTCATTCCGTCAAGAGTGCATGCAATGGCATGAATGTACAATTGGTTTTGATGTTCGGACAACACACTGGTCCTTTTGGAATAATACATGGAATAATATCACGATACAATGACCTAAGATATGATAGATTTTACCTGAAAAGAACCTTCATCTTTTAGGCAAGTTAAAAGCAAGGTAAGCTCATTTTTATTGTGTGGGAACGATGATTGAAGGCCACGATCGCACGGACATGACGGAGGTCATCAAACAACCCGGGATGGACCCAATCTTTCTATCATTCTGTATGCATTTGGTAGACACTACATACATCATCAGTTGGTATGTCCAGTGAGTTGTCTCAGATAATTAATTCAATCACTTGCGTTTAAAATATTATTGGCAACTGGTGTGCAAATATGTTTGAAAACAAATTCAAATATAAGAAGTTAAAAGTTTACAGTTTTAGTCTGTTTACATTTTCACAATAACAACACATACTTTTTACACACCTCCCTCTCTTTACCTGGGACTAGTCACAGTCTCTGACAATACTGCTTGCAGTTTTAACAGTCAAATTGTGCAGTTTTAACAGTCAAAATTCAGTAATTTAGTATGCAACAACTTTTCAAATATTTACAAATGTGCAAAATAAAATTAGCAGTCCCTTTTGTTTCCACCATCTGCATGATCTGTGCTCTGACAGACGATTGTGTTTCTACACTACCCAGTCGAGTTAATTGCAAACTACTTTTACAGGTAGCTAGCTGTACTACAGAACTTTATAGCAAGTAAATAAAATAAAAGGAACTCAAAAAATCTATAACAGATTTTTCATCTCTCATGAATGTACAATGTTTACACAGCAGCGTTTACGCAGCGTTTTAAGATGATTGTTTTCTAATTTCTAAAAATTGGGCAAAATGTACTACTCATCTGACAGACTGATTGCATTTTTCACAGTCAAGTCAAGCTATACAAGTACAATTATTACTGTAGTACAAGTCATTTCCTTCTTCTTAAACATTTCAGACTATTATACATATTTCCACACAATGTTTACATCAGATAAATACAATACATGTTCAATAATATTTACAAGTTTTCAAAACTGGCAGTATTTTTTAACACTGACATGACAGACTGATTGCATTTTTCACAGTCAAGTCAAGCTATACAAGTACAAGTATTACTGTAGTTACTGTAATTACAGGTCATTTCCTTCTTTCTAAACATTTCAGACTATTATACATATATTTCCCAATTATGCTTAAATTCAGATGCAATACATGTTCAATAATATTTACAAGTTGTCAAAACTGGCAGTATTTTTTAACACTGACATGACAGACTGATTGCATTTTTCACAGTCAAGTCAAGCTATGCAAGTACAATTATTACTGTAGTTACTGTAATTACAGGTCATTTCCTTCTTTCTAAACATTTCAGACTACTACATGTACATTGTAGTAGTATACATATTTCCACACAATGTTTACATCAGATGCAATGTTCAATAATATTTACAAGTTGTCAAAACTGGCAGTATTTTTTAACACTGACATCATGGTTATTTACAATTAAAGTCATGAAGTGAGCATTTATGTTTCACACAAGCATTGGTTTCAGTCAGATAATCAATCATCTATTAATTTACAGAATTAATTGTGGTTATAAATGTTGTGAAAATAAATCGTTTTACCTCTAGATCCAAGGTTTTTGTTCATTGCTTAGCTTTTGATAGAAAAAACCTCAAAAACATTTAAATAATATCACTTGCACTTGCAGATCCAAACCTCACAATTGTGTTACAATTTCATGTTCAATTAACCGTTTTCTAGTAAACTGTACAGTACATTTCCTTTTGTCACAGAATTAATTATTTACATTTTGAGGATCAGTCAGAATTTTAAACAGAACGTTGCAGGTATTCCATTGTTCATTGGTAATGGTTGCCATGGAAATGTAAGTGGAAGGAAGCATTAGCCATATTGCAGTTGAAGAATGTTGGTGCTGGCGGAGCTGCTGTAGGAGGGGCAGTCAAATTATGACTTGACAGTGCTGAGGGAAATCCTGTGGGCCTTACAGCTGGTACAGGTGGTCCTGTAGGTCTTACAGCAGGTTGTACAATAGGCGTTGGTGGTGTTGACACAATGTATGGTAGTGGTAGCGGTGTTCTGGCTTCATTTCTATATACAGTGACACCTGCAAATGGCTGACTCATGTGCCCAGGTCTGGAGGTAGTGCTTGGTGGTGGTGGTGGTGGTGGTGGTGGTGGTGGTGGTGATGGTGATGTGGTTGTTGGCAGTCCAAGGAAGTGCTGTGCCGATCTAATCATAACAGGAACTGGGGTTGGTGTTCTAGAAACTTGTGCAGATGTAGCAGGTGGTCTTGATATGGTGCTTGGTGCCTTTTTGCAGAATGCTTCTTGCAGGGTGTCTGACATTCCTCTTTTTTGTTTTGTCGATGCTTTACAGTAACTTTGTAAGGAGTTAGGATTTCTATGCCCTGTCAATGAGCAGATTGTGCGGTCACTATATGAGCCTTCATCGTTAAGTATTGTGCAGACGGTAGCTCTGATGCTATGATTTGTGTAGAGGGTGCTTAACTCTGCTGCTCTTGATATATCTTTCATCATACTTCCGAGAGTGTTTACCCCTATTGGACAGTTGTTGAACCAAACCACATCTTCAAACTTCCAGTTTTTGCGTTTGGGCTGCTGGTAGAACGCTTGACATTTGGGGTTCAGCCTACTCAGGTAATACTTCAGAGCCGCCACCGGGCATTCCGCGCCACCTGTTCCATACATTGTGGGCCTTTCTTCTCGTTGGTTCTTTTTTGCATCGCCTTGGTGGTTCTTTTGTGCATCATTAAATTTTAAGCACACAAATTCCCTACCGATGTCATCCACTTTGAACTCAAAATCGTCTCTCTTGAGATTTCTTTGACCCTCTCTACCCCTCCTGCAGAATTTGTATTGTATCGTGAACCACACCAGTCTCAAGAGGCCTTGTGGGGAATCTGTGTTCAGTACCCCACTGTTATGCAATTTGTTGAGATCACCATCTGATATGATTGGATATTCTACGCTCTTATCTCCCCCACTTTTTTTGTTTCTCTTTAAGTTTCCACGAAACACATTATTTGCAGACATGAACTCTGTATTCTGCAGAATATTGATAGTTCTGCTGTATGGAGGTGCCTGGATGTGTCTTTGCAATCCTGCCCTGAGGTTGTTGATACTGGATTTGGAGTAGGTCTGGCCATCCTCCTTCCGCACACTACCGTAGAATTTCCGAAGTAGTGTGCACAGAGCGGTCACTTCTAGCATTTCAAAAGCCTGGTTTTCATTATTTTCTTTGCACCAGCCTGGAAAATCCATAAAAGAAATGAAATGAAAAAGATTTTATTAAAAAATCATGCATAAGGCCTAGATTGTATTGTTTTTATTTAGTTTTGTTTTTGGAGTGGGAATCGATTGTTGAAATGTTATTTAGACCCCTGAATTAGATAATGAATCATTGATTTTACTTTGTTTACAATTGTTTTGGTTAATTTCATTCATGTCAGTTACTTATCAATCAGAGGCTTTAGGCTAAGGACAGGGAAAATACTCGAAAGCGCAAAAGCACCAAAAAAAGCACCTTTTGCCCAAAAAAGCACTTTTTGCTCAAAAAAGCACTTTTTGCTCAAAAAAGCACTTTTTCATCACACAGCAATTTTTTTCAAAAGTTGTCTAAATATTTAACAAATAATGTTCATTTACCTACAAATCAACAAGTTACATAACTGTGGAAGTGTTTATTCTACACTTGTTTAGTTTGAATGTAGTTTTGAATGAAAAATGATGGTTTTGACAACGAAAAAAGAAACACATCAACATCAAAACATGCAATATAACCGCGCTTTTAGATTTATTTTTAACGCATGGCATTTTTTGGTGAAAAAAGCACCTTTTACCTAAAAAAGCACCTTTTGCTCCAAATAGCACTTTTCCCAAAATCAAGCAGCACTTTTGGTGCTTTTAAAAAGCGCAAAATCCCTGTCCGTAAGGACAGGGAAAATACTCGAAAGCGCAAAAGCACCAAAAAAAGCAGACACCATTCTGTATGACAATATGGGCTAAAACGTTGTTAGATTTTTCCAATAAAAAAATCAAAAGCTCCTCCTTGTATTTTTTCAAATCCCGGACGAGAAACATGTTTTTGTTTTTTTTTACTTGGCCTATTAAAAGAATCTACTACCGGTACATTTTTGTACTACGGTACTACCAGCCGGGCCCGGGCAAATTTCAATAAATGTACGTGCACTGTACGAGTGTACGGTATGACAATTCATCAAATAAAACTACAAAAAGTTGGCATTTATTTCCAACTTTTTTCTATTGAATGATGTCAACTCTATTCTCATTACTCTTAACATTGTTTTACAGACAGTTCTTGTGATTTGCATAGAACATTCGTGCGTAATTATCGTATCAGTCACGTACCAAAACAAAGACACACGTACACATTTATGTACATCGCTCGCAATGCCACTTTGTTTTCATTTTACCGGGTGGGCATGACATTATGACTGGATTTTGGAGTTATTTTCTCCATTTATTACGAATGAAATAGTGAGTACCATACGAAATAAAGTTTGTTCTTGCCTTTAAATGTGCGCACAGCCCATGCTGTCACTTGCTTTGTGTTTTTTCATCTTTCTCGAATTCGAGTTGATCCAAGTCTTTCTCGGAAACCACTGCGTGTCGCCGCTGGCTTGTTCCCGGGTGTGGTACGGGTAGTTGTTGGGCTGGAGTGGTGGTTGGTATCTGTTGTTTCTCAAGGTTTTCAAGAAATTCGATGAGTTCACCGTCAGTTATCATGGTTAAATCACCCGATACATCATCCTGGATTATATCTAAGTCTTCGAGTGTGTTATCTAAAAACGAAGCCAGGTCAAAATTGGGAAATTGATCTTGAGCATCTTGTGCCGTAGCGCTAGGGTCTGCTCGTACTGGGGCTTCCGCCATGATTAACCAATTCTAACATTTTGGCGGACCGTCATCTCTAAATTTTGTTGGAAAATCATGATACTTCGGTTTATTCGTACAAATTAACTTTGCGTATTGATAGTGATAATACTAGAATATTGATATTTGTATTTGAAATATTTCATTAATACTTCACTACGGATTTATTTGGAATGTTGTCTGCGGTTTGTCAGGGTTTGATTATTTTTCAATTAGGCCGCCATTTACGGAACCCAGAGGGTACTGGTCGGGTCGGGTGATGACCGTGGTCAGGAGATCGCACGGGGTTTCATTCTCCGTGCTCAACAACATTATTATATTTACTTTTGTTTTAATTTGGAAAACAAAATCGGTAAAGAAAGGTTTACAGTGGTCTATTTTTATGATTTGATGTGATTCTCGTGCAATTGAATCAGGAATATGAGACGGTTATTTTGTTTGTTATTGTGTGTAAAATGTACATGTAGGCAGTACCGGTACATTGTACATGTTTTGTGTGTACGTGGAGGTGTGGCCTATCCTAGTACGGCGGTACGGCGATGCTGGTTCAGGGCCTCAACACTTGTCAAATAAGGAATACGCGAAGCACGCAGGGGTAAACGCCCATGACGCAGAGTGCAGTGGACACTTTCAATGCACTCCGCGTATTTTTAATTCCTGCTTCCTGATTGGTTCAAAACTACATAGAGTGTATGAATGCTATTTAAGAAATTACTTAAAAGCCCGTATTAAAGAATAATATCATCTTACCGTCACCATCAATATCATTGTCGCATTGATCACCTATGCCATCCTCATCGAGGTCTTCTTGTCCTACATTTGTATTCAGCGGGCAATTATCGGCATCATTAGCTAATCCTATCAAAATAAAGGCCATACATTCTTAGCTACAAGGAATCTCTTGGTAAGGCGAGTTTTAAACAGTGACTGCTACTTACGTGTTTATAATGGCAAATAGAAATAGCAAAGTATGTCATAACAGTGGTAAGTCAAATACTAAAACAAGTTTCGATAAAGATATGACGTATAAAACGAAATATATTGACATATGTGAACGACATTACATGCAAGTACCCAACGATATTATTTTATTAACTGTGTTATTTGAGAAATTACTAAAAATACGTATTAAAGTTTAAAAAAATATTATTATACCATCATTATCAGTATCTTCTTGACATCCAGTGAAATCAAATTCGACTAAACAGTTATGAGAACCTGTGATTGATAAAAAATAAACGCAACATCTATCAAATTCTAATCTGCAATATTCTATAAAGTAGTACAGTGGTCTTAAATTGTGGCGGACTTTAGAAACCCGAGCATCACTTGAGATAAAACTTGTATAATACGTTGAACTTGCATATGCCATTTTTTGAAAGATTCATTTAATTGTGATTTAACTTGATGCTTAACATTATGTGTTTAATACCCGCTTGGAGGGATGACTCGAAAGTAATTAAAAATGATACAAAACATACCAAATGGCTTCCTCAATCGACGATTGAAAAAGTTAAACTTGAATTTCTCCCATGTTTAGAGTGACAACTTGAAATAGAATAGTGTATCATAACTCTGGTGAGTCAAATACTGACAGAAGTTTCGAAAACGATATCACGTATACACATGAGATATATTGACAATGCAAACGACGTAGCATCCAAATATCTAACAATACTATTTGATGAACAGTGTTATTTAAGAAATTACTTAAAAGCCCGTATTAAGGTATAATATCATCTTACCGTCACCATCAATATCATTGTCACATTGATCACCTATGCCATCCTCATCGAGGTCTTGTTGTCCTACATTTGTATTCAGCGGGCAATTATCGGCATCATTAGCTAATCCTATCAAAATAAAGGCCATACATTCTTAGCTACAAGGAATCTCTTGGTAACGCGAGTTTTAAACAGTGACTGCTACTTACGTGTTTATAATGGCAAATAGAAATAGCAAAGTATGTCATAACAGTGGTAAGTCAAATACTAAAACAAGTTTCGATAAAGATATGACGTATAAAACGAAATATATTGACATATGTGAACGACGTAACATCCAAGTACCCAACGATAATATTGTATTAACTGTGTTATTTGAGAAATTACTAAAAATACGTATTAAAGTTTAAAAAAATATCATTATACCATCATTATCAGTATCTTCTTGACATCCAGTGAAATCAAATTCGACTAAACAGTTATGAGAACCTGTGATTGATAAAAAATAAACGCAACATCTATCAAATTCTAATCTGCAATATTCTATAAAATAGTACAGTGGTCTTAAATTGTGGCGGATTTTAGAAACCCGAGCATCACTTGAGATAAAACGTGTATAATACGTTGAACTTGCTTATGCCATTTTTTGAAAGATTCATTTAATTGTGATTTAACTTGATGCTTAACATTATGTGTTTAATACCCGCTTGGAGGGATGACTCGAAAGTAATTAAAAATGATACAAAACATACCAAATGGCTTCCTCAATCGACGATTGAAAAAGTTAAACTTGAATTTCTCCCATGTTTAGAGTGACAACTTGAAATAGAATAGTGTATCATAACTCTGGTGAGTCAAATACTGACAGAAGTTTCGAAAACGATATCACGTATACACATGAGATATATTGACAATGCAAACGACGTAGCATCCAAATATCTCACAATAATATTTGATGAACAGTGCTATTTAAGAAATTACTTAAAAGCCCGTATTAAAGAATAATATCATCTTACCGTCACCATCAATATCATTGTCACATTGATCACCTATGCCATCTTCATCGAGGTCTTCTTGTCCTACATTTGTATTCAGCGGGCAATTATCGGCATCATTAGCTAATCCTATCAAAATAAAGGACATACATTCTTAGCTACAAGGAATCTCTTGGTAAGGCGAGTTTTAAACAGTGACTGCTACTTACGTGTTTATAATGGCAAATAGAAATAGCAAAGTATGTCATAACAGTGGTAAGTCAAATACTAAAACAAGTTTCGATAAAGATATGACGTATAAAACGAAATATATTGACATATGTGAACGACATTACATGCAAGTACCCAACGATATTATTTTATTAACTGTGTTATTTGAGAAATTACTAAAAATACGTATTAAAGTTTAAAAAAATATTATTATACCATCATTATCAGTATCTTCTTGACATCCAGTGAAATCAAATTCGACTAAACAGTTATGAGAACCTGTGGTTGATAAAAAATAAACGCAACATCTATCAAATTCTAATCTGCAATATTCTATAAAGTAGTACAGTGGTCTTAAATTGTGGCGGACTTTAGAAACCCGAGCATCACTTGAGATAAAACGTGTATAATACGTTGAACTTGCTTATGCCATTTTTTGAAAGATTCATTTAATTGTGATTTAACTTGATGCTTAACATTATTTGTTTACTACCCGCTTGGACGACTCGAAAGTAATTAAAAATGATACAAAACATACCAAATGGCTTCCTCAATCGACGATTGAAAAAGTTAAACTTGAATTTCTCCCATGTTTAGAGTGACAACTTGAAATAGAATAGTGTATCATAACTCTGGTGAGTCAAATACTGACAGAAGTTTCGAAAACAATATCACGTATTCACATGAGATATATTGACAATGCAAACGACGTAGCATCCAAATATCTGTTGTGACGCTAAATTTATATTGATATTGATATTATTAATTCTAGGTATTTTCATATCTAGAATTCAGGCCATGATTGACTTGAAATGGCAACACCGTACTTCCGTATTCTGAATCCCATTCAGTCTACGCGCCAATATCTCTGACCAATTCAAGTCGTCGTGCCACGCAGACAACACCTCATGATAAGTTTAGGCCATATAGTTTTCAATTCACACAACAGGGCTAGTGAGCTCTGAATTACAGAAGCTCACGATTGATGCGTGTCATGTCATTTCTTTAGGATAGTCTAGATGCTGGGTGCTGTGTTCGTTTATAATATGAGTAAGTGAACTATTTATGTTGAATTAATAAAATGTATATATAAATAACTTGGAAGCTATATCCGTTATATTCATTTTGTGTGTTTTGATCCCCTCTCCGCCATCCGAGTATTTTCCCTAAGACCACGTCACAATTGGAGAATTCCGTCTTTTTTGATATTCCTATATCAATGTTTTATTATTCCGGTCAATTTACCAGCCCCCTTCATTTTGAATAATTAGGACTGTAGCTACAAAGTTGTATATGTATTTTGTTGTTCATCGCATCCAGTGTCGACGACTATAACTCAGCGTGGTGAGACGGTTTGAATTCAGGTAGCATTTTGTTGGTATGCACTGCTGAAATTTAATTATATGTCTATTGAAATTTGTTTTATAGACCCAGAAAGGTCTATTAAAATTGTGTTTAAAATAGTATACACGAAATACATGTAGTATGGCCTATCAATATTTAGGTCTTATTTACGCTGGCAATAATGGGCGCATTCTACATGTCCAACGTGGCAAGTCGATAAAGTCTTTTATATAATTGTTCCGATTTACAAGTCTCTGATAATCTGGTTCAAAAGTGCATGACCACGGTCTGATATCCATTGATAAAAAATTGTAATCCGAGATTGAAATTCTCGAGCGCGGTAAAATTCTATTGTGAAGATTTTATAAGCTCTTCTACTGGACAGGTGCGTTTCAGACAGACAATTTCTTCGGATGAAATAAATCTTGTTTATTTTTGAATGGACTGATTTCTAAATCAAGATACATAATATTGATACACTGCACTGCAATTGAATAAATATTTTATATATTCAGCTGTAACTTGGGACTTTATTCATTTAATTTGATGTCAACTTTAAATTGTTGACTTGGATTTCATTGAGCTTTTCATTTTTTTCTCATTGGTGAATTTAAACTTCATCAATTAAGTTCATTGTTAGTCTATTAATTAGATTTAATCATCAATCATAATCAATACATTTTAATTGATAATCTTAATCAAGTTTAATAATTAATAAACTTGGTTCATGTTCAGATTTTTCAAATTTTGATTGAATTTGAACTTGAATTTTGATCTTGAACTTGAGATTGACTAAAAAAAAATTGTTGTTGATTAAATTCCGAATTCTCTTTGGAATTAGCTGGTGATTTTGACATAGATTGTTAAAAAGGCAATGAGCGATAGTGATAGTGATAGTAAGTCTGTTATATCACTTAATAGTATAGAGGAGGTTGAACTTGACGTAGCAAATATGGCTAAATATGATATGCATAATTGCGATATTAAATATTCTGGTAATCCAGATGATGACGTAGATAACTTCATTAGTAGATTTGAGACGTATGCTGAGCTGAGAGATTATACCGCGCCAAAATCTATACTTGCCTTACAAACAAAAGTTTATGGAAATGCTCGCGTCTATTTGGATTCAATTCCTGATA
The DNA here is from genome assembly GCA_035610835.1 of Ophiura sarsii. Lineage (NCBI taxonomy): Eukaryota > Metazoa > Echinodermata > Ophiuroidea > Amphilepidida > Ophiuridae > Ophiura > Ophiura sarsii. Next base: position 48,980,675 of record CM069455.1, read on the forward strand.
CAGATAAGAATACCATAGCCAAGATTAAAGATTTACTTAAAAGTAATTTCGAAGGTTCATCTTGGAAATGGAGCGTCGAATCTAAGCTGTTGTCGCGTAAACAATTGACATCAGAAACACTTGACGACTATGCTTGTGAAATAATAAGATGGTGCAAGCAGGTTGGTAAATCTGAAGCAGAAAAATTATCTATTTTTGTTCGCGGTCTTTTGCCTTCTGTCAGAGCGTATGTGTTTTCAAAAGAACCTGAATCATTTAAACAAGCACTAGACGCCGCGAGATTGGGAATTTCAGTACAGCAAACGGCAAATGACTCGCTATTCGCACCCGCACAATCACAAAATACTGAGCCCCAGGTAAATAGCATTCATTCTGTTCTGGACACACTGACGGGAGTCGTGTCTAATATAGCCACCAGAATGGAGAAATTAGAACACGGCAAACATGTCTCTTTTTCTTCCCCGTTAGATCGTACTTACAATTCAGATAGTATAAGTAGTTCCTCTCAACCTAGGCATCAACCTAGTCAAACTTGGAATCAACAGAAAATTAGTATGCAATAGGTGTGGTCGTGTGGGACATGGGTGGAGAAAATGCTATGCCAAATTTGACGTAAATAGGAATCCTTTAAACTAATAAACCCATCTGCTAGACAGAAAAAGAAACATGTTCCACGACATGTAGATGGGTTAAGGTTTCAAAGATTTGAACATGTAAGAGGTGTATACCGAAATGGCAATGCAAAACGTGTACCTCTTGATTTGAACAGACAGACATTTGGACAAAATTCGAATTCCAGTTTTTCACAAGCGCATATTGAGATTAATTTGTCTAAGTTGAATACCATAGCAGCATTTGTTAATGGTAACCCTGTTCAATGTTTGATTGATACAGGTGCATCTGTCAACATTATTGATCACGATTGGTTTCATGCTAATCTTTCCAATTTGCGTTTTTCTATAGAAAAATCACGTGTAGCTGAAGCACGCGCAGCAAATGGTAGTAGTTTGGAAATTACTGGATTCATAGTTTTGTCCATATCTGTCAATGGCACACAATTTCCTGTACCTATGAATATTGCTCGTAACTTAAGTACACGTATCATACTTGGGTCTCAGTTTTTAAACAGGCACTGCGCAAGAATAGATTGTGAATCTCGTACACTAAGACTTGCTAAGGAGAGTAAAATACTTGTCATTGAGAAACAAGAAATTCCTGCTCACACTCAGTCTGTTGTGTGCGCAAGACTGTCAAATAAATTGCCATTCAATACAATTGGTCTCTCTCATGGAGGCAGGCGTGTCTCTGCATTAGGTGTATTGATCGCGAATACTGCTTCTAGTGTACAGAATAACTGTATTCATTTATTAGTTATGAATACTACTGATGAACCAATAACTTTGTACCCTCGTACTAAATTGGGCATTTTTTCTCTCGTTGACCCGCATAGGATTCACTCCTTCCCCGATCTTGAGAAAAACAATGTTAACAATGTTAATATAAGGCAAGCATCCGCGGTAGCTAGCGATGTAAACAGTAAACAAGATTCAGTAAAGGAAGTCCTTTCAAAAGTGAATTTAAATACTGATCACATGTCAGATACTGAAGCATCTGAAATCAATGGTTTACTCACTGAATATATTGATATATTTCAAGTAAAAGGGGGTCCTACTGGTAATTACTCCCGTGTTAAACATGCTATTAACACTGGTGATCACCCTCCTATTAGATCTAGACCGTATAGGCAAGCTCCTCACATTCAAGCCGAAGTACGTAGACAAGTCCACGAAATGTTAGAACAAGACATTATAAATGAGTCAGCAAGTCCTTGGTCCTTTCCAGTATGCATGACACCTAAAGCTGGTGACCCAAATACTTATAGATTTGCAATTGATTTTAGAGCCTTGAATAAGATTTGCGCACGCGATAACTTTCCGTTACCTATCATAAACGATGCTTTAGATAGTTTAGGTGCAGCTAAACCAAATTTCATTACAACTCTTGATCTTGCGGCTGGATATTGGCAAATAGGCTTGGAAGAAAGTTCCAAATCTAAAACTGCATTCATCACTCAAGATGGCCTATATGAATTCCAAAGAATGCCATTTGGTTTACATAACGCCCCAGCCACTTTCCAACGAGCTATGCAAGAAGTTTTGAGAGGTTTGAATTGGAAATTCGTTCTCTGTTACTTAGACGACATAATTATATTCAGTAGTTCTTTTTCCGAACACATGGACCATTTAAGGCAAGTTTTCGATAGGTTGCGCGCAGCTGGTCTAAAATTACAACCTAAGAAATGTACTTTTGGTCAAACTGAGGTCAAATATTTAGGTCACGTAGTGAACAAAGATGGTGTAGCAACAGATCCAGCAAAATTGAAAATTGTCCAAGATTATCCAACTCCTGCCAAAGTAACCGAAGTCAAATCTTTTCTTGGATTTGTGGGATATTATCGAAAGTTCATAAAGGACTTTTGCAAAATTGCTGAACCACTAACCAATTTAACTAGAAAAGATGTATCTTTTGTTTGGGATCAAAGTTGTCAAGAAGCATTCAAAACGCTCAAACGAAAATTGTTAGAGCCACCAATTCTAGCATATCCAAATTTCGATGGCACAGAATTCATATTGCAAACCGATGCTAGTCGTACTGGTTTAGGTTTTATTTTGGCCCAAAAGCAGGATGGCAAGGAACGTGTGATATCCTATGGTGGAAGAGCATTACATGATGCGGAAAGAAATTACACTGTTACAGAAATTGAAGCTTTGGCAGTTGTCGAGGGAATCAAGAAATATGCTCCATATTTGCAACATAGTATCAAATTCACTGTTGTAACTGATCATTGCGCTTTGAAATGGCTCTTTGGTATTAACAAAAATACCGGAAGTCGATTAGCGCGATGGGCACTTAAACTGCAGTCATATAAGTTTGATGTAATTCACATTCGTGGACGCCATAATGGTAACGCTGATGCATTAAGTAGAATAGATTATGACAGAATGGATATTTGTACTGATTGCAATCATTCTCATTCCAAAGTCACTGATGCTGTAGAAGTTAATAAGGTAGCCTGGGTAAAGTCGGGATTAGACGAGATGGTGAGCGACATCATACAAAATCCTAGTAATGATGTGAACTCTCGTCCTACAGTAAACGTGGTTAGAAATCTTCGATTTCAAAAAGGGAAACGTGTTGAGAATGACAAAGATTCAGTCAAGCCAAATATTCCAAACTTTCCAAATGAGCTCAACTTAGACAAATTCAAACAAGTTTTGTTGACGGATATATTTGCGGGATCAATGTTGCAATATCTGGAAAACGATGAATTGCCAGATAATGCTGTTAAGGCTAGGAATGTAGTTTTACAGGCTGATCAGTACTATGCACACGAAGGGTTGTTGTATCACATTTGGCATACTCCTGCTAAAGGGCACATGCCTGAAAGAAATGTCCATCGTTTGTATATACCCGTGCAATTAATTGATACAGTTCTAAATAACTGTCATGATCACGTGTTAGCCGCACATTTTGGATTTCAGCGAACCTACAATAGAATCCGTCAACGTTACTTTTGGAAATGCATGTATCGTGACGTAGACAACTGGGTCCGTTCATGTATTTCTTGCTCTCAACGAAAAACTCATAGACATAAAGTACTAGCCCCAATGGTAACTATGAAAGTGCCAGGCGCTTTCGAACGAGTAAGTGTTGACATTTTAGGTCCTTTACCTATTACCACTTCAGGTAATCGCTATGTACTCTGTTTTTCAGATCATTGTACTAGATGGCCAATTTTGGTACCATTGAAAGTTACTGATGCGTCAACCATTGCTCGCGCATTCTTTGATTATGTAATTTGTGAACATGGTTGTCCTCAAACCTTGTTGAGCGACAGAGGTCAAAATTTCCTCTCCAAGATTGTATTGGAAGTTTGTCGTATTATGCGCACTCACAAACTGAATACAAGTTCATATCATCCACAATGCAATGCAATTCAGGAACGTTTTAATGCAGTAATTCTGGATACCATTTCACATTATGTCAATGAATACCAAAGCGATTGGGATAAGTACATAACAGCTATACAATTTGCCTATAGAACAACTCCCGCTGAAAATTCAGTCGGATTTAGTCCCTTCTTCTTGTTGTATGGTAGAGAGGCAAGACTTCCGATAGATGTTACACTCCTAGCACAATGCAAATATCCAGATAAGACACTTCGTGAGCACATTCACAATCTGGTATCACAACTCGAAGTATTTAGGGACATTTCAAAACGTCATGCTGAACGTAATCAAGCCAAAATGAAAGAGCGTTTTGATGATCGTGCGCAAGATGTTCCATATCAAGTTGGTGATTCAGTTTGGATTTATATACCTGCATTGCAACAAGGATTGTCACGTAAACTCTCAAAGTTCTGGGCGGGACCCTTTCTACTAGTCGAACAGACTGGTCCTGTAAATTTCAAGGTGCGAAATCTTGAAAACAACAAATTGGTAACATCTACTGTACATGTTAACCGTATGAAATTTGCATATAATAGATTTGTCCGTCCAAGCAATGATACTCCCCCTGTGGATCCTGAAAATAGAGATCCAATTCCAGGATTAGTTCTAGACGATTGTCCTGATGATATATTTGAACAACTTTTGGCTACCCACGAGTCTGACAAGAATCAGATTCCAATTATTCCAGGTTTGCCTCCTATTCAAGATAAAACTCCAGAATATGTGATAGAGCGTATTCTCAGGGGACGTTTTAAAAATAAACGTCTTGAGTATTTGATAAAATGGCAGGGCTTCCCAAATTCAAGAAATACTTGGGAACCAGAGACTAACCTAAACGCGGCCGCTTTAGAATCTCTGAAAGCTAACCCAGTCAAAATTACTGGCAAGATGTAAAGCCAGCGGGCAAGAATCATTGCAGGAACAGAGTCTGAAACAGCAAATAAATTAAAAGTGTACAAGTATAGAGAACACAGAGGAAGTATATGAATAAAATTTATAGTCCGTAGGCTGAGATATGTCATGGTATGAGTATTACAATTCTTATGACACAAAATGTGTTATTTTGATAAAATTGTTGAATGAGAGCAATTTGTAATTTGGGCAACATTGCCTGAAAGTGTGTGTTCACTTTCGTTAATTTGTATATAGAAATGATTGTTGCAAAGAATTGCACACAATGATATTCTTCATGTAGAAAGTTTGAATTTATATAGTTGAGCAAAAATGCGGAAATGCAGTATGATCAAATAAGTGTTATATTTATTTGTATCTTTTCGGAAGAGGCATATGTTGTGAGGTTTTCTGGCAACATTAGTCTCACATGAATAGACGCAAACAAAAGAAAGTTTAATGTAAATTACTAAATATTTCAGTAGTGCTACCTTTGTCTTGTTTTGTCTGTCTTGTATTGTCTTGTTGTGTACACATAATATATAGTCACCATTGATGACTATTTAATTTTAAAGGGTCACAAAAACGTGATTTCTTTGAAATAAGAAAAATATGTTTCCGTATGAAACATCGAAATTGGAAGGAAATTTTCCAATTCTTTTGCGCTTCAACTTTTGCTGAAACCTTTAGACCGCACACGTTAATCGGAGGATTATGTATGAGAGTGTGTGTTTGTGTTAGGCCATTTAAGGGATCGATCCCGTATGCGTGTTTGTTCAGAAAAAATCCCTCTTTACCGTGTGAGCGTAATCACTTGGAATTTTTCGCGTGAATTCCGGGTTAATACGGTCGCAGGTTTCCACAGGTTTGGCGTCGCAGAAGATTAATAATAAATTTATATTTAAGGCCACTCGTTTAAAAATAAAATAACATTCTCTGAGAGTTAAAATTATACAACCTGATATTAGATGCCGTCAATTTGGCAGACGGAAACATGGATAAAGCACATGTTAAATTTTGTGACGAAATAAATAATTCGTTTCTATATATGATAAAGATATCAGTTTCTTTTATAAATATTTCACCCAGCATTCTTTAAGTTAAATTGTCAGGTGTCAATTTTGTTAGGAAGGGCGTATGTTGTGACGCTAAATTTATATTGATATTATTAATTCTATTAGGTATTTTCATATCTAGAATTCAGGCCATGATTGACTTGAATTGGCAACACCGTACTTCCGTATTCTGAATCCCATTCAGTCTACGCGCCAATATCTCTGACCAATTCAAGTCGACGTGCCACGCTGACAACACCTCATGATAAGTTTAGGCCATATAGTTTTCAATTCACACAACAGGATTAGTGAGCTCTGAATTACAGAAGCTCACGATTGATGCGTGTCATGTCATTTCTTTAGGATAGTCTAGATGCTGGGTGCTGTGTTCGTTTATAATATGAGTAAGTGAACTATTTATGATGAATTAATAAAATGTATATATAAATAACTTGGAAGCTATATCCGTTATATTTATTCTGTGTGTTTTGATCCCCTCTCCGCCATGCGAGTATTTTCCCTAAGACCACGTCACAATATATCTAACAATACTATTTGATGAACAGTGCTATTTAAGAAATTACTAAAAAGCCCATATTAAGTATAATATCATCTTACCGTCACCATCAATATCATTGTCACATTGATCACCTATGCCATCCTCATCGAGGTCTTCTTGTCCTACATTTGTATTCAGCGGGCAATTATCGGCATCATTAGCTAATCCTATCAAAATAAAGGCCATACATTCTTAGCTACAAGGAATCTCTTGGTAACGCGAGTTTTAAACAGTGACTGCTACTTACGTGTTTATAATGGCAAATAGAAATAGCAAAGTATGTCATAACAGTGGTAAGTCAAATACTTAAACAAGTTTCGATAAAGATATGACGAATAAAACGAAATATATTGACATATGTGAACGACGTAACATCCAAGTACCCAACGATAATATTTTATTAACTGTGTTATTTGAGAAATTACTAAAAATACGTATTAAAGTTTAAAAAAATATCATTATACCATCGTTATCAGTATCTTCTTGACATCCAGTGAAATCAAATTCGACTAAACAGTTATGAGAACCTGTGATTGATAAAAAATAAACGCAACATCTATCAAATTATAATCTGCAATATTCTATAAAGTAGTACAGTGGTCTTAAATTGTGGCGGACTTTAGAAATCCGAGCATCACTTGAGATAAAACGTGTATAATACGTTGAACTTGCTTATGCCATTTTTTGAAAGAATCTTTTAATTGTGATTAAACTTGATGCTTAACATTATGTGTTTACTACCCGCTTGGAGGGACGACTCGAAAGTAATTAAAAATGATACAAAACATAATGGCTTCCTCAATCGACGATTGAAAAGTTAAACTTGAATTTCTCCCATGTTTAGAGTGACAACTTGAAATAGAATAGTGTATCATAACTCTGGTGAGTCAAATACTGACAGAAGTTTCGAAAACGATATCACGTATACACATGAGATATATTGACAATGCAAACGACGTAGCATCCAAATATCTAACAATACTATTTGATGAACAGTGCTATTTAAGAAATTACTTAAAAGCCCGTATTAAAGTATAATATCATCTTACCGTCACCATCAATATCATTGTCACATTGATCACCTATGCCATCCTCATCGAGGTCTTCTTGTCCTACATTTGTATTCAGCGGGCAATTATCGGCATCATTAGCTAATCCTATCAAAATAAAGGCCATACATTCTTAGCTACAAGGAATCTCTTGGTAACGCGAGTTTTAAACAGTGACTGCTACTTACGTGTTTATAATGGCAAATAGAAATAGCAAAGTATGTCATAACAGTGGTAAGTCAAATACTAAAACAAGTTTCGATAAAGATATGACGTATAAAACGAAATATATTGACATATGTGAACGACGTAACATCCAAGTACCCAACGATAATATTTTATTAACTGTGTTATTTGAGAAATTACTAAAAATACGTATTAAAGTTTAAAAAAATATCATTATACCATCATTATCAGTATCTTCTTGACATCCAGTGAAATCAAATTCGACTAAACAGTTATGAGAACCTGTGATTGATAAAAAATAAACGCAACATCTATCAAATTCTAATCTGCAATATTCTATAAAATAGTACAGTGGTCTTAAATTGTGGCGGATTTTAGAAACCCGAGCATCACTTGAGATAAAACGTGTATAATACATTGAACTTGCTTATGCCATTTTTTGAAAGATTCAGTTAATTGTGATTTAACTTGATGCTTAACATTATGTGTTTAATACCCGCTTGGAGGGATGACTCGAAAGTAATTAAAAATGATACAAAACATACCAAATGGCTTCCTCAATCGACGATTGAAAAAGTTAAACTTGAATTTCTCCCATGTTTAGAGTGACAACTTGAAATAGAATAGTGTATCATAACTCTGGTGAGTCAAATACTGACAGAAGTTTCGAAAACGATATCACGTATACACATGAGATATATTGACAATGCAAACGACGTAGCATCCAAATATCTCACAATAATATTTGATGAACAGTGCTATTTAAGAAATTACTTAAAAGCCCGTATTAAAGAATAATATCATCTTACCGTCACCATCAATATCATTGTCGCATTGATCACCTATGCCATCCTCATCGAGGTCTTCTTGTCCTACATTTGTATTCAGCGGGCAATTATCGGCATCATTAGCTAATCCTATCAAAATAAAGGCCATACATTCTTAGCTACAAGGAATCTCTTGGTAAGGCGAGTTTTAAACAGTGACTGCTACTTACGTGTTTATAATGGCAAATAGAAATAGCAAAGTATGTCATAACAGTGGTAAGTCAAATACTAAAACGATAAGTTTCGATAAAGATATGACGTATAAAACGAAATATATTGACATATGTGAACGACATTACATGCAAGTACCCAACGATATTATTTTATTAACTGTGTTATTTGAGAAATTACTAAAAATACGTATTAAAGTTTAAAAAAATATTATTATACCATCATTATCAGTATCTTCTTGACATCCAGTGAAATCAAATTCGACTAAACAGTTATGAGAACCTGTGATTGATAAAAAATAAACGCAACATCTATCAAATTCTAATCTGCAATATTCTATAAAGTAGTACAGTGGTCTTAAATTGTGGCGGACTTTAGAAACCCGAGCATCACTTGAGATAAAACGTGTATAATACGTTGAACTTGCTTATGCCATTTTTTGAAAGATTCATTTAATTGTGATTTAACTTGATGCTTAACATTATGTGTTTAATACCCGCTTGGAGGGATGACTCGAAAGTAATTAAAAATGATACAAAACATACCAAATGGCTTCCTCAATCGACGATTGAAAAAGTTAAACTTGAATTTCTCCCATGTTTAGAGTGACAACTTGAAATAGAATAGTGTATCATAACTCTGGTGAGTCAAATACTGACAGGTTTTTCGAAAACGATATCACGTATACACATGAGATATATTGACAATGCAAACGACGTAGCATCCAAATATCTAACAATACTATTTGATGAACAGTGCTATTTAAGAAATTACTTAAAAGCCCGTATTAAAGAATAATATCATCTTACCGTCACCATCAATATCATTGTCACATTCATCACCTATGCCATCCTCATCGAGGTCTTGTTGTCCTACATTTGTATTCAGCGGGCAATTATCGGCATCATTAGCTAATCCTATCAAAATAAAGGCCATACATTCTTAGCTACAAGGAATCTCTTGGTAACGCGAGTTTTAAACAGTGACTGCTACTTACGTGTTTATAATGGCAAATAGAAATAGCAAAGTATGTCATAACAGTGGTAAGTCAAATACTAAAACAAGTTTCGATAAAGATATGACGTATAAAACGAAATATATTGACATATGTGAACGACGTAACATCCAAGTACCCAACGATAATATTTTATTAACTGTGTTATTTGATAAATTACTAAAAATACGTATTAAAGTTTAAAAAAATATCATTATACCATCATTATCAGTATCTTCTTGACATCCAGTGAAATCAAATTCGACTAAACAGTTATGAGAACCTGTGATTGATAAAAAATAAACGCAACATCTATCAAATTCTAATCTACAATATTCTGTAAAATAGTACAGTGGTCTTAAATTGTGGCGGATTTTAGAAACCCGAGCATCACTTGAGATAAAACGTGTATAATACATTGAACTTGCTTATGCCATTTTTTGAAAGATTCATTTAATTGTGATTTAACTTGATGCTTAACATTATGTGTTTAATACCCGCTTGGAGGGATGACTCGAAAGTAATTAAAAATGATACAAAACATACCAAATGGCTTCCTCAATCGACGATTGAAAAAGTTAAACTTGAATTTCTCCCATGTTTAGAGTGACAACTTGAAATAGAATAGTGTATCATAACTCTGGTGAGTCAAATACTGACAGAAGTTTCGAAAACGATATCACGTATACACATGAGATATATTGACAATGCAAACGACGTAGCATCCAAATATCTCACAATAATATTTGATGAACAGTGCTATTTAAGAAATTACTTAAAAGCCCGTATTAAAGAATAATATCATCTTACCGTCACCATCAATATCATTGTCGCATTGATCACCTATGCCATCCTCATCGAGGTCTTCTTGTCCTACATTTGTATTCAGCGGGCAATTATCGGCATCATTAGCTAATCCTATCAAAATAAAGGCCATACATTCTTAGCTACAAGGAATCTCTTGGTAACGCGAGTTTTAAACAGTGACTGCTACTTACGTGTTTATAATGGCAAATAGAAATAGCAAAGTATGTCATAACAGTGGTAAGTCAAATACTAAAACAAGTTTCGATAAAGATATGACGTATAAAACGAAATATATTGACATATGTGAACGACGTAACATCCAAGTACCCAACGATAATATTGTATTAACTGTGTTATTTGAGAAATTACTAAAAATACGTATTAAAGTTTAAAAAAATATCATTATACCATCATTATCAGTATCTTCTTGACATCCAGTGAAATCAAATTCGACTAAACAGTTATGAGAACCTGTGATTGATAAAAAATAAACGCAACATCTATCAAATTCTAATCTGCAATATTCTATGAAATAGTACAGTGGTCTTAAATTGTGGCGGATTTTAGAAACCCGAGCATCACTTGAGATAAAACGTGTATAATACGTTGAACTTGCTTATGCCATTTTTTGAAAGATTCATTTAATTGTGATTTAACTTGATGCTTAACATTATGTGTTTAATACCCGCTTGGAGGGATGACTCGAAAGTAATTAAAAATGATACAAAACATACCAAATGGCTTCCTCAATCGACGATTGAAAAAGTTAAACTTGAATTTCTCCCATGTTTAGAGTGACAACTTGAAATAGAATAGTGTATCATAACTCTGGTGAGTCAAATACTGACAGAAGTTTCGAAAACGATATCACGTATACACATGAGATATATTGACAATGCAAACGACGTAGCATCCAAATATCTCACAATAATATTTGATGAACAGTGCTATTTAAGAAATTACTTAAAAGCCCGTATTAAAGAATAATATCATCTTACCGTCACCATCAATATCATTGTCACATTGATCACCTATGCCATCTTCATCGAGGTCTTCTTGTCCTACATTTGTATTCAGCGGGCAATTATCGGCATCATTAGCTAATCCTATCAAAATAAAGGCCATACATTCTTAGCTACAAGGAATCTCTTGGTAAGGCGAGTTTTAAACAGTGACTGCTACTTACGTGTTTATAATGGCAAATAGAAATAGCAAAGTATGTCATAACAGTGGTAAGTCAAATACTAAAACAAGTTTCGATAAAGATATGACGTATAAAACGAAATATATTGACATATGTGAACGACATTACATGCAAGTACCCAACGATATTATTTTATTAACTGTGTTATTTGAGAAATTACTAAAAATACGTATTAAAGTTTAAAAAAATATTATTATACCATCATTATCAGTATCTTCTTGACATCCAGTGAAATCAAATTCGACTAAACAGTTATGAGAACCTGTGATTGATAAAAAATAAACGCAACATCTATCAAATTCTAATCTGCAATATTCTATAAAGTAGTACAGTGGTCTTAAATTGTGGCGGACTTTAGAAACCCGAGCATCACTTGAGATAAAACGTGTATAATACGTTGAACTTGCTTATGCCATTTTTTGTAAGATTCATTTAATTGTGATTTAACTTGATGCTTAACATTATTTGTTTACTACCCGCTTGGACGACTCGAAAGTAATTAAAAATGATACAAAACATACCAAATGGCTTCCTCAATCGACGATTGAAAAAGTTAAACTTGAATTTCTCCCATGTTTAGAGTGACAACTTGAAATAGAATAGTGTATCATAACTCTGGTGAGTCAAATACTGACAGAAGTTTCGAAAACAATATCACGTATTCACATGAGATATATTGACAATGCAAACGACGTAGCATCCAAATATCTAACAATACTATTTGATGAACAGTGCTATTTAAGAAATTACTTAAAAGCCCATATTAAGTATAATATCATCTTACCGTCACCATCAATATCATTGTCACATTGATCACCTATGCCATCCTCATCGAGGTCTTCTTGTCCTAGATTTGTATTCAGCGGGCAATTATCGGCATCATTAGCTAATCCTATCAAAATAAAGGCCATACATTCTTAGCTACAAGGAATCTCTTGGTAACGCGAGTTTTAAACAGTGACTGCTACTTACGTGTTTATAATGGCAAATAGAAATAGCAAAGTATGTCATAACAGTGGTAAGTCAAATACTTAAACAAGTTTCGATAAAGATATGACGAATAAAACGAAATATATTGACATATGTGAACGACGTAACATCCAAGTACCCAACGATAATATTTTATTAACTGTGTTATTTGAGAAATTACTAAAAATACGTATTAAAGTTGAAAAAAATATCATTATACCATCATTATCAGTATCTTCTTGACATCCAGTGAAATCAAATTCGACTAAACAGTTATGAGAACCTGTGATTGATAAAAAATAAACGCAACATCTATCAAATTATAATCTGCAATATTCTATAAAGTAGTACAGTGGTCTTAAATTGTGGCGGACTTTAGAAATCCGAGCATCACTTGAGATAAAACGTGTATAATACGTTGAACTTGCTTATGCCATTTTTTGAAAGAATCATTTAATTGTGATTAAACTTGATGCTTAACATTATGTGTTTACTACCCGCTTGGAGGGACGACTCGAAAGTAATTAAAAATGATACAAAACATAATGGCTTCCTCAATCGACGATTGAAAAGTTAAACTTGAATTTCTCCCATGTTTAGAGTGACAACTTGAAATAGAATAGTGTATCATAACTCTGGTGAGTCAAATACTGACAGAAGTTTCGAAAACGATATCAAGTATACACATGAGATATATTGACAATGCAAACGACGTAGCATCCAAATATCTAACAATACTATTTGATGAACAGTGCTATTTAAGAAATTACTTAAAAGCCCGTATTAAAGTATAATATCATCTTACCGTCACCATCAATATCATTGTCACATTGATCACCTATGCCATCCTCATCGAGGTCTTCTTGTCCTACATTTGTATTCAGCGGGCAATTATCGGCATCATTAGCTAATCCTATCAAAATAAAGGCCATACATTCTTAGCTACAAGGAATCTCTTGGTAACGCGAGTTTTAAACAGTGACTGCTACTTACGTGTTTATAATGGCAAATAGAAATAGCAAAGTATGTCATAACAGTGGTAAGTCAAATACTAAAACAAGTTTCGATTAAGATATGACGTATAAAACGAAATATATTGACATATGTGAACGACGTAACATCCAAGTACCCAACGATAATATTTTATTAACTGTGTTATTTGAGAAATTACTAAAAATACGTATTAAAGTTTAAAAAAATATCATTATACCATCATTATCAGTATCTTCTTGACATCCAGTGAAATCAAATTCGACTAAACAGTTATGAGAACCTGTGATTGATAAAAAATAAACGCAACATCTATCAAATTCTAATCTGCAATATTCTATAAAATAGTACAGTGGTCTTAAATTGTGGCGGATTTTAGAAACCCGAGCATCACTTGAGATAAAACGTGTATAATACATTGAACTTGCTTATGCCATTTTTTGAAAGATTCATTTAATTGTGATTTAACTTGATGCTTAACATTATGTGTTTAATACCCGCTTGGAGGGATGACTCGAAAGTAATTAAAAATGATACAAAACATACCAAATGGCTTCCTCAATCGACGATTGAAAAAGTTAAACTTGAATTTCTCCCATGTTTAGAGTGACAACTTGAAATAGAATAGTGTATCATAACTCTGGTGAGTCAAATACTGACAGAAGTTTCGAAAACGATATCACGTATACACATGAGATATATTGACAATGCAAACGACGTAGCATCCAAATATCTCACAATAATATTTGATGAACAGTGCTATTTAAGAAATTACTTAAAAGCCCATATTAAGTATAATATCATCTTACCGTCACCATCAATATCATTGTCACATTGATCACCTATGCCATCCTCATCGAGGTCTTCTTGTCCTAGATTTGTATTCAGCGGGCAATTATCGGCATCATTAGCTAATCCTATCAAAATAAAGGCCATACATTCTTAGCTACAAGGAATCTCTTGGTAACGCGAGTTTTAAACAGTGACTGCTACTTACGTGTTTATAATGGCAAATAGAAATAGCAAAGTATGTCATAACAGTGGTAAGTCAAATACTTAAACAAGTTTCGATAAAGATATGACGAATAAAACGAAATATATTGACATATGTGAACGACGTAACATCCAAGTACCCAACGATAATATTTTATTAACTGTGTTATTTGAGAAATTACTAAAAATACGTATTAAAGTTGAAAAAAAAATCATTATACCATCATTATCAGTATCTTCTTGACATCCAGTGAAATCAAATTCGACTAAACAGTTATGAGAACCTGTGATTGATAAAAAATAAACGCAACATCTATCAAATTATAATCTGCAATATTCTATAAAGTAGTACAGTGGTCTTAAATTGTGGCGGACTTTAGAA
This sequence comes from Ophiura sarsii, assembly GCA_035610835.1. Taxonomy (NCBI): domain Eukaryota; kingdom Metazoa; phylum Echinodermata; class Ophiuroidea; order Amphilepidida; family Ophiuridae; genus Ophiura; species Ophiura sarsii. Next base: position 48,995,762 of record CM069455.1, read on the forward strand.
ATCCGAGCATCACTTGAGATAAAACGTGTATAATACGTTGAACTTGCTTATGCCATTTTTTGAAAGAATCATTTAATTGTGATTAAACTTGATGCTTAACATTATGTGTTTACTACCCGCTTGGAGGGACGACTCGAAAGTAATTAAAAATGATACAAAACATAATGGCTTCCTCAATCGACGATTGAAAAGTTAAACTTGAATTTCTCCCATGTTTAGAGTGACAACTTGAAATAGAATAGTGTATCATAACTCTGGTGAGTCAAATACTGACAGAAGTTTCGAAAACGATATCACGTATACACATGAGATATATTGACAATGCAAACGACGTAGCATCCAAATATCTAACAATACTATTTGATGAACAGTGCTATTTAAGAAATTACTTAAAAGCCCGTATTAAAGTATAATATCATCTTACCGTCACCATCAATATCATTGTCACATTGATCACCTATGCCATCCTCATCGAGGTCTTCTTGTCCTACATTTGTATTCAGCGGGCAATTATCGGCATCATTAGCTAATCCTATCAAAATAAAGGCCATACATTCTTAGCTACAAGGAATCTCTTGGTAACGCGAGTTTTAAACAGTGACTGCTACTTACGTGTTTATAATGGCAAATAGAAATAGCAAAGTATGTCATAACAGTGGTAAGTCAAATACTAAAACAAGTTTCGATAAAGATATGACGTATAAAACGAAATATATTGACATATGTGAACGACGTAACATCCAAGTACCCAACGATAATATTGTATTAACTGTGTTATTTGAGAAATTACTAAAAATACGTATTAAAGTTTAAAAAAATATCATTATACCATCATTATCAGTATCTTCTTGACATCCAGTGAAATCAAATTCGACTAAACAGTTATGAGAACCTGTGATTGATAAAAAATAAACGCAACATCTATCAAATTCTAATCTGCAATATTCTATAAAATAGTACAGTGGTCTTAAATTGTGGCGGATTTTAGAAACCCGAGCATCACTTGAGATAAAACGTGTATAATACGTTGAACTTGCTTATGCCATTTTTTGAAAGATTCATTTAATTGTGATTTAACTTGATGCTTAACATTATGTGTTTAATACCCGCTTGGAGGGATGACTCGAAAGTAATTAAAAATGATACAAAACATACCAAATGGCTTCCTCAATCGACGATTGAAAAAGTTAAACTTGAATTTCTCCCATGTTTAGAGTGACAACTTGAAATAGAATAGTGTATCATAACTCTGGTGAGTCAAATACTGACAGAAGTTTCGAAAACGATATCACGTATACACATGAGATATATTGACAATGCAAACGACGTAGCATCCAAATATCTCACAATAATATTTGATGAACAGTGCTATTTAAGAAATTACTTAAAAGCCCATATTAAGTATAATATCATCTTACCGTCACCATCAATATCATTGTCACATTGATCACCTATGCCATCCTCATCGAGGTCTTCTTGTCCTAGATTTGTATTCAGCGGGCAATTATCGGCATCATTAGCTAATCCTATCAAAATAAAGGCCATACATTCTTAGCTACAAGGAATCTCTTGGTAACGCGAGTTTTAAACAGTGACTGCTACTTACGTGTTTATAATGGCAAATAGAAATAGCAAAGTATGTCATAACAGTGGTAAGTCAAATACTTAAACAAGTTTCGATAAAGATATGACGAATAAAACGAAATATATTGACATATGTGAACGACGTAACATCCAAGTACCCAACGATAATATTTTATTAACTGTGTTATTTGAGAAATTACTAAAAATACGTATTAAAGTTGAAAAAAATATCATTATACCATCATTATCAGTATCTTCTTGACATCCAGTGAAATCAAATTCGACTAAACAGTTATGAGAACCTGTGATTGATAAAAAATAAACGCAACATCTATCAAATTATAATCTGCAATATTCTATAAAGTAGTACAGTGGTCTTAAATTGTGGCGGACTTTAGAAATCCGAGCATCACTTGAGATAAAACGTGTATAATACGTTGAACTTGCTTATGCCATTTTTTGAAAGAATCATTTAATTGTGATTAAACTTGATGCTTAACATTATGTGTTTACTACCCGCTTGGAGGGACGACTCGAAAGTAATTAAAAATGATACAAAACATAATGGCTTCTTCAATCGACGATTGAAAAGTTAAACTTGAATTTCTCCCATGTTTAGAGTGACAACTTGAAATAGAATAGTGTATCATAACTCTGGTGAGTCAAATACTGACAGAAGTTTCGAAAACGATATCACGTATACACATGAGATATATTGACAATGCAAACGACGTAGCATCCAAATATCTAACAATACTATTTGATGAACAGTGCTATTTAAGAAATTACTTAAAAGCCCGTATTAAAGTATAATATCATCTTACCGTCACCATCAATATCATTGTCACATTGATCACCTATGCCATCCTCATCGAGGTCTTCTTGTCCTACATTTGTATTCAGCGGGCAATTATCGGCATCATTAGCTAATCCTATCAAAATAAAGGCCATACATTCTTAGCTACAAGGAATCTCTTGGTAACGCGAGTTTTAAACAGTGACTGCTACTTACGTGTTTATAATGGCAAATAGAAATAGCAAAGTATGTCATAACAGTGGTAAGTCAAATACTAAAACAAGTTTCGATAAAGATATGACGTATAAAACGAAATATATTGACATATGTGAACGACGTAACATCCAAGTACCCAACGATAATATTTTATTAACTGTGTTATTTGAGAAATTACTAAAAATACGTATTAAAGTTTAAAAAAATATCATTATACCATCATTATCAGTATCTTCTTGACATCCAGTGAAATCAAATTCGACTAAACAGTTATGAGAACCTGTGATTGATAAAAAATAAACGCAACATCTATCAAATTCTAATCTGCAATATTCTATAAAATAGTACAGTGGTCTTAAATTGTGGCGGATTTTAGAAACCCGAGCATCACTTGAGATAAAACGTGTATAATACATTGAACTTGCTTATGCCATTTTTTGAAAGATTCATTTAATTGTGATTTAACTTGATGCTTAACATTATGTTTTTAATACCCGCTTGGAGGGATGACTCGAAAGTAATTAAAAATGATACAAAACATACCAAATGGCTTCCTCAATCGACGATTGAAAAAGTTAAACTTGAATTTCTCCCATGTTTAGAGTGACAACTTGAAATAGAATAGTGTATCATAACTCTGGTGAGTCAAATACTGACAGAAGTTTCGAAAACGATATCACGTATACACATGAGATATATTGACAATGCAAACGACGTAGCATCCAAATATCTAACAATACTATTTGATGAACAGTGCTATTTAAGAAATTACTTAAAAGCCCGTATTAAAGTATAATATCATCTTACCGTCACCATCAATATCATTGTCACATTGATCACCTATGCCATCCTCATCGAGGTCTTCTTGTCCTACATTTGTATTCAGCGGGCAATTATCGGCATCATTAGCTAATCCTATCAAAATAAAGGCCATACATTCTTAGCTACAAGGAATCTCTTGGTAACCCGAGTTTTAAACAGTGACTGCTACTTACGTGTTTATAATGGCAAATAGAAATAGCAAAGTATGTCATAACAGTGGTAAGTCAAATACTTAAACAAGTTTCGATAAAGATATGACGTATAAAACGAAATATATTGACATATGTGAACGACGTAACATCCAAGTACCCAACGATAATATTTTATTAACTGTGTTATTTGAGAAATTACTAAAAATACGTATTAAAGTTTAAAAAAATATCATTATACCATCATTATCAGTATCTTCTTGACATCCAGTGAAATCAAATTCGACTAAACAGTTATGAGAACCTGTGATTGATAAAAAATAAACGCAACATCTATCAAATTCTAAACTGCAATATTCTATAAAGTAGTACAGTGGTCTTAAATTGTGGCGGACTTTAGAAACCCGAGCATCACTTGAGACAGCGATCGAAATAAGAAAAATATATTGGTCATCCACCGGATAACCTAGGTTGGGATTTTGGTCATCCGCCAATATTTGTGGTTATCCGCATTTTTTCAGTGGCAAGCTCAAAAATCATATTTTAACCGAGTCTTCATATATACACATACAAATAATTATTGACAACTCCACATTAACCTCTATGCTCCATAAACAACTTTCTCTTTATTTCACAATCTCCTCTTTTTTAACTACTATTTGTCTTCAGTCACTTATTTGTTCTAGTCGTCACGGTTTTTTTTAGTACGTCTCTCAATAAGACGACCAGCTGTAAGCCCTGAAATGCATCCTGATGATCTTCTTCTTCACTCGTATCTCCCGACTCCATTGGATCTGTATCCAGGTCATTCTCATCTGACTGAGCATCAAGTTTCACAACTGCAGGGTCGGTGTCGTCCACTGTGTCAGTGTCATCCTCAATTACAGCTTCTAATGCATCCTGATGACCCTCTTCTTCATTCTCACCTCCCAACTCCATTGGATCTGTATCCAGGTCATCCTCATCCGACTCAGCCTCAAGTTCCACAACTGCAGGGTCGGTGTCGTCCGCTGTGTCAGTGTCATTTCATTTGCAACTTCTAATGCATCCGGATGATCCTTTTCTTGACTTTTATCTCCCGACTCCATTGGATCGATCTGTATCCAAGTCATCCTCATCTGACGCAGCCTCAAGTTATACAACTGTCGGTGTCGTCAGATGTGTCATTGTCATCCTCATGTGCAGCTTTTAGGGTTGGTTCATTCGCGACCATGACTTGTTCTTTCAGTACGTCTCTCAATATGACGGTCAGGTCTATAGCCTCTAATGCATCCTGGTGATCCTTTTCTTCACTTTCATCTCCCATCATTTTGGTCATCCGCCGGATGATCGGCCAAGAAAAACTGGTCATCCGGTGGTAGATTTGGTCATTTCGGATGACCGGATGGCCGCTATTTCGAACGCTGACTTGAGATAAAACGTGTATAATACGTTGAACTTGCTTATGCCATTTTTTGAAAGATTCATTTAATTGTGATTTAACTTGATGCTTAACATTATTTGTTTACTACCCGCTTGGAGGGACGACTCGAAAGTAATTAAAAATGATACAAAACATACCAAATGGCTTCCTCAATCGACGAAGAAAAAGTTAAACTTGAATTTTTCCCATGTTTAGAGTGACAACTTGAAATAGAATAGTGTATCATAACTCTGGTGAGTCAAATACTGACAGAAGTTTCGAAAACAATATCACGTATTCACATGAGATATATTGACAATGCAAACGACGTAGCATCCAAATATCTAACAATACTATTTGATGAACAGTGCTATTTTAGAAATTACTTAAAAGCCCGTATTAAAGTATAATATCATCTTACCGTCACCATCAATATCATTGTCACATTGATCACCTATGCCATCCTCATCGAGGTCTTCTTGTCCTACATTTGTATTCAGCGGGCAATTATCGGCATCATTAGCTAATCCTATCAAAATAAAGGCCATACATTCTTAGCTACAAGGAATCTCTTGGTAACGCGAGTTTTAAACAGTGACTGCTACTTACGTGTTTATAATGGCAAATAGAAATAGCAAAATATGTCATAACAGTGGTAAGTCAAATACTAAAACAAGTTTCGATAAAGATGACGTATAAAACGAAATATATTGACATATGTGAACGACGTAACATCCAAGTACCCAACGCCAACGATAATATTTTATTAACTGTGTTATTTGAGAAATTACTAAAAATACGTATTAAAGTTTAAAAAAATATCATTATACCATCATTATCAGTATCTTCTTGACATCCAGTGAAATCAAATTCGACTAAACAGTTATGAGAACCTGTGATTGATAACAAATAAACGCAACATCTATCAAATTCTAATCTGCAATATTCTATAAAGTAGTACAGTGGTCTTAAATTGTGGCGGACTTTAGAAATCCGAGCATCACTTGAGATAAAACGTGTATAATACGTTGAACTTGCTTATGCAATTTTTTGAAAGATTCATTTAATTCTGATTAAACTTGATGCTTAACATTATGTGTTTACTACCCGCTTGGAGGGACGACTCGAAAGTAATTAAAAATGATACAAAACATACCAAATGGCTTCCTCAATCGACGATTGAAAAGTTCAACTTGAATTTCTCCCATGTTTAGAGTGACAACTTGAAATAGAATAGTGTATCATAACTCTGGTGAGTCAAATACTGACAGAAGTTTCGAAAACGATATCACGTATACACATGAGATATATTGACAATGCAAACGACGTAGCATCCAAATATCTAACAATACTATTTGATGAACAGTGCTATTTAAGAAACTACTTAAAAGCCCGTATTAAAGTATAATATCATCTTACCGTCACCATCAATATCATTGTCACATTGATCACCTATGCCATCCTCATCGAGGTCTTCTTGTCCTACATTTGTATTCAGCGGGCAATTATCGGCATCATTAGCTAATCCTATCAAAATAAAGGCCATACATTCTTAGCTACAAGGAATCTCTTGGTAACGCGAGTTTTAAACAGTGACTGCTACTTACGTGTTTATAATGGCAAATAGAAATAGCAAAGTATGTCATAACAGTGGTAAGTCAAATACTAAAACAAGTTTCGATAAAGATATGACGTATAAAACGAAATATATTGACATATGTGAACGACGTAACATCCAAGTACCCAACGATAATATTTTATTAACTGTGTTATTTGAGAAATTACTAAAAATACGTATTAAAGTTTAAAAAAATATCATTATACCATCATTATCAGTATCTTCTTGACATCCAGTGAAATCAAATTCGACTAAACAGTTATGAGAACCTGTGATTGATAAAAAATAAACGCAACATCTATCAAATTATAATCTGCAATATTCTATAAAATAGTACAGTGGTCTTAAATTGTGGCGGACTTTAGAAATCCGAGCATCACTTGAGATAAAACGTGTATAATACGTTGAACTTGCTTATGCCATTTTTTGAAAGAATCATTTAATTGTGATTTAACTTGATGCTTAACATTATGTGTTTACTACCCGCTTGGAGGGACGACTCGAAAGTAATTAAAAATGATACAAAACATACCAAATGGCTTCCTCAATCGACGATTGAAAAAGTTAAACTTGAATTTCTCCCATGTTTAGAGTGACAACTTGAAATAGAATAGTGTATCATAACTCTGGTGAGTCAAATACTGGCAGAAGTTTCGAAAACGATATCACGTATACACATGAGATATATTGACAATGCAAACGACGTAGCATCCAAATATCTAACAATACTATTTGATGAACAGTGCTATTTAAGAAATTACTTAAAAGCCCGTATTAAAGTATAATATCATCTTACCGTCACCATCAATATCATTGTCACATTGATCACCTATGCCATCCTCATCGAGGTCTTCTTGTCCTACATTTGTATTCAGCGGGCAATTATCGGCATCATTAGCTAATCCTATCAAAATAAAGGCCATACATTCTTAGCTACAAGGAATCTCTTGGTAACCCGAGTTTTAAACAGTGACTGCTACTTACGTGTTTATAATGGCAAATAGAAATAGCAAAGTATGTCATAACAGTGGTAAGTCAAATACTTAAACAAGTTTCGATAAAGATATGACGTATAAAACGAAATATATTGACATATGTGAACGACGTAACATCCAAGTACCCAACGATAATATTTTATTAACTGTGTTATTTGAGAAATTACTAAAAATACGTATTAAAGTTTAAAAAAATATCATTATACCATCATTATCAGTATCTTCTTGACATCCAGTGAAATCAAATTCGACTAAACAGTTATGAGAACCTGTGATTGATAAAAAATAAACGCAACATCTATCAAATTCTAAACTGCAATATTCTATAAAGTAGTACAGTGGTCTTAAATTGTGGCGGACTTTAGAAACCCGAGCATCACTTGAGATAAAACGTGTATAATACGTTGAACTTGCTTATGCCATTTTTTGAAAGATTCATTTAATTGTGATTTAACTTGATGCTTAACATTATTTGTTTACTACCCGCTTGGAGGGACGACTCGAAAGTAATTAAAAATGATACAAAACATACCAAATGGCTTCCTCAATCGACGAAGAAAAAGTTAAACTTGAATTTTTCCCATGTTTAGAGTGACAACTTGAAATAGAATAGTGTATCATAACTCTGGTGAGTCAAATACTGACAGAAGTTTCGAAAACAATATCACGTATTCACATGAGATATATTGACAATGCAAACGACGTAGCATCCAAATATCTAACAATACTATTTGATGAACAGTGCTATTTTAGAAATTACTTAAAAGCCCGTATTAAAGTATAATATCATCTTACCGTCACCATCAATATCATTGTCACATTGATCACCTATGCCATCCTCATCGAGGTCTTCTTGTCCTACATTTGTATTCAGCGGGCAATTATCGGCATCATTAGCTAATCCTATCAAAATAAAGGCCATACATTCTTAGCTACAAGGAATCTCTTGGTAACGCGAGTTTTAAACAGTGACTGCTACTTACGTGTTTATAATGGCAAATAGAAATAGCAAAATATGTCATAACAGTGGTAAGTCAAATACTAAAACAAGTTTCGATAAAGATGACGTATAAAACGAAATATATTGACATATGTGAACGACGTAACATCCAAGTACCCAACGATAATATTTTATTAACTGTGTTATTTGAGAAATTACTAAAAATACGTATTAAAGTTTAAAAAAATATCATTATACCATCATTATCAGTATCTTCTTGACATCCAGTGAAATCAAATTCGACTAAACAGTTATGAGAACCTGTGATTGATAACAAATAAACGCAACATCTATCAAATTCTAATCTGCAATATTCTATAAAGTAGTACAGTGGTCTTAAATTGTGGCGGACTTTAGAAATCCGAGCATCACTTGAGATAAAACGTGTATAATACGTTGAACTTGCTTATGCAATTTTTTGAAAGATTCATTTAATTCTGATTAAACTTGATGCTTAACATTATGTGTTTACTACCCGCTTGGAGGGACGACTCGAAAGTAATTAAAAATGATACAAAACATACCAAATGGCTTCCTCAATCGACGATTGAAAAGTTCAACTTGAATTTCTCCCATGTTTAGAGTGACAACTTGAAATAGAATAGTGTATCATAACTCTGGTGAGTCAAATACTGACAGAAGTTTCGAAAACGATATCACGTATACACATGAGATATATTGACAATGCAAACGACGTAGCATCCAAATATCTAACAATACTATTTGATGAACAGTGCTATTTAAGAAACTACTTAAAAGCCCGTATTAAAGTATAATATCATCTTACCGTCACCATCAATATCATTGTCACATTGATCACCTATGCCATCTTCATTGAGGTCTTCTTGTCCTACATTTGTATTCAGCGGGCAATTATCGGCATCATTAGCTAATCCTATCAAAATAAAGGCCATACATTCTTAGCTACAAGGAATCTCTTGGTAACGCGAGTTTTAAACAGTGACTGCTACTTACGTGTTTATAATGGCAAATAGAAATAGCAAAGTATGTCATAACAGTGGTAAGTCAAATACTTAAACAAGTTTCGATAAAGATATGACGTATAAAACGAAATATATTGACATATGTGAACGACGTAACATCCAAGTACCCAACGATAATATTTTATTAACTGTGTTATTTGAGAAATTACTAAAAATACGTATTAAAGTTTTTAAAAATATCATTATACCATCATTATCAGTATCTTCTTGACATCCAGTGAAATCAAATTCGACTAAACAGTTATGAGAACCTGTGATTGATAAAAAATAAACGCAACATCTATCAAATTCTAATCTGCAATATTCTATAAAGTAGTACAGTGGTCTTAAATTGTGGCGGACTTTAGAAACCCGAGCATCACTTGAGATAAAACGTGTATAATACGTTGAACTTGCTTATGCCAGTTTTTGAAAGATTCATTTAATTGTGATTTAACTTGATGCTTAACATTATTTGTTTACTACCCGCTTGGAGAGACGACTCGAAAGTAATTAAAAATGATACAAAACATACCAAATGGCTTCCTCAATCGACGATGAAAAAGTTAAACTTGAATTTCTCCCATGTTTAGAGTGACAACTTGAAATAGAATAGTGTATCATAACTCTGGTGAGTCAAATACTGACAGAAGTTTCGAAAACAATATCACGTATTCACATGAGATATATTGACAATGCAAACGACGTAGCATCCAAATATCTAACAATACTATTTGATGAACAGTGCTATTTAAGAAATTACTTAAAAGCCCGTATTAAAGTATAATATCATCTTACCGTCACCATCAATATCATTGTCACATTGATCACCTATGCCATCCTCATCGAGGTCTTCTTGTCCTACATTTGTATTCAGCGGGCAATTATCGGCATCATTAGCTAATCCTATCAAAATAAAGGCCATACATTCTTAGCTACAAGGAATCTCTTGGTAACGCGAGTTTTAAACAGTGACTGCTACTTACGTGTTTATAATGGCAAATAGAAATAGCAAAATATGTCATAACAGTGGTAAGTCAAATACTAAAACAAGTTTCGATAAAGATGACGTATAAAACGAAATATATTGACATATGTGAACGACGTAACATCCAAGTACCCAACGATAATATTTTATTAACTGTGTTATTTGAGAAATTACTAAAAATACGTATTAAAGTTTAAAAAAATATCATTATACCATCATTATCAGTATCTTCTTGACATCCAGTGAAATCAAATTCGACTAAACAGTTATGAGAACCTGTGATTGATAACAAATAAACGCAACATCTATCAAATTCTAATCTGCAATATTCTATAAAGTAGTACAGTGGTCTTAAATTGTGGCGGACTTTAGAAATCCGAGCATCACTTGAGATAAAACGTGTATAATACGTTGAACTTGCTTATGCAATTTTTTGAAAGATTCATTTAATTGTGATTAAACTTGATGCTTAACATTATGTGTTTACTACCCGCTTGGAGGGACGACTCGAAAGTAATTAAAAATGATACAAAACATACCAAATGGCTTCCTCAATCGACGATTGAAAAGTTCAACTTGAATTTCTCCCATGTTTAGAGTGACAACTTGAAATAGAATAGTGTATCATAACTCTGGTGAGTCAAATACTGACAGAAGTTTCGAAAACGATATCACGTATACACATGAGATATATTGACAATGCAAACGACGTAGCATCCAAATATCTAACAATACTATTTGATGAACAGTGCTATTTAAGAAATTACTTAAAAGCCCGTATTAAAGTATAATATCATCTTACCGTCACCATCAATATCATTGTCACATTGATCACCTATGCCATCCTCATCGAGGTCTTCTTGTCCTACATTTGTATTCAGCGGGCAATTATCGGCATCATTAGCTAATCCTATCAAAATAAAGGCCATACATTCTTAGCTACAAGGAATCTCTTGGTAACGCGAGTTTTAAACAGTGACTGCTACTTACGTGTTTATAATGGCAAATAGAAATAGCAAAGTATGTCATAACAGTGGTAAGTCAAATACTAAAACAAGTTTCGATAAAGATATGACGTATAAAACGAAATATATTGACATATGTGAACGACGTAACATCCAAGTACCCAACGATAATATTTTATTAACTGTGTTATTTGAGAAATTACTAAAAATACGTATTAAAGTTTAAAAAAATATCATTATACCATCATTATCAGTATCTTCTTGACATCCAGTGAAATCAAATTCGACTAAACAGTTATGAGAACCTGTGATTGATAAAAAATAAACGCAACATCTATCAAATTATAATCTGCAATATTCTATAAAATAGTACAGTGGTCTTAAATTGTGGCGGACTTTAGAAATCCGAGCATCACTTGAGATAAAACGTGTATAATACGTTGAACTTGCTTATGCCATTTTTTGAAAGAATCATTTAATTGTGATTTAACTTGATGCTTAACATTATGTGTTTACTACCCGCTTGGAGGGACGACTCGAAAGTAATTAAAAATGATACAAAACATACCAAATGGCTTCCTCAATCGACGATTGAAAAAGTTAAACTTGAATTTCTCCCATGTTTAGAGTGACAACTTGAAATAGAATAGTGTATCATAACTCTGGTGAGTCAAATACTGGCAGAAGTTTCGAAAACGATATCACGTATACACATGAGATATATTGACAATGCAAACGACGTAGCATCCAAATATCTAACAATACTATTTGATGAACAGTGCTATTTAAGAAATTACTTAAAAGCCCGTATTAAAGTATAATATCATCTTACCGTCACCATCAATATCATTGTCACATTGATCACCTATGCCATCCTCATCGAGGTCTTCTTGTCCTACATTTGTATTCAGCGGGCAATTATCGGCATCATTAGCTAATCCTATCAAAATAAAGGCCATACATTCTTAGCTACAAGGAATCTCTTGGTAACCCGAGTTTTAAACAGTGACTGCTACTTACGTGTTTATAATGGCAAATAGAAATAGCAAAGTATGTCATTACAGTGGTAAGTCAAATACTTAAACAAGTTTGGATAAAGATATGACGTATAAAACGAAATATATTGACATATGTGAACGACGTAACATCCAAGTACCCAACGATAATATTTTATTAACTGTGTTATTTGAGAAATTACTAAAAATACGTATTAAAGTTTAAAAAAATATCATTATACCATCATTATCAGTATCTTCTTGACATCCAGTGAAATCAAATTCGACTAAACAGTTATGAGAACCTGTGATTGATAAAAAATAAACGCAACATCTATCAAATTCTAATCTGCAATATTCTATAAAGTAGTACAGTGGTCTTAAATTGTGGCGGACTTTAGAAACCCGAGCATCACTTGAGATAAAACGTGTATAATACGTTGAACTTGCTTATGCCATTTTTTGAAAGATTCATTTAATTGTGATTTAACTTGATGCTTAACATTATTTGTTTACTACCCGCTTGGAGGGACGACTCGAAAGTAATTAAAAATGATACAAAACATACCAAATGGCTTCCTCAATCGACGATGAAAAAGTTAAACTTGAATTTTTCCCATGTTTAGAGTGACAACTTGAAATAGAATAGTGTATCATAACTCTGGTGAGTCAAATACTGACAGAAGTTTCGAAAACAATATCACGTATTCACATGAGATATATTGACAATGCAAACGACGTAGCATCCAAATATCTAACAATACTATTTGATGAACAGTGCTATTTTAGAAATTACTTAAAAGCCCGTATTAAAGTATAATATCATCTTACCGTCACCATCAATATCATTGTCACATTGATCACCTATGCCATCCTCATCGAGGTCTTCTTGTCCTACATTTGTATTCAGCGGGCAATTATCGGCATCATTAGCTAATCCTATCAAAATAAAGGCCATACATTCTTAGCTACAAGGAATCTCTTGGTAACGCGAGTTTTAAACAGTGACTGCTACTTACGTGTTTATAATGGCAAATAGAAATAGCAAAATATGTCATAACAGTGGTAAGTCAAATACTAAAACAAGTTTCGATAAAGATGACGTATAAAACGAAATATATTGACATATGTGAACGACGTAACATCCAAGTACCCAACGATAATATTTTATTAACTGTGTTATTTGAGAAATTACTAAAAATACGTATTAAAGTTTAAAAAAATATCATTATACCATCATTATCAGTATCTTCTTGACATCCAGTGAAATCAAATTCGACTAAACAGTTATGAGAACCTGTGATTGATAACAAATAAACGCAACATCTATCAACAAATTCTAATCTGCAATATTCTATAAAGTAGTACAGTAGTCTTAAATTGTGGCGGACTTTAGAAATCCGAGCATCACTTGAGATAAAACGTGTATAATACGTTGAACTTGCTTATGCAATTTTTTGAAAGATTCATTTAATTGTGATTAAACTTGATGCTTAACATTATGTGTTTACTACCCGCTTGGAGGGACGACTCGAAAGTAATTAAAAATGATACAAAACATACCAAATGGCTTCCTCAATCGACGATTGAAAAGTTCAACTTGAATTTCTCCCATGTTTAGAGTGACAACTTGAAATAGAATAGTGTATCATAACTCTGGTGAGTCAAATACTGACAGAAGTTTCGAAAACGATATCACGTATACACATGAGATATATTGACAATGCAAACGACGTAGCATCCAAATATCTAACAATACTATTTGATGAACAGTGCTATTTAAGAAACTACTTAAAAGCCCGTATTAAAGTATAATATCATCTTACCGTCACCATCAATATCATTGTCACATTGATCACCTATGCCATCCTCATCGAGGTCTTCTTGTCCTACATTTGTATTCAGCGGGCAATTATCGGCATCATTAGCTAATCCTATCAAAATAAAGGCCATACATTCTTAGCTACAAGGAATCTCTTGGTAACGCGAGTTTTAGACAGTGACTGCTACTTACGTGTTTATAATGGCAAATAGAAATAGCAAAGTATGTCATAACAGTGGTAAGTCAAATACTAAAACAAGTTTCGATAAAGATATGACGTATAAAACGAAATATATTGACATATGTGAACGACGTAACATCCAAGTACCCAACGATAATATTTTATTAACTGTGTTTTTTGAGAAATTACTAAAAATACGTATTAAAGTTTAAAAAAATATCATTATACCATCATTATCAGTATCTTCTTGACATCCAGTGAAATCAAATTCGACTAAACAGTTATGAGAACCTGTGATTGATAAAAAATAAACGCAACATCTATCAAATTATAATCTGCAATATTCTATAAAGTAGTACAGTGGTCTTAAATTGTGGCGGACTTTAGAAATCCGAGCATCACTTGAGATAAAACGTGTATAATACGTTGAACTTGCTTATGCCATTTTTTGAAAGAATCATTTAATTGTGATTTAACTTGATGCTTAACATTATGTGTTTACTACCCGCTTGGAGGGACGACTCGAAAGTAATTAAAAATGATACAAAACATACCAAATGGCTTCCTCAATCGACGATTGAAAAAGTTAAACTTGAATTTCTCCCATGTTTAGAGTGACAACTTGAAATAGAATAGTGTATCATAACTCTGGTGAGTCAAATACTGGCAGAAGTTTCGAAAACGATATCACGTATACACATGAGATATATTGACAATGCAAACGACGTAGCATCCAAATATCTAACAATACTATTTGATGAACAGTGCTATTTAAGAAATTACTTAAAAGCCCGTATTAAAGTATAATATCATCTTACCGTCACCATCAATATCATTGTCACATTGATCACCTATGCCATCCTCATCGAGGTCTTCTTGTCCTACATTTGTATTCAGCGGGCAATTATCGGCATCATTAGCTAATCCTATCAAAATAAAGGCCATACATTCTTAGCTACAAGGAATCTCTTGGTAACCCGAGTTTTAAACAGTGACTGCTACTTACGTGTTTATAATGGCAAATAGAAATAGCAAAGTATGTCATAACAGTGGTAAGTCAAATACTTAAACAAGTTTCGATAAAGATATGACGTATAAAACGAAATATATTGACATATGTGAACGACGTAACATCCAAGTACCCAACGATAATATTTTATTAACTGTGTTATTTGAGAAATTACTAAAAATACGTATTAAAGTTTAAAAAAATATCATTATACCATCATTATCAGTATCTTCTTGACATCCAGTGAAATCAAATTCGACTAAACAGTTATGAGAACCTGTGATTGATAAAAAATAAACGCAACATCTATATATCAAATTCTAATCTGCAATATTCTATAAAGTAGTACAGTGGTCTTAAATTGTGGCGGACTTTAGAAACCCGAGCATCACTTGAGATAAAACGTGTATAATACGTTGAACTTGCTTATGCCATTTTTTGAAAGATTCATTTAATTGTGATTTAACTTGATGCTTAACATTATTTGTTTACTACCCGCTTGGAGGGACGACTCGAAAGTAATTAAAAATGATACAAAACATACCAAATGGCTTCCTCAATCGACGATGAAAAAGTTAAACTTGAATTTTTCCCATGTTTAGAGTGACAACTTGAAATAGAATAGTGCATCATAACTCTGGTGAGTCAAATACTGACAGAAGTTTCGAAAACGATATCACGTATACACATGAGATATATTGACAATGCAAACGACGTAGCATCCAATTATCTAACAATACTATTTGATGAACAGTGCTATTTAAGAAATTACTTAAAAGCCCGTATTAAAGTATAATCATCTTACCGTCACCATCAATATCATTGTCACATTGATCACCTATGCCATCCTCATCGAGGTCTTCTTGTCCTACATTTGTATTCAGCGGGCAATTATCGGCATCATTAGCTAATCCTATCAAAATAAAGGCCATACATTCTTAGCTACAAGGAATCTCTTGGTAACGCGAGTTTTAAACAGTGACTGCTACTTACGTGTTTATAATGGCAAATAGAAATAGCAAAGTATGTCATAACAGTGGTAAGTCAAATACTAAAACAAGTTTCGATAAAGATATGACGTATAAAACGAAATATATTGACATATGTGAACGACGTAACATCCAAGTACCCAACGATAATATTTTATTAACTGTGTTATTTGAGAAATTACTAAAAATACGAATTAAAGTTTAAAAAAATATCATTATACCATCATTATCAGTATCTTCTTGACATCCAGTGAAATCAAATTCGACTAAACAGTTATGAGAACCTGTGATTGATAAAAAATAAACGCAACATCTATCAAATTCTAATCTGCAATATTCTATAAAGTAGTACAGTGGTCTTAAATTGTGGCGGACTTTAGAAACCCGAGCATCACTTGAGATAAAACGTGTATAATACGTTGAACTTGCTTATGCCATTTTTTGAAAGATTCATTTAATTGTGATTTAACTTGATGCTTAACATTATGTGTTTACTACCCGCTTGGAGGGACGACTCGAAAGTAATTAAAAATGATACAAAACATACCAAATGGTTTCCTCAATCGACGATTGAAAAAGTTAAACTTAAATTTCTCCCGTGTTTAGAGTGACAACTTGAAATAGAATAGTGTATCATAACTCTGGTGAGTCAAATACTGACAGAAGTTTCGACAACGACATCACGTATACACATGAGATATATTGACAATGCAAACGACGTAGCATCCAAATATCTAACAATACTATTTGATGAACAGTGCTATTTAAGAAATTACTTAAAAGCCCGTATTAAAGTATAATATCATCTTACCGTCACCATCAATATCATTGTCACATTTGTCACCTATGCCATCCTCATCGAGATCTTCTTGTCCTACATTTGTATTCAGCGGGCAATTATCGGCATCATTAGCTGATCCTATCAAAATAAAGGCCATACATTCTTAGCTACAAGGAATCTCTTGGTAACGCGAGTTTTAAACAGTGACTGCTATTTACATGTTTATAATGGCAAATAGAAATAGCAAAGTATGTTTTACTCATAACAGTGGTAAGTCAAATACTAAAACAAGTTTCGATAAAGATATGACGTATAAAACAAAATATATTGACATATTATATGACATATATGATTGACGTAACATACAAGTACCCAACAATATTATTTTATTAACTGTGTTATTTGAGAAATTTCTAAAAACACGTATTAAAGTTTAAAAATATCATTAGTGATTGACAACAAATAAACGCAATATCTATCAAATTATAATCTGCAATATTCGAGAAAAGTAGTTTTGTGGTCTTAAATAGTAACGGACAGTAGGAACCCGAAATATCATTATAGTGATGGACTTTACACAGCAAAAAATAATTAAACGAAGTTGGGCAAAACGTTACACATTAGGTAGGTAAAAAGGGAACCTGCATGCCAGTGGGGTAAACTTTACACAACCATGGTGGATAACAGCTTTTACAATTCAGTGGGGTATATTTTGTACTCAACTATGTGTATTTTTTGTACACAACTATGTGTACTTTTTGTACACATCGTAGATGGGTAAAAGTTTACACAACGTTGACCAGGTTCTCTTTTTTACACAACTACGTGTACTTTGTGTACACAGCGTAGATGGGTAAAAGTATACACAACGTTGACCAGGTTCCCTTTTTTACACAACTATGTGTACTTTTTGTACACAAGTATGTGTACTTTTTGTACACAAGTATGTGTACTTTTTGTACACAGCGTAGATGGGTAAAAGTTTACACAACGTTGACCAGGTTTCCTTTTTTACACAATGTGTACTTTTTGTATACAACTATGTGTACTGTATTAACACGTGCAATTTGTTGGATTGCATCGTTATGGATTCGTCGGAGACATTATCACAATTTCTACAAAGTTGTGGACTGGTTCTGGAAGAGATTCTGTCCCGATTTGAAGGATAAGAAGGCTATAAGATTGACAACCTTTACAGTTTGATATAAATGTACATTTCATTTAGATCTTTGTTTCAACGGAATTAAAGCCAGTGTGTATGGACCGGAGGATCCTCGTCTCGGGAGTAAGCTTATTAATTATTTGTGCATGCAAGTTGCCTGCATTCCAGTTATTTGATTTAATGGATTGGAGCCCTGTGTAAAATTTAACAATTTCAGACGGGGTACTTTTACACCCAATGTTGTGTAACTGTGTTTACTCAGAAATGTGTAAAATAATGTTACCATTCATTGTGTCTCTTTCTACACAATTATGTGTAATATAAATGGATCTACGACGCTGCAATAATGAGAAGCATTACGATTATACTTGTGAATTAATAATCATGCGGCTTTTCATTCCACTTAACTTTGGAATATAACAATAACAAAAACTAACACAAACTTCAAATCATTAAATCAAATAACTGGAATGTAGGCAACTTGCATTGCACAAATAAGTAATAAGCTTACTCCTGAGGCGAGGATCCGGTCCATTACACACAGGCTTTAATTCCGTTGAACCAAGGATCTAAAAGAAATGTATATCAAACTGTAAAGGTTGTCAATCTTATAGCCTTCTTATCCTTAAAATCGGGGAAGAATCTCTTCCAGATCCAGTCCACAACTTTGTAGAAATAGTAATTTCTCAGACGAATCCACAACGATGCAGTCCAACAAATTGCACGTGTGTAAAATTAATACACAGTACCGCAAAATTACACCGTGCGGGGAAATCTCGTTATATGTGTACCAAGCATGCACCACAAAAAGCCCAACGGTGCGTAAATGTTTACCGTTCAGATGAACGAATCTTAATTTTTACAAAGAGCGGGGTAAAATGCATCGAAATTTAACCAGTCGATCATTTTACAGTTTTACCACTCGGTGGGGTGTTGACAAAATTGAAGTTTTACCCAACTTTGTGACCCCGCGCCATATACCCCGCTAAAAGTACCCCATTTTTCGGCCCATTTATTGCTGTGTAGAAACCCGAACATCACTTTAGAAAAGACGTGTATAATACCATGATCTTGGCTATGCCTTTTTTAATGATTCATTTATATAATTGTGATTTAACTTGGTTCTTAACAGGATGTGTTTACTACCCGCTAGCAGGAACGACTCGAAAGTTATTACAAACTATGATACAAAACATACCAAATGGTTTCCTCAATCGACGATTGAAAAAAAGAGGTTAAACTTGAATTTGTCGAAGTACCAAACCATACATTTAAGCTTTTTTATAAAATCACTACAAAAATCGTAACCGAACAAATATCATCTTACCGTCACCATCAATATCTTTGTCGCATCCGGTGAAATCAAAATCTCCAAAACAGTTATGAAAACCTGTGATTGTTAACAAATAAACGCAGCGGCTATAACATTCAAATCTGCAGAACACGAGGAAGTAGTAGGCTACTGGTGTCTTAACACTTTCCACGCGGCAGGCGGCTGCAGACGACATTCCAAAATTGTACAAAATGTTTAAAAAATGTCAAAATTATTGAATTTCATTAACATATTTAGAATCACCATGAGAAATGCATTAACATAAGTACAAACATGCCTATTATTGGGTCAGTAATCCTTGAGATAGACTTTGAAAATTGTGAAAGGTTTCTGAAAAATCTGTTTTGTGTATATGGTAAAAATAATAGCCGCGTGGAAAGTGTTAACTAATGGCCGACTTTTAGTGACCGGATCATCATTTGAGAAAAGGCGAGTACAGAACGTTGACCCTATCATATCTATGCTAAGTTTTGAACGATTTTACTTTGCTCAGGTTAAGAGTTTACAAAAGGTTCGCCGTCGGACAAGTTTAAACATGTCAATTGTGTTAACGTTGCGTCGAGATGCGATTTACTCTATCGAGGTCCTTACTTTTTACCAAGCAATTGATACTAAAAAAACAACTTAATGTATTACACAATTTTTCATCATACTGCCTTACCATCACCATCAATGTCATTGTCGCAGTCATCTCCTATGCCATCACCATCGAAGTCTTCGAGAATATCACAGTTTGCGACTATAATTAGAGCGAATATGTTATTTTAAATAATGAGCCATGCGGTGAGTCGGTTTGGAAGAGAAATACAATGACCAAATTTTGAGTCCGAAATGTGTTAACATTCTCTGAAAAATAAGGATCATCGTTACATTACAAACATTACAGGACGTACCTGCAACTGGAGAACTGAATGCTTTGATTTGCCGACGATAAGAAGACCTATAAAAACCTCATCTCGAACCCGCTCATACCGATAAGACTACGATAAGAGCACTTACTCTTTTAACCCCCAGAGAACTACCGGCCGATTGGTTAGAAAGATTGATACATCATTTATTGCGCCAATCAGAGACAGTGTTAGAATAATTGTATCCCTGATAAAGATTGGAGTGAAATATTTAACAAGCTGCATTTTAATTGGCTATTCAAATGAGTATATCTTGCAATACACCAATCAGAACCATTGTATATAAGATAGGCCGATAGTGCCCAGTGGGTTAAACCAGTGATCACTGAGCGCTTGAGATATATTGCCAATTCATGATTTATGTTATACTAAATTGTTGTTTAAAAAGTCTGTCTATAGCAAATCGTTCCGTTGTTAAAATCCGAGCTAACCCGGCCCATGACAATTAAGGCTTGCCCGGGAAATCTCTTCAGAATTTTGGAAGATATTACTTCTTTTTAGTAAAATATATTTATTTTGTATTAATGATTTTAGTTGACATAATATTTGGAACGATGAGATCATATGAATTATGAACATTTGGTGCAATTTGGGGGAAAAAACATTGTTTGGTTTTCAAGAAAGGTCTTAAGGGCTCAGCAGACTTCACAACGCTCGAAATCTTTGCGCTCTCACACATGCGTAGTAGCGCCACCACAACAAAATAACGCAGCCTGATTGGTCAACGGTGGTCAACGCTTGCGCTCAGCATTGGAGCGATGTGGAGTCTGCTGAGCCCTTTATACGATTTGGTCGCGGAGCAACCAATGCTAGAAAACTATAAAGTTCTAGAGACGGCTAGGTTAGAATTGGCCAATATTGAGCTCCGACATAGAATATCAAAATGTTTTATTAGAACGCCAAGTTTTGAAGAAAAAAATCGTGATGATATTATTGTATATTTGATCAGATTTGAACCAATTGCTTTAGTCAGTCCATGGAAGTCAGTCGATGCGCGTATCTTAACCCCCTGGGCACTACCGGCCTATCTTACAGGGGTTCTGATTGGTGTATTGCAAGATAAACTCATTTGAATAGCCAAATAAAATGCAGCTTGTAAAATATTTCACTCCAATCTTTATCAGGGATACAATTATTCTAACACTGTTTCTGATTGGCGCAATAAATGATGTATCTATCTTTCTAACCAATCGGCCGGTAGTTCTCCGGGGGTTAAATACATTAATAAAATTACTTTTAAACAAATGGTCAATATTTGCGTGCATTATACCTGAGACTAATATACCTAAAGAGATAAGAAGCACGGTACTACAGCTATTCATCGCTGTGCACAAGGTCCGATGCGGATATTGTTTAGTCAATCGCCAATCGATTATCGTCATTCAGTTTAATTTGTAGCACGACCTTATTATTTGAGTAAGCGCGCTATTTGAATCCAGTATTATCCACACGTTCATGACACTTTTTAAATAACCTGAACGCACTTTTGCATGGGATGGCTACCGACATACAGAACGTGATAGATTTCTAAAATGAATATACATTTATATCGCTATATTTTTGGCATTTCAGAAGAGATATGACATTTAAAACCTATTGGGTACATTCTTGGGCATATACACAATGTATTATGATAACAAAGTTCATGGATATCAAATCGATATGGATAACGACGATGGCCGCGGGGTGCCGTTGTAAATAGACCAACATTTTAGACTACTATGTAGTAGCCTTCACAGTAGATTACTGAAAAAAAACACGGATGTATCATTTGTGTTTGTTATATTCTATAGAGTGACTTCAAATTATGTTTTGACCACACAGGCTAGATAGACATTTGGATGAATCTTTTAGGCACAATGGTAAGCTATGATTAGCCTCATTTAAATAAAAACCGTGACGTTTCCAAATTCGCATTTTCAACACACTACGTTGAGAGAAAATGCTAGGTTTTCCTTGTATAGCCTGGATGACCGCTTGGGATATCCATCACACATGCTACTACACATGCATGACAGTTTTAATTTGAGTTAGCCCGCGCAGGGGAAATGTGCAGTGATCAACACGGGACAAATACGGGATATGTGGTTGGTAACCTTCGGTCTTTTCTTCCGCGTAGTGTATTGAATATGGAAATTTGGAAACGTCACGGATTTTCATTAACTGGTGCTATCATGGCTAATCTTTGTTGTTTGTGGCACATGTGGTACCAAATTGTACCCAAAAGATTCATCTAACTGTCTAACGTCTAACA
Organism: Ophiura sarsii; assembly: GCA_035610835.1. Classification (NCBI taxonomy): domain Eukaryota; kingdom Metazoa; phylum Echinodermata; class Ophiuroidea; order Amphilepidida; family Ophiuridae; genus Ophiura; species Ophiura sarsii. The sequence goes on from CM069455.1 coordinate 49,018,714, forward strand.
ACAATCATAGAAATAAAATGTGTTCGAACACTCCTAATTGCCATGCTGCTTGTACCATAACACGCACGATATTTGAGTCACGTGATAATTGAAACTTGTTTCTCGTAGCCTGTAGTATCCCCTTCCTCATACTCCCCCTTCCCCTACCGATCAATGTTGCGAGGCCTTGTGCTGATGGTGGGCAAATTGTGGGTTTCAACATTGATCAGGGGAAAGGGGGATCACTTTACATTACACCTACAAAGTGTTCGAACATTTTTTTCTAACATTGTAGTCTGCTTGGTCAAACTAATTGGAAGTCACTCTTAGGACATAAACAAAGTGCATAACTTTCTTGAGCATTTGAGTTACAAATGGCTCACCACATATCGCCATTAAACCTTGTCTACTCGTTGAAATAAGATAGCAAAAATGGGCCGAAAATGATTACAAATACACACAGAAAACACTATGTAAAAAATTACGTAAATATAGAACTCCATAATTATTATGTAAGAGTTTACATAAAACATGTAATATATACCCAAGTTTGTGTAAATTCCTATGCAAAAGCTTAACACAACTGTTTACATAGTATTATGGAGTGCTATTTTTACACAGATTGTGTATTTTTTACATAATTTGTGTAATTTTTTTACATAGTGTTTTCTGTGTGTACTCACTACTATGGTGTTTTTTAATGAGTTGCATTCTAAGATAATTCAAAAAAGGTTTCTCACCACAAGTTGGTGTTGCGTAATTCCAGTTTCCATCTCCCAAGCAAGATAGCATCGATTCCCCAGATATGTGGAAACCCGAGTAACAGGTTATCGTAATACTTTTGTAGACATCAAACTCTGTATCAGATGGACTGACGACACCATTGTCCACGTTCACCGTCATACACGATACTGTCATTAAACACAAAGCAACCAAATAATTCTTTTAGCTGGACTAAAAACTAAAATTAAGCTATTCAAACTTTCTCTTGGTCAGGAGAAAGAGGAGGAGGAGGATAAGGAGGAGGGATACTTACTGCAATCTTGGGTGTTACAAGCCTCAGTTTCTGCTATTGAATCACCAATACACAATGTTTGGGGGTCTGCTATAATAGTGTCAGTAATGAAACACACTTGGGGGCGTATCCTCGTACCATTACCACACAGTTCAGAGCATTCACTCCACTCTCCATCATGATATCTCCAACGTGCTGTAAAATAAACCATTACAAGGAACATAACAATTATACTTTACATCGATGAGAAGAAGAAGAAGAAGAAGAAGAAGAAGAAGAAGAAGAAGAAGAAGAAGAAGAAGAAGAAGAAGAAGAAGAAGAAGAAGAAGAAGAAGAAGAAGAAGAAGAAGAAGAAGAAGAAGAAGAAGAAGAAGAAGAAGAAGAAGAAGAAGAAGAAGAAGAAGAAGAAGAAGAAGAAGAAGAAGAAGAAGAAGAAGAAGAAGAAGAAGAAGAAGAAGAAGAAGAAGAAGAAGAAGAAGAAGAAGAAGAAGAAGAAGAAGAAGAAGAAGAAGAAGAAGAAGAAGAAGAAGAAGAAGAAGAAGAAGAAGAAGAAGAAGAAGAAGAAGAAGAAGAAGAAGAAGAAGAAGAAGAAGAAGAAGAAGAAGAAGAAGAAGAAGAAGAAGAAGAAGAAGAAGAAGAAGAAGAAGAAGAAGAAGAAGAAGAAGAAGAAGAAGAAGAAGAAGAAGAAGAAGAAGAAGAAGAAGAAGAAGAAGAAGAAGAAGAAGAAGAAGAAGAAGAAGAAGGTGCCTCTCCATTGAAATCATACAAAACCTAAATGGGATGGTTGTCTCGCAAATTCTCGCGAGAATTACAAAAATCACATTTTGGGCAAGTTGATATTTTGGTGCATTAATTTCTCTTTGAAACTGGTATTTCTACATCAAGGAAAACAAAGTCTTATTATTTTTTTATGTAATGTATGATACCTTCTGATAAAAAAGAAATGAATTCGGAGTCAAAATGATGAGCATAATAATTAGAGAGGATGTGCCCATACATTGTACATGGATTGGGGTAATCCCGGACATGTACCGTTTCCATTGTAATCAATATGGACGTGGTCAATTTAACATCATAAATCGGTAATAGTTGTTGACCATATAAATATGTGACATTGTTCTTTGATTTCTGCTACACTTTTAAAAAGGGTATTTTTAAACTCACATTGAAATGCTATATTCTAATAAAAAGAGGGCTGCGATTGATAAATAACGTCCGGGATTACCCCCAGAGTGTGGGGTAATGCCGGACGACGCCATTTTTTTTATTGCGTCGTAGCTTCGAATTTCAAAATGATGAGTTGATAAAAACTTGATAAAAGGTAGAACTTTCACAGTGCTTTGTGTTTACATGATTTTTATTGTTATATGACGTATTATATGTGTGTTATACCTCTCTGACAAAATGTGTCCGCCATTACCCCACCTTCCCCTACAAGTTATGCTTATTCCATTGATGGTGTTGATATTATGTAGACGTTGCCTTGAATACTTACGGCAGTCAGTGTTCAATCCTTCAGGAGAGTTTCGACAGTTTGTTTTACCCGCGTTATTTAGAATGCAGCCTTTGCCCGGTGGGCAATCCCTTAACGCTTCTCCACACACACCTATTCAAATGTAAATCGGTACATGCAATGTTAATTCAAGAGGAAGTCGAATTTAGACGACGAAAGAACTTTGTTCCACGGATCTTCGGACGTTACACGTAGAGTTGGTCGGTCGGTTTTTTCCTTCTTCCTTTTAACCATTTTTGTGAAAATAGTCAAACAAATTCGTAATATTCAAAACTGTCATAACCTTAACCCCCGAGGCACCTTTTCCAAAGATTTTTTTTCGCGGCCAAATAGCGAGGAGAAAAAGGGCCCCCACGCCCCCGGGCTCGAACCCTGGACTTCCGGGTTCAGAGGCAGACGATCTACCGCTAGGCCACGGGGGTCAACCATACATGGCGAAGTAAACATACATTTTGCACTTAAAAGTCAACATATATTAATAATTCGTTATTATTCAACAACTTAAATGTGGAAAATAATGTCGTTTTATCATAAAATATGTTTTTATGCTATAAGAGTCTGGAAACATTGCTCGTAACTTCACAAAGAAGAGCCAATTTTCCTGTTATTTTTCCTGTTTGTCTTCACTATCAGTATCCACGGTAAGAAATGGGGCTAATTCACCCTCACTAACTTCAGATCTGACTGAATTACATTATAATTGCTAGAAATGTAATTTAAATAAATGTTAGTATTACTTGTTCAAGGCTTGAACTATGTTTTGCAAGATTTGTTATGGATTAGTAATACAAAAAAACTTTGTACAATCCTATTCGAAATTGGTAATACAAAAAACTTTGTACAAATCCTATTCGAAATCCAAATTGATTAATATTTATCAATAAACTATGTAAGTACTAATTTTGTGCAGAATATAAATCCCAGAGACATAACCTATATACACTCACAAAGTAACAGCCACATTGAACTTTTTGTAAATTCCTACAATATTTTGTAAACTTTAAATGCCTGTATCTCAAAATGTCAAATATGGACTTACGGACTTCTTGCGCTCACGTCTTCATATGTTTTAATTGTTAAAAAGCCTTTTGGACACATTTTCTTTGTTGGGGTATTGCCCAGCACTAATATTATAGTAATAAAGTATCGCCCAAGACGAGGGGTCGAGCAGGATGGTGCACAGCAAATAATAAATAAATTCATATTTAATACAGTTGGTTTCTAAAAGATTAAAAATGTACACGTTTTGGCGTATTTCATAATAACAGCTTGGTTTCAAGTTATTGACCAACATGAGCCAAATTTACATACAATAATAACTTTTTGCTTAAGACACCTCCATGTGTTGAACTGGTTATGTGAAGGTTATCAAGTAGATAACAAATATTGAGATTGACAACATCTTGAATGGACTATAAAATGACTATAAATAAATCCAGCAATAAATAACATCATTTGCTATTCCTTCCAAATTGGGGTATTGCCCAGCACTAATATTATAGTAATAAAGTATCGCCCAAGACGAGGGGTCGAGCAGTGCTATGATGGCGGGTACATAAGAAGATCTACGTGTCTTGACTCCTCATTAATGTCTATAAAGACACACCTTTATACTATTGTAACATTCTTCTTTTCGCAGCCTTATCGCATAGGATCCGTACTCTTCGTACCCATTACTCATACAACAAGTACATTTTCCCTAACATGTTGAATACGTCCGCGTTGTCGTATTTATGTTTGTTTACTTTCTTAGTTAACATTAACTATCATAAGACTGTAATAAGAGATGGATCGACTATAGATAGAACTCTCGAAGTGTATGACAGATAATGTATTCACAAAGGGGACTGCTGTAGAGACAAAATGGCTCTTTCGACATTGGTGATACGTGTACAGAAGACATATTCCCCTGGAGCCATATTCCACCCAATAAGGCACTCGTCTCTACACGCAACACTAATTGCACGCTTCATCCATGTATGGGGACCAGTGTACCTTTCACACAGGTATATGACATGTGTTGTAGTCCTTTCACCATTCTGGATTCGGAGACAAACCCATTGTAGCTTAAGATGTCGCTGTACATCTTATACATCTTATAGCAATATGTTGTGTTCATCTAGGTCCGATTTGTTTGCCAAACAAAATGTTTTTGTGTCTAAAATAATTTTTAAAAACATCACGATTTCATTAATTGAATTTCATGCGACTTGTCGATATCTCAAAATGGTGGGAATCTTGCAACATGTTTCAGATGTAAGTAATTGTTCAAGTGACCATGGCGACTACGCAGAACATTTCTTTTACTTCATATAGCTTATATGAAGACGTGAGCGCAAGAAGTCCATAAGTCCATTTTTTGCATTTTGAGATACAGGCATTTAAATTTTACACAATATGGTAGGAATCAACATAAAAGTTCAATTTTGCTGTTACTTGGTGAGTGTATAGGTTATGTCTCTGGGATTTATATTCTACACAAATTAGTACTTACAGTGTTTATTGATCAATATTAATCAATTTATTGATTTTGGAATTTTGTATCTCAAAATGTCAAATATGGACTTACGGACTTCTTGCGCTCACGTCATCATATTGTCGTGAAAATATTCAAGAACGTCGTAAGTGCTTTGGTAATTTTGCGTACATGTAAAAAAAATTATAACTAGGCCTAATAAACTGATTTAGTCAAAAATGTCGCTAAAGGCTTCAGCAGACTCCACAACGCTCCAATGCTGAGCGCAAGCGTTGACCACTGTTGACCAATCAGGCTGCGTCATTTTGTTGTGGTGGAGCTACTACACATGGGTGAGAGCGCAAAGAGTTCGAGCGTTGTGTAGTCTGCTCAACCCTTAAGACGTGCTTGCATTCCCACGAAGATATGTGTTTTACCCTTGAAATGTATCAATGCAACACTTTTAAAAGATGCCTGAGTGTTGTGATTATACACTCCTGGATTAAAACGTATACTCACTCTCAGTACAGTTTCGACCCTTCCATTCGATATTGCATACACACGTGTAGGTTCCATCTTCATTGTCAACACATGTACCACAATTATTACAATTGTTCGGATTACAAGGATCTATTGAAAAGAAATACATGAAACGTAAAACAACAACAAAGTAGGCGTATTAAATACGTTACAGGCGTTCTGTATTGGAGATGTTTTAATAAGCTGTTTTGTTATGCAACATGATGATGTGTGTTTGTAACGAAGTAAAAGTATGAAGATGGCG
>CM069455.1:49024559-49107519 GCA_035610835.1 Ophiura sarsii
GGAGTTAAACATTGGAAATTTAATTTATACCATTTTCCTCTGAAAAATGACCTTTGAATCACTATTTATGCCAAGGGTGGGGGTGGAGGAAATCAGAGGAGGACACGAAATGTTTTTTAAACATGAAGGCGGGGGGGAAGCGAAATTTTATTCTGGCAAAGAGGGGGACATGATATTTTGATGGTCAAAAGTACAAAGATGAAAATGTTCGCGCGCTACGTGCGCAGGTCTCCCAAAAATAAAATATTTTTATTGGACAAGCTTCTTTTGAGCCAAAATGTACATCAAACATAGTATACATGTAGCATAAATAAGTGTAAAGTCAAATTTGTTGGCGCGCATTTCTTGAAAAACCTACATACGCCACTGTTGACCACACCCTGCATTTCTCTATACCTGCAGGTAAGTTGTTTTGTCAAGTAGGATGGCACTGTGATGTTTCTGTAAGTAATAAAAGCAAGGTGTCAATCGTGAAGCTTCATTATGTTGATTGTTTTTCTAATAATAATGTTCACTTCTTGTATACCATACACTCTATTTATGGTTTTTTGTTGAAATTGGGACTTTACCATAATTTGTACCATCATTAAATAAATAAGGGGGGGGGGGGGGCATGATATTTGTTTTAATACTTGAGGGGGGGGGGGGGGTGCTGAAATTGTTCCTGTGTTCAAGAAGGGGGTGATAAAAATATTGCACAACAAATAAAATATCCTCCACCCAACCTGATGCCCCCCCCCCCTCCACTGGCGTAAATATTGATCGCTTCCTTAGAGAAATGTACGGCTTTTCAAGAAGCATGGCGCTGCGACGGCGGATCCCGACGGTGTTTTTTGTGTTTCGGTGTGTTGTTACAATAACCAGCATGTGACCAGGAGTCTTGCCATGATATTTTGTGACCGCGCATCGTCTGTAGTAACAGATCTTTTCAACATGGCGCACTCTGCCGTCATTTTTAACCCCTTATCTTTTTACAGTTCTATTTCTGCCAGTAAAACAGGAATACCAGCCAAGTTGGACCTTTACTGCCGTATTTACCCCATACTCGATTTCAAACGATTGATATATATTTTGCCGTTTCTGCATGATAGTACGTGCTTGGTGATCAATTTCCAGCTCAATTTTTATACTTGCTTTTGCGCCCTCACACATTAGCTGTGGGTATTTTTCGGCACACAAACTATCATTTAAAAATGCATTTGACAACATTAAATTTGAAAAAAGAACATTGTTATTATAGTGCACTTCAGCACATACAAAGTACAAACGTGTACAAATGTAATTAGTGTAAGGTTACCAGCCCCGCACCAAGTCTATGGTGTAATACAATGAATTGTCCTTTATTCTATTGTACAGTTACATTAAGCCCTTTATCGCTTGCTTACGGTTATTGTGGTGTTTAGAATTACCCCACGTCCCCTATTTGTTCATAAACGTGGGCCTAGGTTTACAAGTATGCATGTCCCATATGGCCAACCTGAGAAAAAACAAATTGCCTGTTGCCATTGATGTACATAATTATAGCCTACAAATTGACTTGATGGGACAAATTATACTCCATATTATAGAATAAAAGATGTAAATCAGTGGCATAAACTTCAGGAGTGGGAAGGTCTTCCCCATGCCCGCTTGACCGTCGTACTGAGTCTAAGTCAACGAAGTTAAACAACACAATTAATGGACATTAATTAGTGTCCCATTTCCACCCTCCAAAAAATGCGAGTACTTCTCAAAAAACCCGAAATATTAACCGTCCAGGTTTACTCATCGAACCCAATATATTAACCTCCCAGATTTACTCATCTGGGCGGGTCCCGCGCAAAGCGTGGGTGCCCCCTAGTTTATACAATGTTCTTCAAGTGGACTGTAGATAAAAAGTTGATCTTCCAACAAGCATTTCAATTCTGAATTTTCAATTTTATTAATATTCAGAATTCTTTTTAAGGGTTTATCGACAACTGTTTAGTGTATTCTATTATTTTGATAGAAATTATGGTTTGTTTGTTTTTTACTGTAAAAGCCGACATTTCGTGAATTGTTTTTTTTCGCGGGCGACCTTTTGGATGCACTGCATGATTGTTGAAAACAATATTTTTGCGTGTTATAATTTTCGCGAAAATAAAACCTCAGTATTTCTGACAATATATTTGTTGTTAATTTTTTTAATAGCTGACATCTTGGTAATGGAGATGCTTTGGGTCCAATGAGTATTTTAACCCTAACCCTACTACGTATCACAGAAACAACACGGCCAGCACCACTTGGCTTGTGCACGCACAGGTTCTATCTCATGTAGCACTAAAATACGGGTATATATATGGTCTCCGATTTTTTAGCCTGTGAAGCTCTTCCCCCATGGCCGTGGCTGAGTGGTGGTATCTCGCCTGTCACGGGGCCGACCTGGGTTCAATTCCCGGGGGCCGGCGGACATAATTTTTCACATTTTTGTAATTTAACCCCTCCCCCTGTTCTTCGTTCCATCCCCACTGCCACGTTCTAGGGTTAGGGTTAAAGCAGGCTTTGTGTTAACCTGCCCCCCCCCCCCCCCCCACCCCCCCCCCCCCCCGAACCATGAAATTCAATCATGTCAAGTGAAACCTGTAGCAACAATATCTAAAGGTTTGCTTGTCCATAGATGCCATCAAAAGGTTGTGTCAGTGGTCGGTTGGATTAAAAGAAAAATGCTAGTGGTTGTTCTGGCCCTGTCCTATTAATCAACCCAAAAGCAATTAAGCACGCCAACTTCTGAATTGTGTCAGTTCTTTTGGATGACCCATAAATCATCCACACAATACTCCATGACACGGAGCATATCACTGGTAACTTATAACTTTTAAGTTAAGATATTATTTACTAAAGTATTTCATATGTTGATCAAAAGTATGACTTTTAAGGATCGTGTTTTTGACTTTTAAGGATCGTTTTATGTGTAAAAACACAATTTATTTCTAAAGCAAAAACATTTTCAGTATTTTGTTTTGTGCTGTTATCGATTGTCGGATGTGTATATTGTACCCAAGCGGTACAATCTATTTTCAAACGATGATTTTGAAGTAATTAGGAATCGTATCGATCTGTAACTTGGAAGATCTTTATGATTTATGATCAAAAATGCAAATCTGCAAGATAATCTGCTTTCATAGTATCAATGATAGAGGGCGCTACTTGGAAGTTGGAAAAGATCACATAATATGCCTTTAACTAAATATGGCAAATGACATTACAAAGATTTATAAATATTTGTAAAACTTTTGATTTGTTAACATTTTATTTTGAAATTCAAATCACAAAAAGTATTAATTGTTTCAGTTGGTATATTATATTGCTTGTGATCTGGTAACAAAAGATTCATGTATGCATGATTGATATAATAACACATAGGTTTTGAATGCAACACAGTCTTACCACAAGGATAGAAGTATTTACATGGACATGGTATGGGGTCACATGTGGGCTAATTAAGGTCATAAACACGACTTTTTATTTTAAAAAGTGGGTATTTTTAAAGGGGGAGGGAAGGAAAAAACCCAAATTGAAACCAAATGAAAGTAAAAAAGAAAGAAAAATAAGTTACATGGTGAGACTGTATAGTATACACACAGTCGGTTGGACGAGGGCACGCAAACCATTTTTTTTGAGGGGGGCCTAATTATATCTGTTGTGAAGGTGTTTGTCTAACTAAGGTATTTCCACAACTATAAAATAGTCTTATTCAATTTTCTGGTCCACTGATAAACCATTCAAATTGTCTCTTTTCCGAATATTTACCCTGGGGCTGTCTTCTGTTTGTCATGCCGATCCACCGAATTCCATACTATAGGTAAAATTATATGAACAAATTAAAATATAAAACCCTAAAGTTATCAAGGAGAAATAAAGGTCTGTGTCACATACCTGCATGCATTGTTGAGCCACTTTTACTGCATCAGTCTACACGCTTAGCCTGATTTTAGCCTATTAAAAACTAACAACAACAAAAAGTGGGAACAAAATACATTAACAAAAAGTAAATGTAATATTTTTTCCTTAAATATCTGGTAATTGTACCGGTTTAACGAAAGGAAGGAAATACTGTTGTTATATTAGAAATATGTTGTAATATCCCTTATTCCAGTGGCGTAGCTAGGTTTTTTTTCAGGGGGGGGCAAGATTTCTAAAATTTTCGTAAAAGGTTGCCCCAAAATGTTTCGAAGTCAGTCACCTCGTGAATTTCACGTAAGTGGGGGGGGGGGGGGGGGGGGGGGGGGGGTGAAGTCAACAAATTTCGCACGGTCAAAAAATTTCGCACGGGCACAAAGTTTCCCAGTCAAAAAAGCACTATAGTCAGCAAATTTTGGCCAATCATCAGGGTTTTAAGCAGTTTTTGTCTCGCCTGATGTAATCAGAAAGAGACTATGTTATCACTATTTCTGTCCGGCGTCCGCCGTATGCCGTATGCCGTCCGCCGTATGCCGTCCGCCGTGTGCTAAGAAATACCTTTGTGACGCGATATCTGGAGATCCGTAAGGCCTATCGTGATGGGACTTGGTGGAGGGAAGGGGGGTGGTGCGTTCTGTTGCTGATTGATTTTTCAAGGTCATCGGGGGTCATACAAGGTCATCGGGGTCAAATATGCTTAAAACTTTTGAGACGCGTTGTGACGCGATATCTAGAGATCCGTAAGGCCTATATTGATGGGACTTGATGTCAGGGAAGGGGGTGGGGTGTTCTTTTGCTGATTAGATTTTCAAGGTCATTGGAGGTCATTCAAGGTCATCTGGGTCAAATATGCGGTCAAATAAGATCCGTAAGGCCGATCTTGATGGGATTTGGTGGAGGGAAGGGGGTGGTGTGTTCTTTTTGCTGATCAAATTTTCAAGGTCATCGGAGGTCATTCAAGGTCATCGGGGTCAAATATGGGGTCAAATAGATCAGTAAGGCCTATCTTGATGGGATTTGGTGGAGGGAAGAGGGATGGTGTGTTCTTTTTGTTGATTAAATTTTCAAGGTCACCAGAGGTCATCGGGGTCAAATATGGGGTCAAATAGATCAGTAAGGCCTATATTGATGAGATTTGGTGGAGGGAAGGAGAGTGGTGTGTTCTTTTTGCTGAATAAATTTTCAAGGTCATCAGAGGTCATTCAAGGTCATCAGGGGTCAAATAAGATCCATAAGGCCTATCTTGATTAGATTTGGTGGAGGGAAGGGGGATGGTGTGTTCTTTTTGTTCTTAATTTTTCGGGGTCATCGGGGGTCAAATATGGGGTCAAATAGATCAGTAAGGCCTATCTTGATGGGATTTGGTGGACGGAAGAGGGATGGTGTGTTCTTTTTGTTGATTAATTTTTCGGGGTCATTAGGGGTCAAATATGGGGTCAAATAGATCAGTAAGGTCTATCTTGATGGGATTTGGTGGAGGAAAGGGGGGTGGTGTGTTCTTTTTGTTGATTAATTTTTCGGGGTCATTGGGGGTCAAATATGGGGTCAAATAGATCAGTAAGGCCTATCTTGATGGGATTTGGTGGAGGGAAGAGGGGTGGTGTGTTCTTTTTGTTGATTAATTTTTAGGGGTCATCGGGGGTCAAATATGGGGTCAAATAGATCAGTAAGGCCTATCTTGATGGGATTTGGTGGACGGAAGAGGGATGGTGTGTTCTCTTTGTTGATTAATTTTTCGGGGTCATCGGGGTCAAATATGGGGTCAAATAGATCAGTAAGGCCTATCTTGATGGGATTTGGTGGACGGAAGAGAGATGGGGTGTTCTTTTTGTTGATTATTTTTTCGGGGTCATCGGGGGTCAAATATGGGGTCAAATAGATCAGTAAGGGCTATCTTGATGGGATTTGGTGGACGGAAGAGGGATGGGGTGTTCTTTTTGTTGATTATTTTTTCGGGGTCAACGGGGGTCAAATATGGGGTCAAATAGATCAGTAAGGCCTATCTTGATGGGATTTGGTGGACGGAAGAGGGATGGTGTGTTCTTTTTGTTGATTATTTTTTCGGGGTCATCGGGGTCAAATATGGGGTCAAATAGATCAGTAAGGCCTATCTTGATGGGATTTGGTGGACGGAAGAGGGATGGGGTGTTCTTTTTGTTGATTATTTTTTCGGGGTCATCGGGGTCAAATATGGGGTCAAATAGATCAGTAAGGCCTATCTTGATGGGATTTGGTGGACGGAAGAGGGATGGGGTGTTCTTTTTGTTGATTATTTTTTCGGGGTCATCGGGGGTCAAATATGGGGTCAAATAGATCAGTAAGGCCTATCTTGATGGGATTTGGTGGACGGAAGAGGGGTGGTGTGTTCTTTTTGTTGATTAATTTTTTGGGGTCATCGGGGGTCAAATATGGGGTCAAATAGATCAGTAAGGCCTATCTTGATGGGATTTGGTAGAGGGAAGGGGGGTGATTTGTTCTTTTTGTTGATTAATTTTTCGGGGTCATCGGGGGTCAAATATGGGGTCAAATAGATCAGTAAGGCCTATCTTGATGGGATTTGGTGGACGGAAGAGGGATGGTGTGTTCTTTTTGTTGATTAATTTTTCGGGGTCATTGGGGGTCAAATATGGGGTCAAATAGATCAGTAAGGCCTATCTTGATGGGATTTGGTGGAGGGAAGGGGGGTGGTGTGTTCTTTTTGTTGATTAATTTTTCGGGGTCATCGGGGGTCAAATATGGGGTCAAATAGATCAGTAAGGCCTATCTTGATGGGATTTGGTGGACGGAAGAGGGATGGTGTGTTCTTTTTGTTGATTAATTTTTCGGGGTCATCGGGGTCAAATATGGGGTCAAATAGATCAGTAAGGCCTATCTTGATGGGATTTGGTGGAGGGAAGGGGGGTGGTGTGTTCTTTTTGTTGATTAATTTTTAGGGGTCATCGGGGGTCAAATAGATCAGTAAGGCCTATCTTGATGGGATTTGGTGGACGGAAGAGGGATGGTGTGTTCTTTTTGTTGATTAATTTTTCGGGGTCATCGGTGTCAAATATGGGGTCAAATAGATCAGTAAGGCCTATCTTGATGGGATTTGGTGGAGGGAAGGGGGGTGGTGTGTTCTTTTTGTTGATTAATTTTTCGGGGTCATCAGGGTCAAATATGGGGTCAAATAGATCAGTAAGGCCTATCTTGATTGGATTTGGTGGACGGAAGAGGGATGGTGTGTTCTTTTTGCTGATTAAATTTTCAAGGTCATCAGAGGTCATCTGGGGTCAAATAAGATCTGTAAGGCCTAGCTTGATGTGAGTTGGTGTGTTCTTTTTGTTGATTAAATTTTTCAAGGCATTACATCCCTTGCATTAACTACAATGCATACCTCTGTGACAGTGCTACATTGTATCATATGTTTCATCATCATTTCTTTCAAGTCACTTTTGATGAACAGGCGAGACGCGCCGTTCGAGAACCGCCTTGTTTAACAAAAATGGTCATTTATTTTTAAAAACCAAGCTAAAATGGTCATTTTTAAATGGTTACCCCGCATATAAACACTATATCCCAAGAGAGGGGCGGGGGCACAAAGGGGGGTGGGGGCACAAAAACGTTCTGTCAGTAATATCCCTTATTCCAGTGGCGTAGCTAGGTTTTTTTTCAGGGGGGGCAAGATTTCTAAAATTTTCGTAAAAGGTTGCCCCAAAATGTTTCGAAGTCAGTCACCTCGTGAATTTCACGTAAGTCGGGGGGGGGGGGGGGGGGGGGGGGGTGAAGTCAAAAAATTTCGCACGGTCAAAAAATTTCGCACGGGCACAAAGTTTCCCAGTCAAAAAAGCACTATAGTCAGCAAATTTTGGCCAATCATCAGGGTTTTAAGCAGTTTTTTAACAAAAATGGTCATTTATTTTTAAAAACCAAGCTAAAATGGTCATTTTTAAATGGTTACCCCGCATATAAACACTATATCCAAAGAGAGGGGCGGGGGCACAAAGGGGGGCGGGGGCACAAAAACGTTCTGTCAGGGGGGGCAACTGCCTCCCCTGCCCCCCCCCTGAGCTACGCCACTGCCTTATTCCTTTTTGTTACCCGATGGAATCATTGGTTTTCCAAATTACAGAGTGCTTAATTTTAGCACATGAGACTTGACCATGATGATATGAGGAGGGTTTCTATTAAAGGCATATTATGTGATCTTTTCCAGAGGGCGCCCTCTATTCATGATTTTTTTTAGAAAGTAGATTTTCTTGCAGATTTACATTTCCGATCATAAATCATACATACATTCCAAGTTACAGAGCGATACGATTCCTAATTACCTCAAAATCATGGTTTTAAAGTGAATTTAGAGTGAAAAATATAAACTGTCGGGATTCCGACAGTTTATTTTCACTCTAAAACCATGATTTTGAAGTAATTAAGAATCGTATCGCCCTGTAACTTGGAATGTATGCATGATTTATGATCAGAAATGTAAATCTGCAAGAAAATCTGCTTTCTATTTTTTTTTCGATGTTGAGGGCGTTCCCTGGAAAGATCACATAATATACCTTTAAAAATACATCACACACATTACTGAAAGCTAAAAATCAAAGTAATATTGTCTATAAACCTGTCAGACAGAATTGTAGAGACCTTTTCCCCATATAATAAAGTAAGACTAACTAGAGGTAGACATCTTTTATGTCAAGCGTTCTGGATTCTATCATTTCGGTAGTGATTTCGGTCATCATTCACTATTAACGTCAACACACCTCGGCCGTAATATGGCAAAACAGCGTAACTCGAAAATGACGTTTTTGAGATATGAGCACATTAAGTTTGAGTGTTTGCATCTTCGCTATTATTTAACAGAGGAAGTTGATTTAAAAATAGAAACCTGCATTATGTTTCATTTTATGTATTTATAAAAACTCAAGTAAAATAAATGATTTTTACTAAAGATACAGCTGATTTTGTCCAGATACGCGGGTTTGCCAAAAATCCGACATCTAATTATACGCAGAGTTAATCTTGCAAAACAGCGTAACTCAAGTTACGTGTAATTCTTCGGTTACTATTTTTCGCCAAACCCGCGTAACTCGTATAAACTATTTGTTAAGCCTGGGCGATATTGAGCTCGTGATAAAAATATTATATATCGCGATACAATAATCTGCCCTGCCTCAACGATATCCCCACGATAAATTATAGACCCATAAATGCTCACAAGAAAGCTGAATAAAGTCACCAATTTGGCAATAATATCCTGGGTTTGTAGTCAGTGTTTACCTTTGTAAATATAATGAAACACTACGATGTACACCTTTTTAAATTCATACCGTTGTTATTTATTTTCAGCATGTTTACATTTTCATATGATTTTCGGCATGTTTACATTCATGTTCACATAATGTTCACATTTCATAGTTTCATCATGTTTACATTTCATATCAATTACATGTATAACACATTTTCATAAATTATGCTTTTCGTCATGTTTATACATTGCATAACATTACATAACATTTTCATATGCTTTCAGCATGTTAATTGCATATCCTTTGTAAATATAATTAAACACTACGATGTACACCTTTTTAAATTCATTCCGTTGTTATTTATTTTCAGCATGTTTACATTTTCATATGATTTTCGGCATGTTTACATTCATGTTAACATAATGCATAACATTTCATCATGTTCAAATTTCATATCAATTACAAGTACATGTATAACACATTTTCATAAATTATGCTTTTCGTCATGTTTATACATTGCATAACATTACATAACATTACATAACATTTTCATATGCTTTCAGCATGTTAACATTGCATATCCTTTGCAAATATAATTAAACTCTACGATGTACACCTTTTTAAATTCATTCCGTTGTTATTTATTTTCAGCATGTTTACATTTTCATATGATTTTCGGCATGTTTACATTCATGTTCACATAATGCATAACATTTCATCATGTTCAAATTTCATATCAATTACAAGTTCATGTATAACACATTTTCATAAATTATGCTTTTCGTCATGTTTATACATTGCATAACATTATATAACATTTTCATATGCTTTTCAGCATGTTAACATTGCATATCATATAGCACATTTTCATATGCTTTTCAGCATGTTTACACATTTTCATATGCTTTTCATCATGTTTACATTCATGTTCACATGTTCACATTTCATATCAATTACATGTATAACACATTTTCATATGCTTTTCATCATGTTTACATTGCATGTTTTATACATAGTACAATCGGAACGTATGTAAATGGAATATATCGTGAATTTTATGAAACAATAATCGCTGTTTGTGCGATCCTCGTTTGGGCAAAACAAATTGGCAACTTTGAAAGTAGTATGGTCAGAAGTATACGTAGAATACTTCTACTAAATACCATTAAGATGTACTTAAGAAAGCCATCTCTTCAGCACGGGCACGCCTTACTGTGCAGGTACTAGACCACAAGCCATAGTGAAGAAGAGTTTCAGGAGGTAGACATTCTTCAGTCTTCGAAGGCCTCTTCAGTGAACGGTTGTAAACATAATTGCAGCAATGTCATTTTGATCAGTTCAACTCGGGCAGAATACAATCACTGGAAACTCCTCGCGGCCTGTTATTTATGCCCTTAAAATTAATAATCCTCAACGATCTCTAAGTCTGCTGCCACATCATTCTCTGCCAGATCTTCAAAAAAGGCTCGTTTGTAGGCTGGCATGAATTGCGCGAGTTTCAGAAGATCTCTCTTCTTAATCGCAGAAATTCCGCGAGGGGCTTCCATTGCTGGCGCAGTGATTGTATTCTGCCCGTGTTGAATTCTATGCTTCAGATCACGTTCGGCAACTTTTCTGAAGATGTCCACCTCCTGAAATTCTTCTTCACTGTGGCTTGTTTTGAAGAACATCTTGATGCTTCCTCTTCGGAATTGGGCAACCTTGACTTGTTGTAGCCTTACCCGGGTTTTCTTTGTTTCATTCTCGAAGGTGAGCATCAGGGTGTGGTCTAGTACCTGCACAGTAAGGCGTGCCCGTGATGAAGAGATGGCTTTCTTAAAATCAGTAAAGTCGTATAAATGCTCAATTTTGTTGAGTGTTGTAGTTATTGATCCGTGAACTGAGTCGGCTGCCATAAACGTATGTCCGGGCTCGAGATATTTGAGTGTAACTGTTTCAATGCCTAAGGATGGATCGTTTACTATCCTTGGGAGGGCACTAAATAAAGTCCAGTTCTTGTTTTGGCTCGAGCAATTGTCTGCGTATAAGATGATGTCCTGTATATCTCTGTTCTGACGAATGAAAGCCAGGAAACTACTTGTGATGTTGTAGGCCTTTCGCCCTGCCTCGTTCTCGTGCCATAAGGCGAGAAAGGCATCGCCGTTCTTTCCAGGGTTAGCAAAGGTCTCGTTAAATAATACTAATTTGCGAGAGAAATAATAGTCTTTGGTGGGCAACTTTGGCATTAGAAGGGCCTTCTGCATATCTACCGTCGATACCAATATTTTGTCTGGGTTTTCCTTCATCATCTGGGTATCGTTTTTGAGTGCGATCCTTGCTTCCTTATAATTCTGCCTATGAATCTCATACCCATCACAAAAAGAGCACTCACAGGTAGAACAGTCGTGATCTTCTTCTGGGTGTGCTTTAGAGTGCTTCAAACAAACGTCACACAGATCATTGTCAGGAATAGAAAAAGATATGTTCCGTTCTTTGAACAATTTAAAATAACAAGAGTATGAGCATTCCTCTCCGTTTCCCTCCCTTTGCATTTCAATAAAAGTATGGTACATTGTGTTAACTGACAAATCAGAAGGCAAATATCGCCGGTTCGGTGCGTGTTCTCGTTTGTAGTGAGACACTTGTGGGCGATAACTCTCAATGTGATCTGTTATTACTTTTCGGTACTCTTCACTGAATTTGTTGTAGGGGGTGTGTTTTCCACGGGCATCGGGTTTGGACCCCAGCACCACGTTTCCTTCCTTTTCAACATTCTTCAATGCGGAGCGGACAAAGTAGTCAGAAGAATATCCTATCGTATGAAGAAAGAACGTCTTACAGACGTCATGTTCACCTAACTTCCACTTCAGGCTGTAGTCTCGACGGGAGGTATCTGCATTTTTTGTAGTACATTGTTTACTGGACGAAGTTACATGATGTACTACAAAATTTCTCCTCTCGTTGTACGTCATAACCCAGAATTTGTTATGAATCTCTTTCCGCTGAAGGGGATTAAAGTTTTTTGTGCATTTCTTCCTGCAATTGGTGCATGGTGGAAGCAGAACGTGGTTGTCTCTATCTCGTTCCTGTCTTTCACCTGTAGTTCGGAACCGCTTTCTGCCTGCAGAAGTGAAAATTGGTATGGTAATTACAATTTTGATAGTCTTACATTATTTGTAATAATGTTGATCGATATTCAAAACCTCATGGATAAATGCGACACATGCGTCCCAATCAAATGCCGTCCTTAACTAGTACGCACAAATTAGCGCAAGTCACTAACGGAGAACAAAACCACCGCGTTACACGAACGGATGGCGTATTTGCAACGTATTGATTTGTAATGGGTATTAAATTGCCGTAAAGTGTAATTTTGTTAAATGAATAATTAATAATACATCATTACTTTATTTGATGGTTATGAATCAGGATAATAACTTAAACGAGTTTATTAGATAATACACGTACCTCTAGGTGCCTCTGTTGGTACTTCATCATTTCCCAAATCAATGGTACCTGGACGCACTTGTTGTTGCATCTCAACAGTAGGCTCATTATTACCTGTTCATAAATACAGTGGAAATGGAAATGTTAATTTAGATAAATATATAATTATAAGCAACTACCGTTCCAAATGGTTTAACTTATATGTCGCTCTGCATCGCATTGAGCACTCTGCAAGAAGATTGCTTCTTTACCAGTAAATATATAATTATATATATATATATATAACATAATCATGATAATATAATAGAGAAAACAATCATCCATTTTCAGACTTTACCAGTCCTTCAACGCCCCTCGCGCTATTCTTCGGTTACAAAATAGTTTTTTTTAAATTCTTCACAGTTACCTCTAAACAACTCATACGCAATTATTATCTTTTAACTAACATCGTTTGTTCACGTTTTCACTAGATAATTATTAAAAATGTTAGATAATACACGTACCTTCAGGTGTCTCTGTTGGTACTTCATCATTTCCCAAATCAACGGTACCTGGACGCAATTGTTGTTGCATCTCAATAGTAGGCTCATTATAACCTGTTCATGAATGCAGTGGAAATGGAAATGTTAATTTTGATGAATATATAATACACTCTTCCTAGGAATCGAGCACTTTTGATACGGGCATTGCATTACCTGATAATTTTATTATATAATTATATATATAGAATCCAGAGTTTTACTTAAATCAGTATTGATAAAGTGCTCGACCACATGGGATTTATATTGTGAGTAAACTGTTTACATTTTATTCAGGATAAATTTGTTTCGTGTTGGCTTTCGCCCACACTCGTCAATTGAATAATCATGATAATATAATAGAGAAAACAATCATCTATTGTCTGACTTTACCAGTCCACTATATAGTCATGCTTATACAACTTATAATATACAGAAAAAATACAATTATTTAAATACCTAAGTTTCTCCCTTGAACTTCATTATGTAGGCCTAAATCCATTTCATCAGATCCTTCACCTGGATATGTTCCAATAGGACCTTGTACATCTGTGGCAACAAAAAAAACATGCAAAGGATACAAATTAATTGTGTCAAAAAGGGAAGATTGAAATAAAAGTCATTAAACACTTTGCATCAATATCAAGTGACATAATCAAATCCAATGGTTAGTTTCTTAAACATTCATTTTGTTACTATCACAACCACTTACATAATTTTAAAGGGCCTATTATTAGCTATCTACAAAACTCAAGTTTGCAGCTACTGTAAAATAAAGACTTACCTGATTCGATCGACTGAGCCTCATTCAGCAAATCTTGAATTGCTGAACTCACAGATTCGGGCAATGTTATAAATGAACCGTTAAATGCATCTGTGCAAAGGAAAAAAAGCATGTAGACAAATATTATGTGAAGAATACAGTCACATAGGATGGACCTTCCTGAATAATTGTAAATTACAATAAGCCTACATATTTGTCTTAAAACACTTACCAACTGGGAGAGATTCCAGTACGTCATTTGCATCAGAATCGACATCACTTCCACCTGTAAAAACAGGAAATTAAGTTTAAAAAACATGAAATGCAAGTTTAAAAAACATGAAATCATAAGTCAAACAAGACTGATAAATAAGACACTGGAAGACAAAGATGTCTCTGTTTGATTTGTTTTGTTATTGTTGTTGTTGTTGTTGCTTTTCTGCTTTCTTTCTTGCTTTCTTTATTTCTTTCCTTTCGTGTGTTCATAGTTAAATCACAATGCAATACAAATTAATTTCAATCTATAAGTACTAGGCCTACTCACCAAAATCATTGCCTCCTGCGCTGTCTACCTTGTCGGCCGGTTGGTCATGTTTTTGTGTACTACATGTAGTGGAAACATCTGAAATTTAAATGATGAACATGAAAATACTTAAATTATGGGAACTTGCATATATATAATTTGTAACAACAACTAGGCGTCTACCATGTCACAATAAAAGTTGTTTTCCTTGAGCATTCAAATTTTCGGATTCGTTGGAGACAAGTGTATCTCTGGGCAGCTCCAAGTTGGCTTTGCCATTCCCTTCATTTGTCAATTCGGGAAAATAAAATTATGATTGTAGGTACAAATAAATGTGGGACTATCCTTAATAGGAAAAGTATAGCCAACAGTCGTCAAAACTATACTAGCAGTATTTTCCAAAATGGGAAGAACCTATACTCACCAGCAACTCTGTGTGGTTCCAATTCTCTTAAATCATCATGATAATTGAATTCATCTGTGCAAAGGAAAAAAGCATGTGGACAAATATTATGTGAAGAATACACGTCCACGCTCATAGGATAAACATTAATGAATAACTGTAACTTAGGCCTACGTATTTTTCTTAATTTACTTACCATCAAGGAGAGATTCCATTGGTACGTCATTTGGATCAAAATCGACATCACTACCACCTTTAAAACAGGAAAAAATTAATGTTTATTTGACAAACAGATAAGCATCACATTGTAAGTTCATACCACTGTTCATATTGAAAACTTGATTTCTCCAGAGCTTTCCCCCTCACTTTCGGAAGGTATTTTTCTATCGTTATGTTTCTCTCATTTACATCATAAGTCAAACACGACTGAAAAACATTGTATTGGAATACAAAGATGTTTCTGTTTGATTTGTTTTGTTGTTGTTGTTGTTTGTTTTTTCTTTTTCTTTCCTGCTTTCTTTCTTTCGTTCCTTTCGTGTGTGTATAGTTAAATCCCAATGCAATACAATTGAATTTCAATCTGTAAGTTCTAGGCCTACTCACCCACATCATTGCCTCCTGCGCTGTCTACCTCGTCGGCCGTATCGTCATGTTCTTGTGTACCAGTGAACACATCTAAAATTAAAATGATGAACAAGAAATTTCCTAATTGCTTTTTTAACATGCATATAATTTATTAAAAATAGTATACGTGTTAACAACTAGGCCTAGCCTATACCATGTCACGTTAAAAGTTGTCTACCTTGATCATTCAAATTCTCGGATTCGTTGGAGGTTGGTGCATCTCGGGGCAGCTCCAAATTAGCTTTGCCATTCCCTTCATTTGTCAATTCTGGAAAATAAAATTATGAGTGTAGGTACTAATAAATGTGAGACTATCCTAAAAAGGAAAAGTATATAGCCAACAGTAGTCATAACTATACAAACAAGAATAAGCGCTATTTTCTAAAATGGGAGGAGCCTTTACTCACCAGCAACTCTGTGCGGTTCCACTTCTCTTGTATCTTCATGATAATTCAATTCATCTGTGCAAAGGAAAAAAGCATGTGGACAACTATTATGTGAAGAATACACGCACATAGGAAAAACATTAATGAATAACTGTAACTTAGGCCTATGTATTTTTCTTAAATTACTTACCATCTAGGAGAGATTCCATTGGTACGTCATTTGGATCAGAATCGACATCACTACCACCTTTAAAACAGGAAAAATTTAATATTTATTTGACAAACAGATAAGCATCACATTGTAAGTTCATACCACAAAAGTATCATATTGAAGACTTGATTTCTCCAGAGCTTTCCCCCTCACTTTCGGAAGGTATTTTTCTATCGTTATGTCTCTCTCATTTACATCATATGTCAAACACGACTGAAAAACAAGACATTGGAATACAAAGATGTTTCTGTTTGATTTGTTTTATTGTTGTTGTTGTTGTTGTTGTTGTTGTTTTTCCTGCTTTCTTTCTTTCTTTCCTTTCGTGTGTGTATAGTTAAATCCCAATGCAATACAATTGAATTTTAATCTGTAACTTCTAGGCCTACTCACCAACAATTATGTCTTTCTCATTTACATCATAAGCCAAACAAGACTGAAAAACAAGACATTGGAATACAAAGATGTTTCTGTTTGATTTGTTTTGTTGTTGTTGTTGTTGTTTGTTTTTTCTTTTTCTTTCCTGCTTTCTTTCTTTCGTTCCTTTCGTGTGTGTATAGTTAAATCCCAATGCAATACAATTGAATTTCAATCTGTAAGTTCTAGGCCTACTCACCCACATCATTGCCTCCTGCGCTGTCTACCTCGTCGGCCGTATCGTCATGTTCTTGTGTACCAGTGAACACATCTGAAGTTAAAATGATGAAATTGTAAGTTCATACCACAAAAGTATCATATTGAAGACTTGATTTCTCCAGAGCTTTCCCCCTCACTTTCGGAAGGTATTTTTCCATCGTTATGTCTCTCTCATTTACATCATAAGTCAAACACGACTCATTAACAAGACACTGGAAGAGAAATATGTTTATGTTTGATTCGTTTTATTATTGTTGCTGTTCTTTCTTTCTTTTTTTCTTCTTCGTATGTGTATAGTTAAATCACAATGAAATACAATTGAAGTTCAATATTATACTCACCAATATCATTGTTTCCTGCGCTGTCTACCTCGTCGGCCGTTTGGTCATGTTGTATTGTACTAGTGTAAAAATCTGAAATTAAAATGATGAACATGAAAATACTGAAATTATGGGAACATGCATATAACTTAATACATACTATTATACGTGTCAACAACTAGGCCTCTACCATGTCACATTAAAAGTTGTCTACCTTGATCATTCCAATTCAAGGATTCGTTGGAGATTGGTGTATCTCGGGGTAGCTCCAAACTGGATTTGCCATTCCCTTCATTTGTCAATTCTGGAAAATAAAATAAAGATAGTAGGAACAAATAAACGTCGGACAAATAGGAAAAGTATATAGTCAAAACTCGCAACAAGAATATCGGTATTTTCCAAATGAGAGGAACATACTAACCAGTAACTTTGTGTGGGTCCACTTCTCTTGAATCATCATGATACCTCTGTTTTAACGCAGACGCCTCATTCCCCAGTAGTGTCCCATTTGAGCTTGGTGGGTTATTTTCTTCTGCATATTTTGTTAAGATCTTTGAGGGTCTCTTTTTTTTTAGTTGAACATCTGTTCAAAATTAAAATATCAGAAAGACTGTAAATTTAACTTCCGTCCTCTATTTCTTTTTCTTTCTATCTTATTGTCTTCTTTTTTTTCCTTTCCTTAATTTATTCTCACACGTTTGTTTTTCTTTCTTTGTGTATTTAGAGTATCTATTAATTAACTTTTAGTTGTGTATGCCTACCTATCATGTATTTGTATATTTATTATTAAATATAGGCTATTCATTTATGAATTCGTTTCTGTTTATAATAATATCATTGCATTCATTTTCACAAGATGGGTCCCAGGAAGTGCACGCTACTCAACACAAGAACTAGGCCTACATATTTTCCTTAAAACACTTACCAACTGGGAGAGATTCCAGTACGTCATTTGCATCAGTATTGACATCACTAGCACCTGTAAAACAGGAAATGCAAGTTTAAAAATGAATGTTTAATAGAATTGCATTATTTATTAATTCATTACATAGCCCTACTTACCTAAATCTATTAACCTATTTATTTAATCATTATAACGTTTACAAGATGGGTCCAAGGAATAGTGCGCTACGAAAAACAGGAGCCATGTCTAGAGACACACCCAAATGTGACCGGCAGCTTTTAAACATACCATGAAAGCCTTATGGAATGTTAGGCCTATAATAGGCCTAGTAGGCCTACGTGTAGTTAATGCTCTTTAGATCCAGGGACCAGGCTCAAGCCTATAGGTTTAGGTTATTCATAGTGCCTACGAATTTGATAGGCCATAACCAATTTGTTGAGAAGGCATAACTGTGACCATAGGGCTAATTCTTCCACTGTTCAAACCAAAAATTAGGAAGGCCTAGGCCCTAGGCCTATTTAAAAGTGGGAGTAATTCTGTTATACCCTTCACAGAAGTATTCATAACTACCGATGTTGGTGTGTAGGGTATAACAGAATTATTCCGAAAAGTGATGTTAATAATATTACTTTGAATACGAACCTGTGCGTGAGTGTTACTCCATAGACCATTGGTGTAGGCCTAGTCTTAAATCGTAGCATAGGCCTAGGCCTATACTAATTCAATGACATGCTCCTAAGAAACAGTGAGCTGTTGAATTTGCTTACGTTTGTTAGATTTGTTTCCGTTACGGTAACGGTCCCGACATTAACGCTAAGTTTTGTAGTATTACCGTGTCGTTGTCAAAACAAGCCGCGCTGGTAACGCAGTGATTGTTCCTCGCGCTCTTTGCGAGTGCGTCTTACGCGTAAACCATCGCAGGCGGGTAGTACGCAATGGGAAAGCGTTGTATGCGCGAGTGCATCAATCATGAGCTGAGCTGCAGGTAAATAAACAAACTGAACCCTGAAGTTTCCGAATTCATTAGTTAAATGTACAGTAGGCCTAGGCCCGGGCCTAGGTTTATTATCTATTGTAATGTAAGTAAGCTTATAATAAATACCCTATTTAGCCTATTAGAAAATGAGCATGGGTCTCTTCTATTACGTCGTTTTCTATATTTAGAATTAATTGATTTTAAACAACATTTAATATACATACCTTTTGTATTTTTGAGTGATATTTGCAGAATTCTATAGGCTCTGCTGTGGCAATGCATTTTGCTGCTGCACAATGTCATTGACCAAGTCACGTGTGCACTTCGCCGGCAATTATTGTCATTTATTTTTAGCAGAACAACGTAACTAAAGATACGTGATGGTATATTTCATATAATTGTATGGCAAACAAACGTATCTTTAATTACGTGCAGTTGGCATTGAGATACACGCAAATTTGATAAACCTATTGTTTGGTAAAGGCGCGTAACTTAGAGATACGCTGTTTTGCCAAGAAAATACTAGATTTTGAAGCACGTAACTCGAGTAACGCTGTTTTACCATATTAAAACGCTAAGAGTTGTAATATAAGGCTGAGATACTTTACTCTATCTTAAAAACGGTGCGTCGAGGGCTTTTGAGACTCTCACAGATGAAAAGAGCGCCCTCGATTTCCATAAAAATGCATGTACCTCAAAAAGTCAATATTTCGAGTTACGCTGTTTTGCTAAATCACGGCCGACCTGAAAATGTCGATCTCATAATGATCGAACATCTAAGGCCAAACAAAAAAGAAGGTTTGTCTCAGATGACATGAGAGACTGAAAATCTAATGCGGTCTGCGGATTTTTTTTTTTTTTTCAATTTAGACCTGATCGTCATTTGTTTGGTCAAAAAGTTGGATTTTGCAAGATTTTTTTGAGAAAATTGAAAAAAAAAAAAAAAATGGGAAAAAAAAAGAAGAAAAAATTGGGAAAAAAAAAAGAAATTGAAAAAAAAGAAAAAGAAATCCACTAAAAAAAAAGCTTACGCGGGCGGTTTCGGGAATGCGCGTGGGTCATCTGAGACAAACCTTTTTTTGTTGTTGGCCTAATGCAATAACATTAACTGCGAGAATCTATACGGGATCCTCATAACAGAGAGAGCTTACTGTAAAACCACTTAATTTTGGGATACAAATTCGCGAAATTAAATACCCGCGAAACTGACAATTTTGCATTGACAAGTAACAGTAACATTTTCAGATTCGCGAAATTAAATGCCCGCTAAAATAGCAGTTATTTTAAATTAGCGAAATAAAGTATAGCTGCGAAATTATAGTGTTTTACAGTTTATCTGTCATACAGTGATCATGCTATAACAACTCACTGGAATGTAACTGCACTATGAATAAGGCCAATTTTGTTGTTGTTGTTATATTGGCGTAACGGGCTGAACAAAAATAGGGTAGGTAGGTAGGGATTTTTTTAAAAATTTTTTTAGCAGCTGTTTTTGAACAATGTTAACCGAGTTTAAACATTCCCTATTGTTTGTAAAAAGTACCCCTCAGTACAAGTCCGTTTTCGGAAGGAATTTCTGTTTATTCGAGGAGCACCGTCGTATTTCGTTCGAGAAAAAACATTTATTTTTTTCATTTTTTTATTTTTTAGGGTCGGTCGGTCGGTTGGTTTTTTTTTTTTTTTTCACTGAAAAAAAAGAATAAAGTGTAGGGTCGGGCGTATTTTTAGGGTCGGGCGGGTTACGCCAATATAACAATTTATTTTTTTTGGCCTAAGTGTAGGGTGCGATATGTCCATGTTTACGTAGCATTTCTTCATATTCATATTTATACACTCCGGTTTCTAGTTCATTGATAAACCATAACACACTGTTCGTTCACACATAACATGATTCATACCAACCCATTTCTTTGGAATTCATCCCGGGGGGGGGGGGGGGGGGGGGGGGGGCGGTACTCACCCAAGACTGTATACGGGGATGTGCCGCTCTAATGGGTATCTTTTTGGGCACAAAATCCCTAAACATGGGGTATGATTTTGTGCTGGAAATCCCTAATAATGGGGTCACTTTTTACAAATGGGTCTATTTTCGCGAAATTTGTGTCTATTTTCGCGAAATTGTGTCTATTTTCGCGAAAATTTGCAAAAATTAGGTCTATTTTCCCGATAATTTGCGAACATTTGGTCTAAAATGAAGCAAAACCCCTAAAAATGGGCACCGATTTTTCCAAAACCACCCCTAAAAATGGGTATGGGTTTTGAATCTCCAGCGGCACACCCCCCGACCAAACCAAATCCGAGTACCCCCCCCCCCCCGGGAATTCATTCCCCTATAGAAGATATATGACCTTAATCGTTCACACAGGGAGTTGCCTGTAGATTTCAAAAGGAGTCATCATGCAGGTAACTACATTTGTTTGTGATTCACACTCCCTGTGGGGAAGATTTAGCTAATGTTTTCTATCAGAGGCATGATTTATACCAACCCATTTCTTTGGAATTCATTCCCCTATAGAAGATATGTGACGCGATCAAGAGGAATGAGTCGGATGTCGACCCTGGTCGAAAATGAGTTTTTAATAAAGTTTTAAAAAAGACACCTAGAGCTTTCAGAAACTGAAAACCCCATGTCGATACGACGTTTTGTTCTAAAGTTATGTCAAATTGTATACATGAATTTCCATCAAAACTTATGTAAGCCGCCATTTTGAATTGGCCATATCTCAATTTGGGATTCCCCGACATCCGACTCATTCCTCTTGATCGCGTCATATATGACCTTAATCGTTCACACAGGGAGTTACCTGTAGATTTTACAAGGAGTCATCATGCAGGTAACTACATTTGTGATTCACACTCCCTGTGGGGAAGATTTAGCTAATGTCTTCCATCAGAGGGGGTATGGATATGAAATGGAATCGCCCAATGTATACAATTTTCGAGAGTGTGTGGAAAACCACTCGGGTATAACGATTTGTAAGCATTTAGCATGAATGGAAACGTGAAAGAAAATGGGTCATGTGCCTTTTTTGACTGCACACAAGCCTATAATACTGTAACAGTGGACATATTTGCGCTACATTTATTTTCGCGCTAAAATCAGCAAGCTCAAAAATTAAAACAGGCAAATATATTCATTTCATACATATACATACGTCTAATTTATGGAAGCTCAAAATTGCAAAAATAATAGCAAGCCGCATTTGTTCACCAAAATGTCCACTTTTACAGTAGGTGTTAACTCTTCCATGCGGCAATCGTCTGCAGACGACAATTCCCAAATTTCATAGAATGTTTCAAAAATGTCAAAAGCTGGGTATCCTTATAAGGTCATTGCTTAATTCTGGCTGCAGTAAGTGCACATAAATCTCTCTTTCGTTTTTAAAGTATATGCCCACAGTATTGGAATAAGAAGTAAAGAAATTGAGTTATAAAACTGTATATATAAAAATGAGTTCAATTCAAATCCCTGTCAAAACACCTGCAAAATTTGACTCATTTTTAGCCTGTTTTTCTGTCAGCAACAAAGCGTGCATACTATTACTAGTGAAGAATACATACTGTACCAACTGCGGACATGCGATGGGGTCTACGTTGAAATCAGCAAAAGGATTGCTTCAAAAAATACAGAACTCACAGAATGTGGACATTTTGGCTTTTTGTCAGCAAGGAAGTGTTATGTAGACTGCCTATCAGCTGCTACGTTTTATAATAATCATATTCACAACTCATTAACTCAAGTTACAACTCATGAATCTCATGTGCTAATCTAGCAGGACATGGGTGTATAGGCTATAGCAAGGATATCCCGCTAGTAAACTTAAACACTAAAAAAGTTAGTATAGACAGGTTTTTTTTCAATCTTTGGCTAAAGCCTCATTTTTTCCATTTTCCCATTTTTGAAACGGATATAGCTCAAAAACTAAGCCGGTGACCACATTTTTCAGTTTAGAATTGTTGTCAGTACCGTTATAAATACCAGTAGCAAGCCCGAAAAGTCAAATGCGAAATGCACTTTAGTAGTTCTTCTTTTTTGTTGCTCAAATTCATAGTGGAGATTTACTTTAAAGGTAGATGACCCGATCACATTTTCGTAACACAGAATTATTTCAAACATACGGAGATTTTCATATCATATGAAAGCTCGTATTTTTCTCATCATCATGCTGAAATTTGACGGCCTAAATCGGTATAATTACGGAGAAATCGATGAAATAACGTCGAATTACCGCGAATGGTGGTATACCACCATTCGCGTCTAAAATAAGAACCATTAGAGCTATGCAACTCAAACTTTGGAACATGACTTTTTTAAGGATGACCTTTCATGTAGAATAGAAAACTTCAAGTTGAAAATCGGAAATGTGATCGGGTCATCTACCTTTAAATGATTTTATTTAGTCAAATCTATGCATTTTTGTTTACTAGGCTTTATGCTTGCTAAAATGCGATTTCCATCTTGAAACATGTTGGACACAATTTCGACAAAAGATGGCGCCCTAACAATAATTTTTCCTGTTTTTTCTATAAAAAAATGAAATGCCTAAAAGAATCAAGCGTCTCAGTAAAATGCGTGCGCACTACTGGTAACAAACTTGTTTGTTTTTTGTTTGGCCTATATATCAATTTTTCAAGAAACGGTCGTCCCGGCCCACTTAATCATGCATGCAATATGTTTGATTAATTCAGTGACAGTTAACTGTCACTGATTGATTTGAGCACTGTCATGGTCAAAAGAAACAGATATGAAAATATTTCACCTGTCCTATATAATAAATGCCCCAGGGGCATAGGGGAATATAAAGAATTGTCCAGGGTTGTCACTAAACTGTGCAACCAGCACTCAGGCAGCTCTCCAGGCAAACCATTCACCGTCTATGGGCAAACCAAGGCATAAGGCTATATATATATTTTTTTAAGTGTCTCAAAGCTCCCGCGCTCGTTAGTTAATTGATGGGCGTTAGAAGAAGAAAAATCTTAAAAATTCTTCTCTTTTTTTCTATTTCTTTTTTTAATTTAAAAAAAAACAAGGTATTTAAAAAAAACTGGACGGGGGAGATAGAAGACTGTTGAAAGTTCAAGAACAGACATTAACAAACAGCGTTGCTACTATGTTTCCTAACAATTTAACTCTAAGGGATTCAAAAGTGTTTTTGATATCAAATGAAAGGTCCCATTTCTCATTACACTGATGATGCCCTTAAATCTAGAATAGGGTCAACAACCTTTAAGACGTATGGTTAACATTGATGAAGAAGTTGGATTGGGGTAATTAAAGTTGTATGGTGGACACCGAATCATTCAGAAATATTACAAGGACACATTGAGAAATAGGTTATGTAAAACTTTTTTTATGAAAGACTGGTACCTTCTGTTTAAAGTTTGAAAATGAAAATAGGCTTATCCATTTTATTTGCGGCGGTTTTAGACTTTGCTAAACATGCTCAGCATTATCAGTCCCGGGCATCAGTGCACGCAGTGTACGTATACAACACACTGACCCATCTGCAGGCCGTCAGCTACGCGGAAATCTCTGCACAACGCA
The DNA here is from genome assembly GCA_035610835.1 of Ophiura sarsii. Classification (NCBI taxonomy): domain Eukaryota; kingdom Metazoa; phylum Echinodermata; class Ophiuroidea; order Amphilepidida; family Ophiuridae; genus Ophiura; species Ophiura sarsii. The sequence continues at coordinate 49,048,938 of CM069455.1, forward strand.
TGTATACCATACGCCAACATTTCCACCCTGAAAGTACGTTGTGAAATTGCCGTTTTTTGGTCGAAGTCATGACTAAATTATTATGAAACTCCAGAATTTATCGCAACAAAGGCATTCAAGCCGTAGCGTTGTATTATTCCATGATGGTTTTAGATTACATATTCTTGGTGAAATTATACACCGATATGGCTTGAAAAATAACATACCAGTATATAATTTCCTACGAGAATTGAAATCTGATGATCCAGTATCAAACAACAACGTCCAAAATGTCTCAAGAAATATTCCAAAATGTCTCCGGCCGTCCATACCATCGATGTATTCAATCACACGCAGCACTACAGCACTGCATTGCACTAACAGTGCATGGCAAAGGTCGAGGGGTTGTTGCCATATCATTGGGCTAATCATATTGAAGGGTTCACCTAGACTGTAACTCTCAGCCGCCCTCTTATGTCGCTATCTTGCAGGCTCCGATACTTGTACAGCTAATAGCGTCCGTACAGTAATATTGATGACTGGGGGATGTAGCCTAGGGTTCGCCATAATCATTGGGCTAATTGCGAGACCAAGGCAACACGGAACAAAGAGGCCGTGGACTCAGTGACTCAGTATATTACTAAATCATATAATATAATACAAAATAGCATCCAAATAGCTTAGTATATTACTAAATGGCATCCAAATAGCTGAAATAACTTACTGTGTCCTCTTACCTTCATATTATAACAATATCAATTACAATTTACAACAAAATCGCTTCAGAAGATGATTAATGCAAGTTATTAATATTAGCAAATGCCGCGAATTTTAGGGGTTTGTGAAAAGGTTACGACTTAGAAACGTCGTTTCAAATGACGGGGTCGCTCATCTCCCCCGTCAAAAAATGCCAAAATTTCACAGATTTTTCAGATTTTCATTGATCACATCATTTTAAATACAAAAGGTCACTTTTACAAGGATTTCAATATTTTATATTTAAAATAACAAAAAAACCAAAAAAAACTGAAAGAAAACCGCATTCCGCATTAGGTTTTGATAAACTGAATAGCTTTGAGACAAAAGATTTTTTTAACCCTAACCCCCGAGGCACCTTTTCCAAAGATTTTTTTTTTGCGGTCAAATAGCTAGGGGAAAAAGTGCCCCCACTCCCCCAGGGCTCGAACCCCAGACCTCTGGGTTCATAGGCAGACGATCTACCGCTAGGCCACAGGGGAAACCATACATGGCGGAGTATATTCCGCCCTGTATATACCCTGGGGCCATTATTTCATCGAAAAACTGCCGAGCCGGGTGACACAAGCACGCCGCATCGTAGTAATTCGTAGTACTCAAGAGTGTTAGGGTTATTATAGCCTAATGGCTTGGGCAGACCATCCAGCACTAGAGGAAATTTGAGGTCTCCCCAACCTGCACAAAAATGGAGAAGCTGTACATTTTGCCATAGATTTTATGATTTTGCCTCATAACAGCAGGAAAATAATGACACAGAGATAATTTACATGAAAAATTAGCCCTACTAAAATCAGTCTAATGACAACCCTGGAATACTGTAAATGAGGAAATGTTAGCGCTCCAAGCAGCTACCGCGAAAATAAAAAACACCAACATATTTATTTTGTGTATTATTAGTTATTTTTAATTTGAATAACTAGATGTGGTACGAAATGTTTTGTCCAATGAATAATAATAAGCTAGGTGTTATTTTAACAATCCATGCCTCCAAAAAATTGAAGCAAGCATTTGAACCTGAAACTGCATTGATGCATGTGTTAACACAGACACAGTATTGTTCAAACCGTTGGTGCGTTGCATTTGCATTGTGCGTTCAGCGTATCATCAATCCAAAAATTGCTCACTCGCAAGAAAGCATAATAAAGTTGCCCATTTGGCAATAGTTTATAGTCAGTTTTTACCTTTGTAAATATAATGAAACACTAAGATAGATGTACCCATATTCCTTCTATAATTCCCTTCTGTTATTATTTAATAAATAAAACAATGCCTCTCATGGCTTTTCATTCATAAAAAAATCCCTCGCTTTTAGAGACCGCATGTTTTGAACCGCGCCTTTACCGATGAGTGATGACCTCTCAAGATCTCGCAAAATCTCCAATCAAAACATGTGGTATCGAATTACTATAGCTTGACATAATTTTCTCTGGCTTCGAGAAAGTCAAAAAAATCCGAAAGAAATTTTGTGGATGTAAAATTGTAAATTGACCTTTCCCATGGTTACACCGCTCATGCGTAATGATAATTTTGATCAGTTAAAGATGGCGGCTATTGCATGATGGAAAGGGGAAATTATGATCGCCGCGATTGGTTGTGATTGTGTATTTCGCTACCGATTTCCGAAATAATGACAGCAAAAAATGGCATGATCAGCAAGAAATCTGACCCATCAATACCATTTTCTAAGTCTTACAAAATATTGCGATATGAAAACACTGGCGATTCCCACCCTTAGGAAATTTGAATATATTCTATCATGATATATGTGTTTTTATATTCACGATTTGTAGCTTCATCATGTAAACCTATGCACAAGAAATATACATGTATTCCCACATTATTATTTTCGCAGTAGCTTATTCGAGTGTATATGTAGTGTGAAAATTTTCACTTTTATAGTAATTTGAACCACAGATGGTTTGAACTGATTTCTTTCTTTTTCTTTCTCTCTTTTGCTACTCAGGATTAACAGTGACCGCAGAACCGAGAAATATGACATTCAGTGTGTTACAATGGATGATGTACATGTAGCAGTAATACAGAACTCTTAAAGAAACATGTTGACGAAACATGATGCGATTACATGTGATTCTACCGCATTTTACAGAGATATCAGCAGTTCAATCTGTGTTATTTTTTTGAGGTGACTGGTTCGCTGCTGGAGCAGGAGTCAAGATGGCTAGTGAACACCAAGACGGCAAATTGAGCCGAAAACATGCGACAAATAGTGCATTATCCTCTGATATTGTTGAATCTGATTGCAACAATGCATATCTTAGTGATCACACAGGTGCTGAACCTACGGATGATCTCGCTATGTCAAATACACATGCACCCTCGATTGATCGAGGACCTTCGTTTAACAACAACAATGCTGTAAGTGGCCCTGTGGAGCGTACCCTACCCTCATCGAATTCGCCGACACATAGCTTAGTCGGTCTGCGACGACAGCCAGCAATTGTACAAGACGAGTTACATTGGAGTCAAGACGTGGCGCAAAAGGGAAGTAGTTCAATCAATAGGGGATGTGGTGGAGAAAGTGATAGATTTTATCGTGATGCCGAAAGAGGAAGTGATACCAGTTATACATTGGATAGGACAGGAAGTTATAGTGTCAGGAATGAAAACAATTCAGATCATGTGACCACGACAGCTGTGAGACATATGCAGAACAATGGAGGTGTGCAAGGGGACAATGAAGAAGATGATTGGTTGGAATGTGCAAAAGGGGATAATTCGTCTCAAGATACAAGTGATATACGTGGCCCCTCTCAAGGTGTTAGAGATTATGGTCAGCCACGAGTTAAAAGTGCCAACGATACAAAGGAGCGGTCTCACATTTGTAGTGATCATTTTCCATCTCAAAGCATCAGCAATGTAGCTCAACAACGAGATATATACCATCAAGATATCAGACAAAGTATTCGAACTCGAGACATGAGTGATGACTTGCCGTTCAGATCCCATGACATAAGTGATGAAGTACCGTTGAGACCGCGGGACATGAGTGATGATGTACCATTGAGACCCCAGGACACAAGTAATGATATACAATTTAGACCCCGGAATGTGAGTAATGATGGATCATGTGGACTCCAACACATGAGCAACAATGTACTAATGAGACACCGGGACATAAATGATAACTTACCATTGGGATTCCAGGACATGAGTGGTGATGTACCATTAAGACCTCGGGACATGAGTGATGATGTACCATTGAGACCTCGGGACATGAGTGATGATGTACCATTAAGACCTCGGGACATGAGTGATGATGTACCATTGAGACCTCGGGACATGAGTGATGATGTACCATTAAGACTTTGGGACATGAGTGATGATTTACCATTGAGACCCCGGGACATGAGTGATGATGTACCATTAAGACCTCGGGACATGAGTGATGATGTACCATTGAGACCTCGGGACATGAGTGATGATGTACCATTGAGACCTCGGGACATGAGTGATGATGCACCATTGAGACCTGGGGACATGAGTGATGATGTACTATTGAGACCTCGGGACATGTGTGATTATGTATCATTGAGACCTTGGGACATGAGTGATGATGTTACATTGAGAACTCGGGACATGAGTGATGACGTACCAGTGAGATTCCGGGACACACGTGATGATGTACCATTGAGACCTCAGGACATGAGTGATGATGTTCCATTGAGACCTCGGGACATGAGTGATGATGTACCATTGAGACCTCGGGACATGAGTGATGATGTACCATTGAGACCTCGGGACATGAGTGATGATGTACCATTGAGACCTCGGGACATGAGTGATGACGTACCATGCAGAACTGTCAATCACGCACCAACTATAGCTGCTGGTTTTGATCAAGTTAAAGGATTATCACCTCAGTATTACTACCATGGAAAGTCAAGAACGATGTCATTGGAAAGTCCTTCGATCCATAGCAAAATGTCAGAAATGCAGATGAGCCACAAGACACAAAAACTTGCACAATCTTCAGTCAGTTTACTACCTCATGTTTCTACTTCTACTAGCAACCCCACCAACAAAATCGCTCACAAATGTAGTACTAGTGATCGCTCAAATACCTACTCAGGAAACAGCACTGGTGCCACTGTGAAAACAGATGCGAGGAACACCATTGAAGATGTTGCTAAACGTTTTGTATCAGTCGATAATTTTGCTAACCGAGAAAATCCAAAGAAATCCAAGTCTGATGAAGAAACAATTCGTGCTCCTCCGAGATGGATCAAAAGCGAAAGCCACAGAGACGATTCGGAAGATGTTGATAATTGTTTTCTGACACTTGATCTTAACATCACCAAGAAAACCCCAAAGAAAGCTATGTCAACGGATGAAACAATTGAGGCCTTGAGAAGAGTCGTTGAGACCTTGTGGTGGTTCGAAAAATTGAACGAACACCCTGGAACAAAAGAGGTTGATAAACAGTGTTTAGAAGATTCTGAATGGTTAGAATTAATGCCGTGGCAAAAACGCAAATTGTCTTCTCGGTATACTGTCACAAAGAACACTGAAACTACTATCTCCTCAGAGTCAAATAAACCGAGACAATCCGACAGCACACGGATTAAAGATCATCCTGATGGAAATGAATCCACCAGTCGAGATGTTGATGCTGGGAAAGGTTTGGCATACTCTATACCGGATGGAGTCATTCCAGGCAGTCATTTTGATATTGGGATAAAGGTCAATGATGGAGCTGTAAGTTCTCAAAGTCGGCACATTTCTGATGAACTATTCAAAGAGTCAGATGTTGTCACAGGGTCTCATGACGGCGGTTTAATTAGCACTTCACAGGATGACAAAGGCTTCGCTGGTGGGTCAAAGGTCAAAGGTCACAATGGTGGGTCAGATTCTCAAGTTAAAATCAATTCTATGGTAGCTCAATGTACTGACGATTCAGATGACATGCCAACAGGAGAATATATTGACAATTGTGTTATCCAAGACTTTACGGATGGTTCACATTTTCAAGATGAGAACAATTCCATCAGGGCTAATTGTAGTGACAGCTCTGTTAGTATTCCTTCCAGAGATTATTCAGAGAATATTGTAAGCAGAGATTTCGCCGATTCGGTTGAAGATCAAGGTCAAAACAGCTCAGATGGCGTTCCAGTAAGAGATTATTCTGATGGCTTACCAGCGGATGGCATTGAAGACACCGAACAAACGTCCAATTTTAACAACTTAACCGGTAATCAGACATTGAGACATCCAAATACAGACGCTATTAAAGCAGGTTGCTTAGGAGAAAGCTCTGATGGCATTCCAGCGAAAGATTATTCTGATGGCTTATCGGATGAAGATGAAGACACTGATCACAAGTCAAATTTAAATAATTTCCTCCCAAGTCAGACATTCAGACCTGCTGAAGAAGATGATATAGACGATTACTTAAGAGAGCAATCGGCAAGTAGCGAGGGCGGTAATCAACCAGCCGCAGGTAGCATTGCTAATTCCGAAAGATTGCGTGACATCTCACATGATGAAATTGACTTTGGAAACAGGAAGAAGGTCGAACCCGTGTCAGATGCTCTGTTTCATTTGTCTACCACTCAACAGAAACATCGAGACAAAACACCTGCAACAGATGATGATAAGGTTCTTGTTGAAAGCTGTAATCCAGATCCTGAAACACAGACATGTAGACCACCATCTTCTAGTGAACTCGCAAACGTATCCACCACAATATGTATCACTAAGGCTTCTTCTATGTCCAGTAGGCAGTCTTCGGTGATGTCTGAAGAGGGTGAAAGACGAAAACGTGAATTCAAACAGTCAAAAGGATCAAGCGCTACAAGTTCTAAAGGAAGTCGCGATTGGTTATCCCAAAGTCATGACGGTTCATCAACTCTAGGTCTTGGGTCCAGCTGGGGCAGTTCTGTGTTCAAAGACAATAAAGGGCCAGTGGAAGATAATGAAAAGTCCAAATCTCTGCACATTCCAAGACCACGTCTTTCGACTAAATCTAGCGGCTATGGGTCAACCGAAACAGGCACCGATGGTTTTGAAAATGGTAAGGAAAGGATGGATGATCCCCATCAGAGCAAGTCACCTGAAGTTCAGACACACAGAGGTATCGGGGAGGATCGTCAGATATCAGCAGGTGCTGCAACATTGAGGATTACTGCAAAAACAAACGAACAAGACAGTCAAAGGAAGTCGGACACCGATACTCGAAAGCCGCTATTTCAGGATCGTGAAACACAAACCACACTAACCTTTTCAGATATAGCTCTCACGTCTCCTTTATCGGGTGAGGTTAAGATACAGGTGACAGATATAAGCCAATCACAGGAGAGCTTTAATAGGGTTGCACCATTTCCAGGAGATGTAATTACATCGTCTACATCTGACCACAAGCCTCAAGTTTTTGCACAGAATTCCATACCAGTAGGAGAGGGTGATGGGGATAATGATGATAACATCAACACAATTGATCGTCTTCTTCAACTTCAAGAAATGTTTGCAAATCATTTTCGTCCATTGATGAGTCAGCCAGGAGTAACAGGACAAGCAATGATAAATCAGCATGAAGAAATCTTGAGGGATATGACCCTTGACCCAACCCTTCCCAGAAACCTTCTTCCAGGAGCAAGGACTTCCTGCCGCGATCCAGAGTATGATCCAGAATTTATGATTTCTGAGCCAAACACATCAGGTAAGCACAATGCTATATTATGTTAGGGAAGGCACTTTTGAGGGGGTATCAAACAGTTCTTGAAATCACCCAGAAGTGAAGGAGCTATATCGATTAAATTTTGATGTCAAAGAAAGAGGCAATTTGTGGAAGAAAAGGCAAATCATAAATAAAGCAAGACCACTGTGGTGTGATTTTTGCATGAAGATTCCCAAATTAATGAATTATTTATTGGCTTTTGGTTTTAAAAAAAAAGATGTGATGAATGGTATATTTTAAATTAGAATTTGGCTTTTCCCTATTTGGCCTCTTTTGGCAATTTGCGGTCAAAAATTTGCCGACATATCTTTAGTTTCACAAATAACGACTCTTGGACTTTGGCAATATGGTTCATTATGTGTGACATTTCCCTCGTCAACTTAATGAATCTAGTTTGATCAGTTCCAAACTAGCAAGAAATATGTGGGTTTTTATCTCTTAGGCCAACAAAAATAAATTATTTGTTTGTCCACATCCGACCGACCGTGTTACCCTGGTGCAGACCGTATTATTTTTTAATTTTGATTATTTTTTTAAAATAGTTTTTTGAGCAATTTGAATAGCCAAATGGACCGTTTTATCCCTGATTTTGTATGTTCCCAAAATGTAGCTCAACGGCATAAATATTTATTTCAACATAGTGTAAAACAATTTTGGGGGAGTTAGTACGGAAAAAACAGGTTTAGTAATACTTTCATGTATATATTTCTAACAAAACTTCGACACAACATTATTTCGCTTTCTGCAACATTCAATCACAATGGTGGCGACACGGTATCTGCGCATTGCAAACTCTACAAAAGTAAGTACAAAGTAATCCAAACAATTGTGTGATCAATAATATCCATAGAATCTCTCTACAGCACTGACAGATATTTAGGCGATCAAATAAAAATGCCAAAGCTTGGCCAGAGGACGAAAATCATATGAGTATTATTAGTCGGGTATATATAGGAGGGGGGGGGGGGGTATAGTTTTAATAGTGGGCTATATGTATTAGACTTAGGCACTCATATCCAGTGCTTTTGCTTTGTTAACATACCTGTAGGAAGAAAGGAAGTCAACAAAGTTGGTTTGGGGAGTCCTGAGGGGTGGGGGATGCACAGTAACCCCCCCCCCCCCTATTTACCAGACTATATGTTTATAGAATATTTGTAGTCCATGACAATATTAAGTAATCTGTTCAATTAGTCATGATATTGATTTGTTTTTGTTATTCTCAGAACTCATGGAATCCAATAACGATGGGATGAAAATTGAAACAACAGAGCTGGATGTACAGTCTCAAACAAAGGTATGTTAAACAAATGGTTGGGTCTATAGTTTTATCAGTTCCAAATTGGTGTATTTTTATTAAAAAGTTATCTCTCTGCGCACAAAAGTGTTCCAAGCGTACGCCTGCGATTATGGCCCCATGCCCACGGTTTTACATGCGCTATGATCTAGATCAGGCATTCTCAACTGGTGGCGCGCGCGCCACTTGTGGCACATCAAGGCATCCTAAGTGCCGTGAGAGTGGTTAAAATTTGTTTTAAAAAAAATCATATGATATAGCCAGATTTTATAGGCCTATGACGATCAGTTGTATAAATACAGCAATTTTTTCGGGCTACGCGTGCATGTGCCCTCAAAAGAGTAATATTAGTTATTATGCTGCCTACGTATGTTAAAATAGTTTTAAATTAATGTTATAAAGGGAATTTTTTGCCATTGTAAATTCTAAAAAAATATGACCAAGTGGAGCTTCAACAAGTTGGTTACTAAAATGTGGCGCATCAGTTAATCTAAACACTTCAAAAGAAGTAAGTTCCCCTCTAGGGTTTCGCTTATATTTTCAAAAATATCCATTGGGTTGAAATGGGTTTTCTGTCAAATTGTTATGAGGTTCATACCAATACTTGACCAAAATTTCAAATCAACAGGTTCTGTCATGCTTGAGTGAGCTTGTATTGAATGACAGAATGTCCCATTTCAAAAGTTGTTAAAATGTTTAGTAGTGTGTGTATCCACCACGTTGGTGTATCAATTGACGACATCGATTTCGCATAGTGTTGATGAGGCGCGCTACTCGATATGGAAGTCCAACTCTTGTTGTACCAGATTTGCAAGAGATCATGTACGATGGTCAAGACGACGGTGGGCACATGTCGTATTCACCGATGAAGTGCGTGTAGGCCTATATCTCCGTCCACATCGACAATAGGAAACGTATGTGGCGTCGCCGAGGGGAGCAACATTTTGAATGTTGTGTGGTACCTGTGACAGCGTTTGGAGGAGGCCGTGTAATGGTATGGGCGGGCATCAGCAGTTGAGGGAAACCCGATCTCGTTCAAATCAACGGGAATCTCAACGCCATTCGATATGTTGGCGAGGTGCTGCGACCACATGTGCTTCCCTACGCTGGAGCTATAGGAAATGGATTTGTCTTGATGGACGACAATGCGCGCCCACATAGGGAAAGAGTTGCTAATCAGTTCTTGGAAGATGAAGGTATATAGAGCGTTTGGTTTGGCCCGTGAACTCCCCAGATCTCAACCCAATCGAGCATCTGTGGGATCAGTTAAAGATCAGTTAAAGCGGGCCGTGGATCGTAGAGTGGATGATCACACTAATCTTGCTAACTTACGTCTTCTGGTACAACAAGAGTGGGATGCCATCCCACAGCATCGAGTGGCGCGCCTCATCAACACTATGAGACGTCGATGTCGGCAAGTCATACAACAACGCGGTGGATACACCCGCTACTAAACATTATTTTAGCAACTTTTGAAATTAAACATTATTTTAGCAACTTTTGAAATGGGACATTCTGTCATTCAATACGTGCTCACTCAAGTATGACAGAACCTGTTGATTTGAAATTTTGGTCAAGTATTAGTATGAACCCCATAATCATTTGACTGAAAACCCCATTTCATTCCAATGTATTGTTTTGGAAATATAAGGGAACCCCTAAAGGGGAACTTACTTCTTTTGAAGTGTTTAGTTGAGAAAGCCTGATCGAGATGGAATAGTGCCATATAAATATTATTTGTTATGTTATGTTATATGTTATTGTTAAAACTGACTACAAACTTAGGATACTTTTGCCAAATGGGCGACTTTATTATATATGCTTTATTGTGGGAATTAATATGCCCGATCGAGCAGCATGTGCTGTGGTTCAGCTAGCCCCCCCCCCCCCCCAAAAAAAATAGGGCTGCCCCGGGCTATCGGACAGGCGATTTGTCGGAGCCTGTCTAAATGTTGAATTGAACAGAAAAACATATTGTCATCCATATTATCAATGACATACCGTAAACTATTTGAATTTTAGACGGTATTTTCCTACTGCTACTTGCTACTGAATTTATCATATTTTGGTGTGTTTTTTAAACAAAAATACATAGGATGTAGTTGTAATTAATTTTCTAACTCATGTAACACTTTTTTGATACACCCTGTATAGTGGAAATGTATAAAGTGTAAACTCTCAGTACTCAGCTATCAAATATTCAATACTTAAGCCAAACAAAGAAGATAGTCTGTCTCAGAAACATTTGGCTAAGTGCTGCGCGGGTTTTTTTAAAACAATTTTAAGAAAATAGGCTATGAGGTATGCGATTTTTTTTTCTTCTTTCTAATCCAAACTTCACAGAACTTTTTCTAACTTTTTGAAGAAAAAAATCCAACAAAAAAAAGAGGTTTTTTAGGCCTAAGCTCATATACCTACGCGCCTTTGCTCATTTCACATACCAATGCGGGCAGGCTCCTGAGACAGACTATCTTCTTTGTTTGACCTAACTTGCTTTATGTAGGCCGCGTAAAAGTAAGACCCTGATCTACTGTGCCCGATTGACCCAATTTGTCTTCAATGTGTTTTTTTTGTGTTAATAATCTTTTTGAATTTGTTTGCAAATATTATTTGAACACTTTTGGAATTTGTTTTGTCATTGACAATTGTGTGCAAATTTATAAATTTGTTGAAAATCAAATGAAAAATTTGGGGAAAAAAACCCCTGACCAACTGAACGACCCTACCTGAGAGGTCATTTGCCAGAATAATAGGGTGATTGTTACCGATGATATGTGTGGTGGTATGGGAAAACCCGTCGGAAGTCGCTAGTGTTAATATTGAGATATCTGGGTCATACCAAAATATTCCTAACAAATGAGTTTTAAGTCAATTTTCCAACTTTGGTCCCAAGACAGAGATTATACCTTGAACTTTAGTCTCCAGGAGTTTTAAATGCAAAATTTCAGATGTTAAGTTTATTTTAGTACTTTTCTGAACCTTATTTATCAAATTTTATGTGTAAAATGCTATGTTTACGTAAAATGACATTGTTACCATGGTAACCACTTGTAAATTCCGACTATGCATTGTAAAAAAGTTGAAATTGAAGAACTTACAATTGTTAATAATATCGCAAAAAAACTAGGTTCATATCAAAAGTCCTTTTCATATGACAAGCTATTCTGTGTGATATAACAATGTAGTTTTATTATATTAGAGCATTTAAAAGATTTTGTGTACACCTTTGAATTGTCAGTTTCAATTTTTAGTGTTGCGTTTAAACTTGCCGACTTTAAAATACTATAACTGTAGTTCTAGATGGAATTTCTGAAAAATTTAAACAGTCCTATACTCAGAAGAGTATGAAGCTCTCTGCCAAAGAAAAACATATAGTAAATTGATATTGCGACCATAACTCGCGCCCGTGAATGTCCTTGCTTTCTTCAAGTTGGGACATTCAGTGGCGCTGTTTATGTGTACATTTCGCTCTTTCTGATGGGATGATTCTATCTATTATACCCTTATTATTGTTTAATTTTTTGTAATTTTGCAGCCACAAGCGTACCAGCCACTTGGATTGAAACAATCACCAAATCTTAATGAGATGGAGTTTGAGGGATCAACCGTTTCCTGTATCACAGATTCACCGAGGACTTTAAGAAGTGACAACTGTCCTCCCCCTCGGCAGAAATTCACACCGCCAATTGAACGTTCCGAAAGTTCCAGCGAGGCGGATGATCGAGATGTGAGGATACAAAACCAAGTAGCCCCTCGGGAGAAATTCACGCCGCCGATTGAACGCTCCGAAAGTTCCAGCGAGGCAGATGATCGAGATGCCAGGGCACAAAACCAAGTAATAGGTAAGGACATTATTGTTGATTTTTAAAATTTTGTTAGCGTTGTTGTTGTTGTGTTGGCTTATATCACCATACATAAATTATGGACAGTTCTTTGGGTGAAAAAGGAAAGTAAATATGTGATGCGATCTGTGAAAACCCGTCGGATGTCGCAAAATGTGAAGTAGGGATTATAGGTAAAATAAAAAAACATAAAAAAAATTAAAAAAACTTTTTTAAAGATTTTTTTTAAAGATTTTGTTTAGAAAATTAATTTCTATTACTTTGTGTCATCATCTTTATGAAATTTCACCTTCAAAAACTGACTTAAGTCACTTTTCTAAGTAGCCTTATAATGTTATTCTGTTGAACTATGTATCTATTATGGCCTATTTTCATGATTTCTTGTTTTGTAGCTTTTTATGACATCACAATCATCATTCACTCATAACTTTGTTTGTATTGATCGTAGAAAAATGATCGAAACAGCTCTGTAATCAGCACAGATTCAGCTTTCTTATGATATAAATATCTCCAATATGAAAAATCCCGACATGTGGCGGGTTTTCACAGATCGCATCACATATTGATTTAAGTTAATGTATAATGTCAGTTTTATATAGTGGTAAAAAATGTCTTAATATTTAAAACTGTTTTAAAAATGTAATGGTCAAAGTCACACCACCCCTAGAGTGAAACGTGTATCCAAGGTGTTCCATTTGTCATTTGAGTATGTGCAGCCGACGAGAGCACTTCGTTGCGTGTATTTTCAATGAATTTCATATCCGTGTGTCGAGTGGTAATCCCGTACCATGGTGCGACGGCCCTGTAAAGTGTATGGCGTAACATACTGGACCATGGGTTCATGGGATTTGTAGGGTTAGGCCAACGGGGCTGGGGAAACACACAATACTGTAATTATATATTGTTTTAAGCCACTGAATTAATCACATATTTCCTTTCAGTTTCGGTCTTATGTTACATAAATTTTTGGAATTTCTGGCTTTGCCGTTTTATTTTGTTTCAATTGCTTGCACAAATATGGGATTCACACTAGAGGTCTAGAGGAAATTAAAGATTGTTACAAACAAAGGAAGAAAAAACAGGCCCAACCGACCCATGTTTTTCAAGATATTTTTTTTCTTTTCTCAAATCATGTAAAATCAGTCGTTCTTCAGGCAAAAATCTGTTGATTTTTTTCTTCTTCACAATTTGTTAAAATAATTATCGATTGTTGCAGATTTTGGGGACATTTTAGGTTAAACAAATTTAAAAACAAACAAACCCAGACTTGACAGGTCAGTCCACCCAAAACAGGGTTGTTGTTTTTCGTCGCCTTATTGCTGTTATTATTATTAATTTTGTTGCTACCAAACTATGACATCATTCTCTTCAGTACATTACTCATCACATATTTTGCGTTATTTTGTTACAGATGGTAGCCAAGAATTGAATCCAAATCATGCTGCGATAATTCCAAGATTGTCGCTGCAAGCAATAGAGGATAGGCCGCATGTGTATGAAGGATACAGTGGCCCATCAGTGAGTTCAAATCCAGTGGTAACTCCAAGATCCTCACAGGTGCCAGAGGTTGAGTCGCAAGATGTGCTGCAACCGGAAGATGAGGGCGCCATGCTTTTCGAAATTTGTACCAGTTGCGTTAGTGCTGGTGCCTTCAAGTTGAACAGTATGGCGGAGTCCAGGCCAATCAAATGGGTAGGTTTCCTGGAAGCACATGAGTTGTACATGTGTTGAATGAAATTAGGTGATTTGCTTAAACATTATTTTATTCAATGAAAGTTACTTTATTCCGTATAAAAACGGAATAAAGTCACTGAACTCATGTACACAAAATTGCTATCTGGAAGGGGTGGGGTATAAGTTAGAGGATTTGCTGTGATCATATGAACAGAAATTAGTCTTCGACCTTGCTTCAGGAATTTAAATCTTTCTATGATCTTGTTTGGTAAAAGCTATTGAATACTTATTCGCTGTTACAGGGAGATAAATTAACACTATGGCGTTAATGGTAGTGTTGCTACCTCTAAAAGCAACTGACAAAAGTGATATTTTGAAAATATTTAGGTTATTTTCAACTCAAAACGATCACCATTTCTACTTCATGACAGGAGCTAGGTATTCCAGAGTTCATCCGAGGGAGTTACTACTGTAAAAGCCAATATTTTCGCGTAAAGATATTTTTGCGCATTTTGATATCATAGACATTTTGCAAATTATTTTTTTTGCGGGCGACCTTCTCGATGCACTGCGTGAATGTTGAAAACAATTTTTTGCATGCTATCATTTTGCGCGAAAAGCACGAAAATAAAACCTCCGGTTCTACGTGCTCGACCAACCAATTTTCAATAAAAATAAATAAAATGTGAAAGAAAAAAAAATGTTTGCAATTTTTTGTTGTTGTTGTAATTTTCAGGGTTTTTTTTTATTTTTAGAAAAAAAATTAACATTTTGCAAATTATTTGTTTGTTTGTTTGGTTTTTTTTGTGATGTTTTTTGAAATTTTTGGAAAATTCATTAACATTTTCCGAAATGTTGGGGGAAAAAACACACCTTAAACATACATGTTAGCGGACCAACCCTTAGAACAGGTTATTTTTTCCGTCGGCTCAGGGCTGAAATGGCAGTTGATTTGCTGTGTTTAACCTGAGACTAATCTCAGGTTTAACAGAGGGCAGATAACTGTGTGAAGCAAATGTGCGGTAGTTGTTCATTGGAACAAAATGTTCAGCCTCTCCTTCTGAAAACTATGATGGCATACCGGGGGGGGGGGGGGCACTGGACATTGGATAAGGGCATAGGTATGTGCCACGCTGAAGACCCCTTTTTCACCCGCTGCTGCTAGCTCTTATGACCCCCTTTTGAGCCTGCATCAGTTCTAAAGACCCCAATTTTATCGAAAATTTGCGTTCTTGCTAATCAAAATTGAACTAAAGGCCAGTTCTCAAGACCTACTTTTTGGAAAAAATCAGTTCCTAAGACCCTATTTTCGTCATAAAATCCACTCAGTTCAGTTCTGTAGCCCCCCTTTTTGAGACCCTGGGCGGCACACCCCTACCCAAAAAAAGTTGAGTGTTCCCTCCCCACCACCAGTTGCTCTCTGATCATTGTATTATCATAATATAACTTTTCCTTTACATCTGTAGAACCATGGTGGCCTATCTAGTCTTGTTTGCTATGGTTACGGCAGACAAGAACGAGAAGACAAACTGAATGCGACGTCACGTTGTCATGACAGCAGGTGTCGAGATCGACGGTGTAGCACGGATGTGGATCAGGCTTCTGGAAATTTTGTGAGAGTGGTGCCGTCAATGGTAAACACCAAATTCATACATCTTGACAAACCAAAACATGTATTAATCTAATTCATACACGGCAATATACAGGGTGAGTCAAAAAAACTTCACCAGTGGAAAGAAGCCATCTTGTTTTCTAAACCAAGTCGAAGTTTGAAAATTTTTAAACGTGATAAGAATGCCATATTTGTAACTGATTTTGTGTGAAAAAATAAATTCAATATCATTTTCCGCTTGCCTTTGGTGAACGTTTTTACCCCTGCACCCATTTCACATGTCTGTCCACGAGATACCCAAAACATGCATAAGATCGCAAAATGTGTCTCTCATTCAATTTGGGAAACTTGAGTAAATTTGTGATGTTAAACTGGAATGGAATGCATCCTTTTTTGTTTACATGTGAGTTAACATAAACAATTAACATTACACATGCTATGAATTGCTTATAATATTCTACATTTGAATAAAATCAGAAATTTTCCAAATATTTGTTGGCGGGATATTCAAATATGAAAATGCAACGCGTGCAATTTCAATTGAAAATCACTGTGCTCGTGGACAAACATGTACATTGGGTTGTGTAGCAAAAAGGGTCACCAAAGAGAAAACAGATCGACTTCATTTTTTCACACAAAGTTAGGAACAAATACGTCATTCTTGCAACGTTTAAAAAGTTTCAAAATACAACACAGTTTTGAAAACAAACTGGCTTCTTTCCACTATTGCAGTTTTTTGGACTCACCCTGTACAAATCAAAATTCACAATTTTGTCCATACTTTTTAATCTCTTTAATAAAGAATACAATAAGTTTGTTAATACCTGTAGTAAAAATTGGTGAACCTATGTTGCCTGAACAACTAATCGAAACAAGTGTGCGAGCCATATGGCACACATGTGGATGGCAATTAGACATTTTCAATGCACTCCAAGTATTTTAGTTTCCTGCTTCCTGATTGATTCGACACTGCTAAGAGTGTTTGAATGTTTTTCAATTGAGAGAATCCTTATTTTTTTCCCTCTCTCAAATAACTGGCTTATTCTTTTGTGCCCCCTGATTTGAAAGTAGTTGATTAAGCACCACTCCCTTTAACACTGCGGCAGGTGTCTGCAGACGACTTTCCAAAATTTCACAAAATGTTTCAAAAATGTTAAAATAATTAAGTTTCATCACCATATGTGTTGCGATCTGTGAAAACCCGCCACATGGTGGCATTTTTCATATTGGAGTTATTTATTTCATAAGAAAGCTAAAACTGTGCTGATTACAGAACTGTTTTGATCATACCACTCCCTTTAACACTGCGGCAGGTGTCTGCAGACGACTTTCCAAAATTTCACAAAATGTTTCAAAAATGTTAAAATAATTAAGTTTCATCACCATATGTGTTGCGATCTGTGAAAACCCGCCACATGGTGGCATTTTTCATATTGGAGATATTTATATCATAAGAAAGCTAAAACTGTGCTGATTACAGAACTGTTTTGATCATTTTTCTACGATCACTACAAAAAAAGTTATGAGTGAATGATGATTGTGATGTCATCAAAAGCTACAAAACAAGAAATCATGAAAACAGGCCAAAAGAGATACATCATTCAATATAATAACATTATAAGGTTAATAATAAAAGTGACTTAAGTAAGTTTTTGAAGGTGAAATTTCATGAAAGATGATAACACAAAGTATTGGAAACTAATTTTCTTTAAAAAAATCTAAAAAAAAGAAAAACATTCTTTTCTTCTTTTTTTTTCTTCTTTTTTCTTTTACCCATAATCCCTAGTTCACATTTTCCGACATCCGACGAGTTTTCACAGATCGCATCACATATTTGAAATCTCTGTGAGAAATGCATTAAAATAAGTACAAACATTCTTAGTATTGGTTCAGTAATTCTTGAGATAGGCTTTGTTGGGAAAGGTTTCTGAAAAATCTGTTTTGAAATAGTAAAAACTAATAGCTGCGTGGAAAGTGATAATTTTTGGAAGTTTTCACATTAAACTCCAATATTTTCAATTGCAGATAAGAGGTCTTCTCACAGATTTGGAGCAGTGCCTCAATACTCGTGGAGGTAGAAAATGCAAGGGGTGTTGCGAGGTGTTACATTGCTTTTATAAGCACAGCTTAACGTGTCGAGAACAACGATGTGATGTGCCATTTTGTATGTGGTTCTCGGAGAGGTAAAGTATGATATTATTTGCATTCCACATAGACACTGTTCTGTCAATACCTTTCTTTTTGAAGGACTTGGACTCTGAGGTGAAGGACTCTGAGGTGAAGGACTCGGTCTCGGACAGACTCGGGAAGTCCTGTCCGAGTCCAGTAAATATTGGCTTATTTTGTATGCAGTAATTAAATAAACTCCTCAATAAAGGTTTTGAAAGTTTTTTCACTCACCAATTTTCCGGATATTTCATAATGTATTCATATTGTGTTTCCTCTCATTGAAAAGCTGATGTGTTCTTCTTTTCAACGATACCCCCATTTGTAGAAATCACCTTTTTCAGTGCTCAGCAACTTGATGAACATGGGGAGGTCACACTTCCTATGTATAACTATTGGGAAGTTTATTTTATACATGCTGAAGGTGCCGGAAACAGCAACAATATAGAGCCTTGACTATTGGGGGAAACGGATGGGGCACTGCATACATTTGTAAGACTGGGACAATGCCCCTTTAATATTGTGTAAGTCTTACTTGCTCCAAAATGACTCCATATTTATTTGTTGAAAATGTTACTAAAAGATCCAGGTTTCTAAGTAAATTAAACCATGAAAAGTTTGAAGGAAAATCACACCTATTATTCGGACCCCTTTTGTGAACCATTTGGCAGACTCTCATCCAATGACCCCACCGATTGGCAAAAATATGAATGGTTTAATTGAAATATGAATTATATTATTTTTACTTCATTATTTGCAGTCAAGCAAAGGAGTGGGGTGATCAGCTACTCGACACTATCTTCAGAGATTACCAAAAGAAGAAAAAGATTGGTCATATGCGGTTATCAAACCTAACGCTTAGTCTGGGAGAGGATTTCATCCTGACGTGGGTAGGTGTCAATTAACAATTAAAGTGAACACATTGTATTTTAGTACAGGGTGAGTCAGAAATAGTGGGCACTTTTTCACAAAGGCGAATGCACTTTCAAAGTAAATAAGATGGACATTTTGATTGTGATGCACCACAAATCAATGCTGTTCTGTCAAAACCTCGTATCTCTATCCGGCCCATCAGCATGCATAAAGTAATACTTCTGTGTATACTGTAAGCGCTGAAATGTTCGCGGCGGTTTATATTTTCGCGCAAAATATTTTTCCGTGAAATTATAACACGCGAAAATATTGTTTTCAACATTCATGCAGTGTCATCCAGAAGGTCGCCCTAAAAAAAACCACAATTTGTGAAATGTCTATGATATCAAAATGCGCGAAAATATCTTGACGCTAAAATATTGGCTTTTACAGTAACCTTTAGGCAGTCTGCTCTAAACATGTTCAAGGGCCAAAAACACATATATTAAGCTCATGACATACTCCATAATCGTGTGACGCGATTTGTCGCTTACGCTCCTTATTAAGAGTGCTATTTACCAAATAAGGGGCGTCAGCGGCAAATCGTTCCAAGCGATTGGGTAGTATGTCATAGACTTTAAAACAAAGTGCTCTTGCCCCTGAACATGTATTAAAGCAACACTTCCTATGCATAAACGTTGGGCCGTTTCCCTTTATACATGCTGAAAGACCGGAAAAACACACAAGGTGTGGACATGGACAGAAGAAAAAAAACCGCAATGTTTTTGTTTCCTCCTAGATGAATGATAGGTCCAATACAATGCCTCCAGATATATGGGAGAATGGAAAGATCCAACCAGGATGGTACCTGGGCGGATTTGGCAAATTCAACACGATGTACTGCAAATTTCGGTCATATATGTATTATTACAGTGGTGGGACAAACTGTCCCAATATCGGATATATTATCAAGAAGGTTAGTTTGGATTTTCTTTTTTAAGAATCTGGGGGTGGGGGTGGTGGTGGGGTGGGATCAGTGGCGTAACCAGCCGGGGGCAGGGGGGCAGGAACCCCATTTCAAGTCACTGCCCCTCCTTGCCCCCCCCCCCCCCCCCCAAATGAAAAAGTCTAGTTATGCCACTGGGTGGGATGGGGGTTTTTTTTTGGGGGGGGAGGGGCAGGAGACCCTAAGACATAAAGTTGTAAGCAAGCACAGCATGAATGAATACATCTATAGTTTGATCAGTTCCAAATTGACAAAGCCAACGAATGAACACAGAAAGACACGGGCACGCATTAAGTTAACCCTTTTTATATGAAGTTTATCAAGCGCTGTCACTTTTGAACTATTAAGGTGATGTATATAAAAGTATACATTTTTGGAAAGGAAATGAGTCAGAAAAACCATATTTGGTATCAGATTTCACTAAAAATTCAGATTTTTTATAAATTTGTAGCAACAAATATTTTGTTTATGAAAAAGTGTTTTTAGATGATTTTAGTGCAATTTCAGCATTTCTTACCAAAAACTGATTTTGTTATGTTGTCCGAAAAATGTTGAGCCAAAAAAGTTATTTTGGTCAACATTTATGGTGAGTAAATAATTTCATCTTAACTCACACATTATAAATGATGGTCAGTGAAAAAAGGGGATGTATGGATTACAATTGGAATAGCCCAGTGTGTTACCTGATATGACAGACTTGTATAATAATACTATATAACTCATGCTGCTTTCAATAGTCCCATAGTGATCATATGGTGCAACTTCCAAGGGGGGGGGGGGGGGGGGGGGTTGCCCGGTGTGTGTATATGAGTTCAAAGAGGGTGTAAGTGTGATGATTATTTGTGAGGGTTGTGTTTCGTTAGGGTAAGGTTTAGGGTTAGGGTGCAATAATTTATAATCTAATGGTCTTTAATATTATAACTATAATGTATTCTTATAGTATGTATTTCTTTGTTCATTTGATGCAATTCAGTGTTTGTACTGCTATTTCGTGCATTTCGCGAGAGGCTCAAATTCGCAAAATTATATTTCTGCGAATTAATGTATGTGAAGATGATAGTAATGGTAGAAATTTGAGATTCACAAAATTAAGTTACCGCGAAACTAGTGATAATTAGCAATCTGCGAAAAAAGATGCCGCGAAATTAACTTGTTTTACAGTATCAATTTGAATAAACCAGTTATGAATGAATGAATGAATTCATGGATATGTATTGACTTTGCATTTCAGGCTTCATACAACCGTGACATCAGTGAGATACTGAACAAAATATCCAGTAAGACTGATAGCTTTGTGGAACACTTTTGGTGTAAGCAGTATCTACAGAGGGCATGCAATGCCGTGACACGAAACACCATGTTTATCTGCACAAGATATTATGAAGGTGGGTTGGGCGACGCAACATAAAACCCTGTTCTACGACAGGGATTATATAATTATGGGATTGGTAACTCCTCAGACAAAATTTTAACTACTAAACCAAATTCACGGGTGAAGGTTTTATAGGGGGCGCACTATCATGGTCGAAGCAAACCAGACGACATGAGACGTGGTGGTTTTTATCGGCTCAAAACATGATTTGTGGCACAGAAATAGTACATCAATGGTAAAAAAAGCTGATTGTGATTTAGAGTAGAACCGATTTGCTTTGATGATGGCAGAACTTAGTTCTTATATGACACGAAACATTCAGAATTGGTTATTTGAAATTAATTTACGTAGAACAAAATACGAATTTTAAATTGTGGATGGCTTTGTCTGGCAGTGACAGAGGAAGGGCGTGGCGTTATTTGCATTTTGTGAATATTGTAATCGGATCAGTTGGGAAGGACGCCGTATCGCGACGATCACATCATGTGAGGTCATGAATAGTCATGGCTGAATATTCATTCACAACGAATGATTGACAGTTTACGCTTAACTTCCAGGTGAAGAACTGATAGAGTGTGCTATACTGTGAACCAAATCTCAACAATTGAAATCGCGGACATAGATGTAGCTTCGAAAATGAACCCCTTATTTTTGGAAATCGTAAGCTATCGATTGCTTTATGGATTCGATCACCAAATTGTTTGTTTTCTATTGGGGAAATTCTAGCGTGACTATAGGGGTGTAATAACAGTGTAAAGGTGTTGTGTGGGACATAAGGAGTGATGTAAAACTGAATTCTAATTTATTTTAATGATTCATCCAAATTAAATTAAAGCACATATTTATCACACGTCACAAACTGCACAACTCATTGTGTTTCTATAAAAATCTGCCTACCGGTACACACGCACCCTTAGCTGAAACCCCTACAAAATAGTCCAGTGGTCCGCCTGCCAAGCTTGTTTATGTACACAGTTACCAATACGAACATCGTGTTTTATCACCATTTTATAACCATCCATCTTTCACAGTTAGGCATATTTTTGCAAAAAAAACTTAGTCTAAAAATTATATCACTATTTGCCTTATTTATTCCTCTTTCTAACCATATAATTGATATGATCTAAATAGAAGACTATATCAGGTATAAGCATAATGTAAAGAGGCCATGGCCAGTCAGCGACCAGTCAGTCGTGCCCACGTAAATTCAATGGTTGAATGGCTTTCCGTAAACTTTTCAACTCGAAACCAACAATTGTAGTACAGACCTGATGATTGGATATTATTTGACGGCAGGATAGTTTGACCAATCAGAATGTATCTTATATCAAAATTTTAATTGAATGTTAGCCCTTTGTTATTCCGTTTCCGGCCGTTGTTTATCTCACTTTGTTTTCGAGAGAGAACTAACGCCAAGTGGGTCAAATTTATTGCAATTTTCCCGAAATATCTGTGTTAAATCGTTCAAATATTGAACTTAATTGGGATAGAAAAATTATTTGACGGTACCAAATATTTTTTCTTATGAAGAATAAAAATATGATAATAAAGAGAGACATGTATGCTTTATATATCCGGTTCCTGGTTTCATTTTACGACACTTAGAACTCATATGGTTAACGTAAAAGCAAAATTGGTGTGAAGGCCCTGTCATTCCTTTATGCATTTTTTAAGGGATTCATGCATGGCTTGGTGTGAATTCACTGTTGACTGCTTAGGTTGTTGGTGGAATTCATATGTAAACAAGATATCTCACAGAGAAAAACAAAAATTGATATTTTTTGTTGTTGTGAGATTGGTAGGGTGTTTGGTTTGGTGGTTATTTTGGTGGTGGGGGGGGGGGGTATTTTTCAAATAAAAATCATGACGTTTTTGGTGATTTTGTAACAATTAAACAAAAATCCAACATTTTCCTCAAAAATTCAAAAAAATTGTAAAATCATTGAAAATTAGAAAACATTGAATTAGTCAGCCTGGTGACTAACACATATTGTGTTGTGGTTTTTTGGGTCGCCTAAAGGTTCGTTCTCACTAGGCGATGATTGCCGTGCGATGCGATGCGGTAGCCTTAATTCCGCCGCAATGTACACAGGCCACGCCGGGTCAACGCATGCGATGGCAGTGCAGCGCCGTTTGGCAAAATAGGATAACGTCAGCGTCGACGCATTTAAACATTTTTTAGCCTTACTTCCGCCGCAATGTACACAGGCCATGCCAGGTCAACGCATGCGATGGCAGTGCAGCGCCGTTTGGCAAAAAAGAATAACGTCAGCGTCGACGCATTGAAACATTTTTTAACTCTATTGTGATAACGCGCCGGTAAATAACGTCTAGTGTGAACGAGCCTTTAGTATAGATTTGTCAACAAAATGGTTTGCTAAGCCAAACTATGTATCACATGTTCCTGTTTCTCCTTATAGGTTCCTCATTACTTCATTGGGTAAAATTGGTTGGTAAAGAAGCCAGACTCTCTGAGATACTAAACCTGTTTAAACAGGCCATCGAAGCTGTCGAGATCCTGCACGGCATGGATATTTTGTATCTAAACTGGCACGGTAAGCAAAGCTAAACCCCCTGAATAACTGTTTTGAACCTGGTTTTTTATCCCTTTTTTATTATTTTTATTCCCCCTCTATTTTCTATTACAAACTTTGGGTTCCCCCTGATTACTAATTTTTATTTTATTCAGGCGCTATTTTACACTAATCTTACCAATTGCAAGTAGGGAGAAATTCGGATTCCCCTTAATGGTTGAAATAAAATTCAGATTCCCCTCTCAATGCTTGAAATAAATTCCCCTGGCAAGTTTGTGGAAAATAAATCGGATTCCCCCAAACAACTCCCATCCCCCCCCCCCCTCCCGCCGTATTTAATGATATAAGCAGGTAATTTAGGGTGATCAAAATTGAGGGCACAGCCTCCCAACTCATGAGTATCCCTTTAGGCCACAGAAGAAAAATAACTTGTTCTTTGCTGTTTTTTGTTTTTTGTTTTTTTTCCAACAATTTTGGGACAATTTGGTGAATCTTCATCAACAATTTAATCAAAATATCATTTTTTTTTCTTCTCCAAATTTATCAAACAATTCATTTTTTTTTAAATCAACAAATTTTAAATATCTTCCATCGCAATTTTTTGGTTTGTGTAAATAAAAACAAAATAAACAAGATATTTAAAAAAAATGATTGGTCAAATCATGCGAAATTTAGACACTGTGACAGGTGTTCAGGTGTGAACTCATCAGCGTAATATGCTGTATACAGTTGTTGCTTTTTGTGCCACAGGTATTTTAACGACTTCACACAAGGTTGGTGTTTCATTCATCATATTCAGTATACCATGCTGTACCTTGCACACAATTTCAGTGGGAAATAGGTGACCGTTAGCACTGTCCTTGCGTGATGTCATGTTACGCTAAAGTGGGTTTTGATTGCGGTAAAGGTTACTAATAGACTTTGAAAAGTTGAAATAGTGATCATAACAAGTTGAATCAGACGGGCAGCAGTAATATGAAAAGAACTTAACCAAATTCTAAATCCTATAAATAGGTGAATTGCTTGCATTTGCGATGGTCTATTTTACGCTCAAATGGGTTTTGATAATACGCGGTAGGTGCAATGGACTTTACAAGGACAAGGTGAACCAGACACCATTCTAAAATACTATTATTCCCTCAGAAATACAGTCCTCAAAATGAGTAACTGACCAGCTAATAAATATACTCATAATTCCAAAACTGTAGCTCCTACGTACAAATATTAAAATATAAAGTTGTCAGGAAATCGCTTTGCTTCAATTTGAGATATTACACGTGAAGATTGAATGAATATTAAATCAGTTATGAGTCCAAAACCAAAGCCAAGTCAGTTTCTCATTTTAACACTTAGGTTTTGAACATGCAGGACCGTGTGACAGGTATGTGTATGGGCTGCATTGATCAATTGAAGCATCCCCAATCCTCCTCTAACTATCAACCCGTGAGTTATCGCTACCAGTTAATCAATAATCTGCCTGTTGCTAGTTCGAGGCTGCGTGTCGACGAACAAAATGTTAAAATGAAAAACTGACTTGGCTGTGGTTTTGAACTCATAACTGAATTAATATTCATTCAATCTTCACGTGTAATATCTCAAATTGAAGAAAAGAGATTTCCTTACAACTTTATGATTTCATATTTTTACGTTAGAGCTATATTTTTGGAATTGAGAGCATATTAATTACCTGGTCAGTTACTTATTTTGAGGACTGTATGTCCGTCCATTTAACACTTTCCACGCGGCTTTTATTAGTTTTACCATACGCAAAACAGATTTGTCAGAAACCTCTTCCCAACTTTCAAAAGTCTATCTCAAGGATTACTGAACCAATACTAGGCATGTTTGTACTTATTGTAATGCAATTCTGATGGTGATTCCAAATATATGGGGTTGAAATCCAATAATTTTGACATTTTAAGAAACATTTTTGTGAAATTTTGGAATGTCGTCTGCAGACGCCTGCCGCAAGGAAAGTGTTAAATTTCGATAGAGACAATCTGTTAGTTAACTGAAAGGTAAACACAATGGACCCTAAGCGTGGCAACAACAAATAAAAAAAGCAATTAGATAAATAAATCATTTTTTGGTTAAACGATTTCATGCTCTACAAGTTAGGGGCTTTGGGCAGATTTTAATTTGTTCTTTGTGTTTTTAATTTGATTTTTGAGTGATCACCGTAAACACAACAAAAATGAAAATAGATAATAAAATGAAGCAATGATTAATTTGTTGGTAAAATCATATGTGCTCTACAAGTGAATTGACCTCTCAGTAAGGGGGTTTTCTTTTGGCATTTTTTAAATTTTGTTCTTTGTGTTTTTAATTGGATTTTTGAGTGGTCCCCATAACCATGACAAAATGAAAATAATGCACTTATCAATTGCAACCCGACCCCGGGGGACCAGGGACTAGCCGGGATTAGGGCCGGGGCACTAATTTGTGTACGTCCCTGCTACACCCACCCCCCCCCAAGCCGGGCAAATTGTATGCCCCGGCTACAGTCCCAGCCCCAACGTAGTATGTCACGACCGACTATAGCCATTATTAAGTGAAGAACATTTTAGAAATCGGAAAGAACCAGTGTTATAACCTTTGTACTCATTTTGAACATAAATCCAAGTGCGAACTCAATTCGCCAGGTTAAAACTTCCCCAGCTTATTTTTTCAGTGATGAACATCCTGGCTACAGGCCCAGCTAGCGGGGGCACACTTTGTACGTCCCTGTACACTCCCCCGCATAGCCAGGCAACATTTTGTGTACGTCCGTGTACAGTCCCCGTCATGTCCCCGGGCCGGGGTTGCAATTGATCAGTGCATAATTAATTAAATACATAAATAAATAATTTGTTGGTCAATTTATTCATGCTCTACATGCGAATTGACCTTTCAGTTATCTGTGTACAGTCCGACAATTTACATTTTTATTTTATTTTATTTTTCACATTTTGTCATACAGCCAAAAACATGGTTCTTAGTGAAACTACAGAAAGATTATATCTGTCCAACTTTACAACAGCAGTGGTCTACCATCCTGAACGGACTGACTGCAAAGAACGAGCGATGTCTGTGAACCCACGGATTGCTCCACCTGAGGTAATGTTACTGTCAACGTGGACAATTTCTTGTATATTAATGTTTGCGCTTTATCCACTCCAAGCTGCAAAGGCAAAAATAAAATGTATTTATTTTGTATATATTTTGTTTATTTTGTTATTTTGATATTCGTTCTATGGTGCAGCAACATTAATTTTTCTCATGCATGATATGTAAATTGTATTCATGAACTAAAGCGCATATGCGCATTGTACTCTCTGTTATGTATGTTTTCTACATTTTTTGTAAACCTACGTTATAGCCAACAACAGTCTACGATTAAAACAATTAAACAATGTATTAAACGATAACATTTTTTAATTGTGTGTGCCTTAGTCTTTACCATATCTACACTGACAAGATAACAACATGAACATGAATAAACATAATATATAACCACTAATTTTCCTCCATGATCTCATCAGCGTAGATTTCAACTGGTAAAGATGACCTTTGACCTGGAGTAAATCTCCAGGTCAAAGTAGGCGCCTGATGGCGCTATAACGTTAGACTGGTGTTGGCAAACTACAGTGTATGTGTGCTATTTGACTATACCTGTATGTTGGGTTTTTGTTTATATATCAATAAAATTGAATTGTCAAAGGTATAAGCCTTTGTAATAACATTTAAAATTTAAAATTTAAAAAAAGCGAAATTGCTGAAAATCAGGAAAGCGTGAAGAGTTAGTTGTGTGAAAATTACTACTTTTACTGTATCACAAATCATAGATCACGAGGGACGATCGCCTATAGCTGTGTGCACTCTTTTTCCTGGTCAATGGACCGTGAATTCCCAAACAAATCAAGTTGTGGAGTGTGAATTACTTGTTGATAATACAAAACTGTCAAACGAGGGCGTAGCGAACAAGATGCCCAATCCGTTCCTTGTGAGATAATTAAGACAGGGGTGGACAAGTGGTTATTTTCTTATGAAGCTATGTGTGTTTCAGACCAAGGTCGCTCAACACGAAAAAGGCCGATGTAGCCTTTTGCCCTGTCATGAAATAACTTCTCAACATCCATAAATAAAATGCCACTCTCTTTCCCAGACGCGTTATATGAGTAGGAATCAATTTCAAAAGATGTGCTATTGTCCATCGCACTCATAGGTTCAAGTTCAGGTGTGATAAAAAAAACTGGGTGAAATCAGTGTCTATAGACTTCACAAATACACTCTCAGAACAAAGGTTAAAATCTTTAACCATGTTGGTTAAAATTTTAACCAACGGGAGGTTACCAGGTGAACCACACAATTGGTTGGTTAAAACTGTAACCAACAGCTGTTGGTTAAACTTTAACCTGTGGTTGGTTACAAATTTTAATCATTTTTTGGTTAAAATGTTTTGACCAACAGTGGTTGGTTAAACTTTAACCTGTGGTTGGTTACAATTTTTAATCATTTGTTGGTTAATATGTTGGTTAAAAAATGTTGGTTAAACTTCTTTTTTTTTTGTGCTAAACTTTAACCCATACAACATTACAATATTGATGTTTCATTGGCCCGATATTGGCTTTCAATATTGGCGCCAACACGTGGCCAGGACCAACAAGGGACAGGACAAGGCACAAGATCCTAGCCACGAGGCCGGGAAGCTATAACTTGAAACAGCGGTCGCAATTTTTAGACCACGTCAGAATTTGTATATGAAATCAATCGTGTTATTTTCCGCAAAATATTTTCCTCGCCAATGAAATTCTTTGGCGGGAATCTTGTTATGACCATATTGTTGGTTAAAATTATGATGCCTTAACCAACGTTGAATAAACTAAAAATTACTTATATTTTTACTCTTTAACCAACGCAGTATTAAAAGTAATTTTTAACCAACGCTTCATTTTTAACCAATGTTGTATACTTTTTAACCAACATTCTTTTAACCCATGGGTTTTTAATACCTGTTCTGAGAGTGTAGTGTCACATCTATCGCATCGGTGAATTTGTGTATTAAATTAATATGTTTCTAATGTGAGAAGTATTTTAACTTTCACCGTTGCTTTTTTTTATCAAACTAATTTGATCTACCCCGTTAGCTAGAATTAAATATATTGTAGATGCCGCAAAAAAAGACTATCAGTACCCATTCTGTTTACCGGGCTTTTCAAACATGCTAGTCATACAGGTGTGGGTGAAACAGACATAGTATCAGCTCCATACACATTTCAATAGAGATACCCATCCCCTCTATTGACATCTATGTACAAATGGATCAATTTTGCCACAAATAGCAATATGAGATAGGTGTGGTGGGGGGGGGGGGGGGGGGGGTGCTAGACAAGTTCCACCATTCCCAAGAGTCGCCCTACGCCGTCTTAGCTTACATTACCCATAATGCAAAGTGTGTCTCCTCTTGGGGAATGGTTTGATGACAGTTTTTTTGTGCTGGACTTTTTGTGACAGAATTCTTGACACACTGAATTATTCATACTCAATGCGAGTGACGCGTGTGTAGCACATCTCGAAATTGAATGCGCGCGATAACATGTTGGCGCAGTGTAATGCTATCAGATGCACATCGCACAGATTTGCTTTTCAGTCTCCAACACAGCATCGCGTCCATGCACCATGTTAGGAGACAGAAGGGGGGGGGGGGGGGGGGGGGGGGGGGGCGGTGGTGGTGGGTTGGTGGCTCACTTGTATACAAAGTTTGATTTTGACTCTTAGCTATGTACTTTCAGAATTGACCAAATGCATGATCAACCTGAGTTTAGTCTCTCAATTAATGGACCAATTTGCCGTCAGATTTAAGCAATCTTACTTATAGCATACTAAGATAGATATACTGATTTGGTGTTCACTTTCGATTGAACCAAATCCAAGACTAGCCACAGTTTTGTCTCGCACCTTCGGACCAATTTGCCACTATATGACAAAGATTCACAAATGTTTGGGGGAAAAGGCAGGGGTTCATATACGAAGATAGATATGATGCTTAGGTGGAGGAGGGGGAGGGGTTCACTTGTATATGACTCTTAGAGGTCCATAATTTCAGAATAGACCAAATGCAGATGAACGACTGTTTTATCTCACATATTGGTGGGGGGGGGGGGGGGGGGGCAGGGGGAAGGGAGGGTTTCACTATAGTATACTAAGATAGATGCACTTTTGATTGAACCAAATCCAAAAGATCAGCCACAGTTTTGTCTCGCAGATATGTATGATGCAATGCTTAGGTATGTAGTATAAGGTGAACCACAGTTTTTGTCTCTTAAATATGGACCAATTTAATGCCAGATTTTATTTTAAAAATCCATGATGTTATCAGGATGGAGGAGGGGAGGGGGAGGAAGCGGGAGTCAGTTATATATGACTCTTAGAGGACTATACTTTCAGGATGGACCAAATGCAGATCAACGACTGTTTTATCTTACATATTGGAGGGGGAGGGTGAGGGTGACAGAAGGAGGGCGGTGGTGGGTTGGTGGCTCACATGTATACAAAGTTTGATTTTGACTCTTAGCTATGTACTTTAAGAATTGACCAAATGCATGATCAACCAGAGTTAAGACTCTCAATTTATGGACCAATTTGCCGTCAGATTTAAGCAATCCCGCTTATAGTATACTAAGTTAGATATATTGATTTGGTGTTCACTTTCGATTGAACCAAATCCAAGATCGGGCACAGTTTTGTCTCGCACCTTTGGACCAATTTGCCACAATATGACAAAGATTCACAAATGTGTCCAGTTGCATCAAAAAGGACATGTTGTCGGCAAACACAGTTTTGAGATAGAGGCCAATATACAGCGTTCGTGATGTATTGCGATTCAATTGCACAAATGTGTAGCTAAAAGTGTGATGCAAGAAGATTCCCTACTTAATATTTGATCACGTTCCATCAAAGCCAAACCTAAAAAGATTGAGTTTCATCTTCAAATAACTAAAAAAAGTATGATAAATCCGAAGTATCGGCAGTTCATATTTCGTTTTCGTCATTACGTGCGCAGAAGTCTTACTGTCGGTTTAAAATTATTAAAATGGCGGTTTCTGCGCACATCGGAGCAATGTTATAATCATGACGTCACTTTTAATGCTAGTCTTGTTCCCATGCCGCAGAGTATTACGAAAAGGCGAATCGAAAAGGCGCCAACAAAAATGACTTGGAATAAAACTAGTGGTGCACCCCGGACACAAGGAAATTCTTTGAAGGAATCATATAGCAAAATGGCGCTTAGTAAGAAGATTGTAAACAATTATGAAATCCATTGTGACTCGTGAGCGAAATAATGCCTGTATTTCCTTGTGTTTTATTACAACAATGTATTAGTTCAAATTGTAAAATCTAGATCCTGTACACGTTATGTATACTGTATTTTGCTTACGGGACACAGGTTATATGTGCGTTACACGGTTGAACCGTGTTACGTGCGCATGCCAGATTATGTAGAACGTGCAAAGTTGATGAAATATTAATTTTATTACTAGAAGAAAAAGTGCTATACAAAATTTGTGAATTGCTACACAAAACTACCGTGCTACCGTACAAAAAAAATGCTGGAAATTGAACGCTGCCAATATATTTGGTAAAATATAAAGAAAATAATAGAAACTAACTCTGGTCTAAGACCAGACGACCTTGATTTTTCCAATATGGTAGTGATGGCGCTATAACTATTAATTTAACGGTGTTGTAACTCTGGCAGACGACAGGTGTTATAGCTGTAATTGTTTAATTTAGCCATTGATATTTGGTACGTACGGATGCAATGTCGAAGGAAGTTTACATTTTGACCACCAGTGACCTTATTTGACCTTTGACCTGGTTATTGTGATTGACTTTTTTTCTTGTCTCATCAAACCTAACAAGACAAAGTCAACAGGGTATCATTTCAAAGCTTAAAATGTGCTCTTTAAGTCATACCAATAACTCAGATTTGACCCGAGCCTCCAACATGTTCGTATTTACGGGATGGGTCACAAATATTACTGGGATGGGGAAAAGGGCAGTGGTTCACCTGTATACGAAGATAGATATGATGCTTAAGGTATGTAGTTCAGAATGGACCAAATCCGAGGTGAAACACAGTTTTGTCTCTCAAATATGGACCAATTTGCCGCAAGAATTTTAAGAAAAAATCCATTATGTTATCAGGATGGGGGGGGGGGGGGGGGGTTCAGTTGTATATGACTGACTCTTAGAGGTCAATACTTTCAGAATGGATCAAATGCAGATCAATGTCTGTTTTATCTCACATAATAGGGGGGAGGAGGGAAGTGCTGGGGGTGGGGGGGGGGGGTTCACTTATAGTAAAGGTAGATATACTGATTTTGTGTGCACTTTCAGTTGAACCAAATCCAAGACTACCCACAGTTTGTCTCACACCTTCGGACCAATTGTCACAATATGACAAAGATTCACAAATGTTTGGGGAAAAGGGCAGGGGTTCATATACGAAGATAGATATGATGCTCAGGGATGTAGTTCAGAATGGACCAAATCTAAGGTGAACCACAGTTTTGTCTCTCAAATATGGACCAATTTGCCGCCAGATTTTAAAGAAAAATCCATGATGTTATCGGGATTATCACCTGTCCGATAGCCCGGGGCAACCAAACCATTGTTTTGTCCGAGCTAGCTGACCACAGGACATGCTGCCCGATCGAGCAATGCAAATATTCACAAGAAAACATAATAAAGTCACCAATTTGGCAATAATATCCTAAGTTTGTAGTCAGTTTTACCTTTGTAAATATAATGAAATCCAAGATCAACCAATTTGTCTCTCACATATGGACCAATTTGCCGCAATATGACAACTATCCACAATATTACAAAGAGATGGGTGGGGGAGGGGGTTCACTTTCACACAAAGGTGGACATGATCCTGTAGTATATATTTCTGAATGGATCTAATCCAAGTTCAACTAAGTTTTGTCTCCCACATATGGACCAATTTGCCGGGATATGACAAATATCCACAATATTACAGAGAGATGGTGGGGGAGGGGGTTCACTTTCATACAAAGGTGGACATGATCCTGTAGTTTATACTTCAGAATGGATCAAATCCAAGTTCAACCAAGTTTTGTCTCCCACATATGGACCAATTTGCCGGGATATGACAAATATCCACAATATTACAGAGAGATGGGTGGGGGAGGGGGTTCACTTTCATACAAAGGTGGATATGATTCTGTAGTATGTACTTCAGAATGGATCAAATCCAAGTTCAACCAAGTTTTGTCTCCCACACATGGACCAATTTGCCACGATATGACAACTATCCACAATATTACAGAGAGATGGTGGGGGAGGGGGTTCACTTTCATACAAAGGTGGACATGATCCTGTAGTTTATACTTCTGAATGGATCAAATCCAAGTTCAACCAAGTTTTGTCTCCCACACATGGACCAATTTGCCGCGATATGACACTTATGAATTCCACCGACAACCTAAGCAGTCAACAATGAATTCACGTCCAGACCATGCGTGATTTCCTTAAAAAAGCATACAGGACCTTCACACCAATTTTGCTTTGATGTCAACCATGAGTTCTAAGTGTCAGAAAATGACAACAGGAAGAGTTATATGAAGCGTACATGTCTCTCTTTATTATCATATTTTTATTCTTCATAAGAAAAAATATTTGGTACCGTCAATTAATTTTTCTTCCCCGCGAAAGTTCAATATTTGAACGATTTTATGCAGATATTTCGGGGAAATTTCGGTACTTTTGTCCAGCCTGGCGTTCCATGGTTCTCTCGGGAAAACAAAGCGAGAAAAATAACGGACAGGAACTGAATAACAAAGGGCAAACATTTCTTTACATTTTGATATAAGATATATTCTGATTGGCCAACCTAACATACCGTCTTTATAATTATCGAATCATCAGGTCTGTACTACAATTCTCAGTTTTGGGGTGAACATCCATGGAACGCCATTTGACCATGTTGACCCATTGTCTTACGTGTGCACAACTCACCGCTCGCGGAACGAAGAGTGTCCGCTTTACAGCAAGCTTACACCAGATTTCCTTCGTTTTAGATCGTATAAATTACAGTTTTAGAAAGAGGAATAAATAAGGCAGACAGTGATGTAATTTTTAGACTAAGATTTAGGCAGAAATATATGTAAATGTTATTAAAAGTTAGATAGTTGTAAAATGGCGAAGAAACCATGTAGTTGTATGTGTGGTGTGCGTGCTAACTTCCCACACACACTTTGGTAAATGTAAACAACAGCCAATCGATCGGGCAATCGATATACATTCATTACTTCATGAATAATCGCGATAGCTGCGTATCAAGTGCGCTCCAATAAAATGAATCGTTAGATGAGAACGCGCACGCCGAGCGCAGGTTACTAATAATTGCCCAAAAGTACTGCGCCAAAGTGTTCCATTGTTTTGCTCACTGACCGACCAATCAAATAAACGCCTCACGCCCCTAAACTGAATATTCATTGAATTATGAGGAAACACGATTAAAGCTTATTTCTGATTGGTTGAATGAGGGGATGACCCGACTCGGACTGTTTCAATAACTAAGAAGGGCAGGGGTGGACAAAATAAACAAAACAACTAATTAATAATTAGCGAGATTATATCGGTACAAATCAACAATTTGGATAAATATGCATCTTTTTCAGTAATGAATGAGAATAATGACTGCTTAACAACTGTTTTCGCGAATTTGTTGTGAAATACTCGGTTGCTGTTATGGTCATTCGGAATTGTCCCTCAGGGGCTGCGCCCCTTCGGGACAATTCCTCAGACCATAACATCAACCTCTTATTTCACAACAAATTCGCGAAAACAGTTGTTACGCAGTAATTATTCTCTAAATAGGGGTCTTGTGGTTGCTATTAAAACCTGCTGGTTAGCAGACCAAAAAGGCCAAGACAAATTCATATGAATATCTGCAATATTACATAGAGATGGGTGGGGGAGGGGGTTCAATTTCATAAAAAGGTGGACATGATCCTGTAGTATATGAGTACACACCACTAATAAATTCCCCATTGCTTACTGTGTAAAATGGACCATGATTATTCGCCATTTTCTCGCTTATAAAGCAACTGGTTGCTTCAACTTTGCATTCTGTGTGAAGATCATGGTCTTGGCTTTCCTGTAAACAACAAAAATATATAAGTTCAAGGCAAAATTTTCGAGATATGCGCCGTCAAAGATACACATGTTTGTAGATTGCCCAGGCCTAGCTTAGGTCTAAGCAATTCTAATCAATTATCTGAAGTCTCTAAAATGACTAAAAAATCATAAAAAATTGGTCAAAGAAGAAAATTTGCACTGATATTGTTTGATAATCTTCATTTAATAATCATCCGATCAAAAGTTTGGCCAACAACACTATTTTTGAAGCATTTTTATATATTTCACTTAGAGGAGGGTCATCCCAACCAATTCAACAGGCCTTTCGTGGACTCTTCCATTATTTATTTAGAGGTGTGAATCCATATACTTCAGAATGGATCAAATCCAAGTTCAACCAAGTTTTGTCTCCCACACATGGACCAATTTGCAGCGATATAACACCTATCTGCAATATTACAAAGAGATAGGTGGGGGAGGGGGTTCACTTTCACACAAAGGTGGACATGATCCTGTAGTATGTACTTCAGAATGGTTATTATCAAAGTTCAATCGTCCATGTGCCTCCCACACATGGACCAATTTGCCGCGAAATGACAACTATCCGCAATATTACAGAGAGATGGGTGGGGGAGGGGGTTAACTTTCATACAAAGGTGGACATGATCCTGTAGTATGTACTACTTCTGAATGAATCAAATCTTAAGTTCAACCAAGTTTTGTCTCCCACATATGGACCAATTTGCCGCAATATGACAACTATCCGCAATATTACAGAGAGATGGGTGGGGGAGGGGGTTAACTTTCATACAAAGGTGGACATGATCCTGTAGTATGTACTACTTCTGAATGAATCAAATCTTAAGTTCAACCAAGTTTTGTCTCCCACATATGGACCAATTTGCCGCGATATAACACCTATCCGCAATATTACAGAGAGATGGTGGGGGAGGGGGTTCACTTTCATACAAAGGTGGACATGATCCTGTAGTATATATTTCTGAATGGATCAAATCCAAGTTCAACCAAGTTTTGTCTCCCACATATGGACCAATTTGCCGCGATATGACAAATATCTGCAATATTACATAGAGATGGGTGGGGGAGGAAGTTCACTTTCATACAAAGGTGGACATGATCCTGTAGTATGTACTTCAGAATGAATCAACATCAAACCTTGTAGGAGGGTACCAGTCAAGGACTAAAAATTCTCAGCACGTGCTCAAAAGGAAACCGGTCCCTGACGTGAAAGTTGGCCAGCCAGTTAAGCGTGAGTGCTTGGCTTGTCAATCTTTTATTTGGTAATGCGTTATAAGCTCGCCTCCCAAAAGGGTGGTGCTGTTACACTTTTTGGTTTCATGCTGTCATTATTCCTTAATTTTTTTCAAACCACAAAAAACTATCTCAACAAATTTGGTATCATTTTAATACAGCTTTTTAATACAGCTTTTTTTAGTGTATGGACCATATTTTGAGTAGTGGATGAAGACGCAAATGCCGTGTTTTTGATGATTTACATATTAAACACTTCCACTGCATAAGAAGATGAGATAGACCCCATCTGTGTGCGTTGCTATAGTTTGATCAGCTTTAGATTGACGAAGCCTCGTTACAGCAGCAAAAGAAAAAGGACGCAGTCGCACCTAAGGCAACAATTGAAGTGTGCATCATAAGTGTGAGGCAAGCATGTGGTAACAACCACATGCATGTGACCATAATCGTGCGGATTCGATTAGATTACTTTTGCTCCCGGAGAGATATACACCACACATTTCTTGCCAATTTGGAACTGATTGATCTTTCGAAGCTGCTAGTAATGATTTTGAATGGCGTAGTGGAGATAAAGATTATGACATGACGGGTTTTATCTCAGTTGTGTAACACGCCCCATTTGATCCTATAATGTAACTTATCGCATGTTTCTCACACATTATGTTTACAGCTTGTGATAGAGGGCAGAGCACTGAGCCCAAAGTCTGACATCTGGGGTCTAGGGTGTCTTCTTTATCAGATGCTTAATGATGGACATATGCCGTATGAAGATTGTATGCATGATGATCCGGAAGAGTTGAGAACACTGGTAGGTGACTCTTTTATTTTAACTTGGGTGGGTTTTGGGAATTTAACTATCAGGTGAGAAAAACGGATCAATTTTTATTTTTGGAGGGAGGGGGTTGCCCTAATTGATTGCGCTAACTGGTCAGCTCAGAAAAATTGCTTCGCTATTTGATAGCTCGCCGGAACGTACCACAAGCGCTCGAAGTGATTTGTAGTGTGTAGGACGGTTAGGGATAATAGGAAGAATATTATAGGGCCGACATACACTAATATTATGACCATGTAGCTTTAGGTACAGTTAATTTGTAAATGACTACGGAGAGTCATATGCACTTGTTCATTTCTTGATCTTGGTAACCAACCGCAGAACTCACTTGATTTTAAAAGAGATTGAGCGAAGTCTTAAACAAATTTTGTCTTGAGTTCAGAAATATCACATGTGTAGTTAAAACCCAAGATGATTCTACACGCCCTCTTCTAAATACGCTCCAAATCATAGTGGAGACGTTCTCTAAGACCATGGTGCCAAACTGGTAGAGCTATCTAATAACATATGATGGAACAAAATGTTTCAATTCCAGATCAGAAACGAAGAGGATCCAATAAAACCACCAAAAATGCCTAAGGAAACATCATACGAGGTGGGTGATTTTCTGGCACGCTGTTGGATGCTGGATCCAAAGAAAAGAGCCAATCTTGACACCTTGAAGAATCATCAGATATTTAAAACTGATTAGGCCAAATTAAATTAATTGTTTGTCTCAAAGCTCCTCTCCTGTTGTAAAACTAATGCGGAATGCAGGTTTTTTTTCATTTTCATTTTTTTTTTTTCAATATAAAATATTGAAATCCTTGTAAAAGTGAATGATGTGATCAATGAAAATCTGAAAAATCGGTGAAATTTTGGATTTTTTTTTTTTTTTTTTGAAAAAAAATAAAATAAATAATGCGCACCAATAAACTAACGCGCGCGGGAGCTTTGAGACAAACAATTAATTTAATTCGGCCTTACAATGGAGATAACAGCCCGTCATAATCATTTTACTTCACCTACTAGGTGGCTATACTGGCCAGCACAACTCTATCAGCACTTACATTGTAATTGTATCACTTTTGTTGCTGAAAGATGTTGGCAATATAATACACTAGCGGCGTACCCTCGCTACGCTCGGGCACTCGCTAGCTGAGTATTATTATCTAAATTAGATACCTTCATGATTTGTAGCAAAATGAGCATAGATAATGAGTTCAAAATTGTAGATCCCTGATTTTTTTTTTTTCATTTGAAATAGACTTTGTTCACAGAAATCTGAGTTTTGTGAAATCTTTGAATCTCGGTCCCAATTTCAATACCCCATTTAGGAGGGAAACAATGTTATAAGTTACCCCATTTGTTGGAAGTGGCTCAACTTTCATTTCATTCAGCCAGCATACTTATATAGGCTTTTTAAGCCTGGCCCGAGCATTTTGCTTGAGCCTGGTCCCTTCAGGACCCAAGCGTGTGTCCGTACGGACCGACGGTATAAACAAACGAACAACAAACAAACTAACCCCCAAAATGTGCAGTACCAACCCCATACCCCATATAGTGTAGGCCTATACATGGTATAGAAGATAGTAGTGTGCGGTTAGTCGTCAAGAACATGATCAAAGCGTAGGCTATTGTGAATAGCAAGAGGTCCTTGATACTCAGGTGCCCTTAATCCTAATATCGGTGCCACGGCGCCCTTAATAATCCAGGGGTCTTAATAAGGCCTACCCAGAAACGCTAAATATTATTATCCCATAATAAGACATGAAATAACCACTCTGGTACACTGCAAAAACTGCAGAACGTGTTCAAATGTAACAGATATAGAACATTTTCTGAACATGTTCTGATGTGTTCTGAACACGTTCAGAACATATCCAGAACACGTTCAGAACATGTTCTAAATCTGTTACATTTTGAACATGTTCTGGAACGCCTAGAGAACACACTGTGAACATGTTCTGAACGCGTCATGTGTTCTGCACTTTTTGCAGTGTAGGCCCTACCCTATACATCCTTAAAATCCAGTTATAGTCACAGGTACCCTTAATATTCCATACTCCAGGTACCCAGTGTACCCTTAATAATCCAGACAGGCCTACCCCATGGGTTCACACACACGTTGCACTATGGAGCAACGGATGTTTGTCGCCTTGTACTCTACCACATTACAAACTACGCTTTGCGCCACTTACGCGTGTGCACCTTATGGTGTGCGCCATTACGCGCTCGCCGAGTCTCCCGATTACGCGTGCGCCGGTAATTGCCCGATTACGCGTGCGCCGGTAATCGCCGGAGTACGTGTGCGGTGCGCCGGCCATCGCCATGGCGTGCCCAGCGTATACGCGGCGCGTAGCAATAACGTAGCAACGGGCTAAAAAACCTAGAATTTCACAAAATCTAACCCGAATTTAAAAAATCAAACATAAACTGGTTCGTCGTGGGACCGATACGCACTCGCACAGAAAATTTGAAGTTAATCGAAGGTGCGGAAAGGGGAGAACATCTCAGGACAGGAATCGGCAACTCCGTATTATATTATAGACTAGCGGGTACCCTCGCTACGCTCGGGTCCTCGCTAGCTGAGTATATCTAAATTAGATACCTTTATGATTTATAGCAAAATGGGCATAGGTAATGAGTTCAAAATTGTAGATCCCTGAATATTT
Source organism: Ophiura sarsii (assembly GCA_035610835.1). Classification (NCBI taxonomy): domain Eukaryota; kingdom Metazoa; phylum Echinodermata; class Ophiuroidea; order Amphilepidida; family Ophiuridae; genus Ophiura; species Ophiura sarsii. Next base: position 49,088,625 of record CM069455.1, read on the forward strand.
TTTTCATTTGAAATAGATTTTGTTCACAGAAATCTGAGTTTTGTGATATCTTTGAATCTCGGACCCAATTTCTATTCCCCATTTAGGAGGGAAACAATGTTATAGTTATACCCCAAGTGTATGGTATATAGAAGATAGTGTGCGATTAGTCGTCAACATGATCAAAGCGTATTAAGGCTATTGTGAAATAGCAAGAGGTCCTTGATACTCCAGGTGCCCTTAATCCTAATATCGGTGCCACGGTACCCTTAATAATCCAGGGATATTAAAAACGTCTACTCAGAAACGCTAAATATTATTATAGGTATCCCATAATAAGACATGAAATAACCACTCAGATAGGACCTACCCATACATCCTTAAAATCCAGTTATCACAGGTGCCCTTAATATTCCATACCATACTCCCTGTACCCCGTGTTCCTGTATAAATAATCCAGACAGGATAGATTTCACAACCACTTCGCGGACGCCCCCCCCCCCCCCCCTAAAATTTGCCAAGTCTCTCATAGAACACGTACGTAATATAAACTGGTTTTATTTAGTGGTTTTATTAAGTTTTATAGTGGGTCTTTCATAGTTGGCGGGAGGCGGTGTCTCACCATCATACCATGATCACTTTGTACACACCCCCAGTTCAGTGTTAGCCATCCGTTTATTTTATTTTTCGGCCTATTGACCTTAAATTATTTCTCCAGTAGGCCTAAACGTAAGTGTATTTCTACATGCGTATTTTGCTCTAACAGTTCCTTGTTTATTTATAGGCCTATCCCCCATGAATAATATGATATCACGGTTTTCTGGCCCATCTATGTTTTATATAGCGCGCCCTGCCCGTGGCCGGCGTTGTGGATGGGTCATCGATGGGATTGAGGCACTGTCGTATACACGCATTTTCCTTGTCAATCCCCCATGAATAATATGATATCACGGTTTTCTGGCCCATCTATGTTTTATATAGCGCGCCCTGCCCGTGGCCGGCGTTGTGGATGGGTCATCGATGGGATTGAGGCACTGTCGTATACACGCATTTTCCCTGTCAATATTAACACATATTATCCTGGATGCAGGCCTACGGTTTGCGTCGACCTTGCTTCCAGTTCCTTCAAAGGGGTTCTGTATACATTGGCTATATGATTGTATTTTTGTCTCATCATGCCGATGTCTTGTACTATTATATAGGGTTTGCACTACGGAGCAACGGATGCTTGCCGCCTTTACTCTATCACATAACAAACTACGCTTATATTGCGCCACTCGCGTGTACACCTTACGGTGTGCGCCATTACGCGTGCGCCGATAGTCACCCGATTACGCCGCGTGCGCCGGCAATCGCCGGATTATACCCGCTGGCGATCGCCCGAGTACGCGTGCAGTGCGACGGCCATCGCCATGGCGTGCCCAGCGTATACGCGGCGCGTAGCAATAACATAGCAACGGGCTACAAAACCTCGAATTTCACGGAATCTAACCCAAATTTTAAAAATCAAACATAAACTGGTTCGTCGTGGGACCCATACGCACTCTCACAGAAAGTTTGAAGTCAATCGAAAGTGCGGAAAGGGGAGAACATGTCAGGACAAAAATCGTCAACTCCGTATTATATATAAGATGTTGCATGAAAACAGCCATATTGTAAGTATTAATTTGTGTATTGTCGCAGCAAAATGGTGCAGTTATCAGTAATATGACTTTTGAGACATGGATAGAACTAGGCATGGAAAATCAAAGACAATAAAGTAAATTTTACCTTCATTTTTCTTCATAAAAATGGAAAACAGTATTGAATCTCACCCACAAAGTTGTATTGAAGCATTTAAAAAGCTCCTTGGGTGGGTATTAAGATCTCAACTTTGTCTTTGAGACACAACTGCACCATTTTCAAACATCGGTACACATTGAGGGTTATTCGATACAAACAGGGTAAAAGTTGACAATGTAGGTAAAAAAAGGTACCAATTTTAACAGATGTCTAAAGGTATTGTTTTAAACGGTACCCACGTACGGTACCGGTGTTGTTTTGTGTGACATAAATGCATTCGGCAGTAGTATTTTTTGTGTAGTACAATGCAGCGGCGTTGTTCCAATTAAAATAATACTCAGTACTGCCCGCATTTATGTCAGACAATATAACACAGGTATGGTCTAAAAACAATGACTTTATTCTCTAAATATTAAATTTGTCTGACATAAATGCATTTGGTAGTAATAAAAACAACGCCTTTATTCTCTAAATATTAAATTGTATGATAGGCTGTGTTGTTTTGTCTGACATATATGCATTCGGCAGTAGTATTTTTTGTGTAGTACAATGCAGCGGCGTTGTTCCAATTAAAATAATACTCGGTACTGCCCGCATTTATGTCAGACAATATAACACAGGTATGGTCTAAATACAAGGCCTTTATTCTCTAAATATTAAGTTGTATTATAGGCTGTGTTGTTTTGTCTGACATAAATGCCAGACAATATAACACAGGTATGGTCTAAAAACAAAGCCTTTTTTCTCTAAATATCAAATTGTATGATAGGCTGTGTTTTTGTCTGACATAAAAGCATTCGGTAGTATAGTATTTCTTGTGTAGTACGATGCAGCGGCGTTGTTCCAATTAAAATAATGCTCAGTACTGCCCGCATTTATGTCAGACAATATAACACAGGTATGGTCTTAAAACCACGCCTTTATTCTCTAAATATTAAATTGTATGATAGGCTGTGTTGTTTTGTCTGACATCAATGCATTCGGTAGTACTATTTTTTGTGTAGTACAATGCAGCGCCAATGTTCCAATTAAAATAATACTCAGTACTGCCCGCATTTATGTCAGACAATATAACACATGTTAGGTATGGTCTAAAAACCACGCCTTTATTCTCTAAATACTAAATTGTATGATAGGCTGTGTTGTTTTGTCGATCTGCATCTAACTCGCCCGGCGGTGATAGTGACTGGTTTTGTAGTATTACAGTGAGCTTGTGGTAGGCGGGGCCGCGTTTTCGTTGAGTGATTCCATACGGTCCCCCGCAAGCTTGACCGATACCGATCCTGTTGAAACTATTTTTAAAATACGGTATCAAATATTTCTTTTTGGTTTTATTTTTCTTATGAACCTTCTTCAAACATGATGATACATGTGTTGCACATCAAAATGAAATGTTATATGATCAAGCAAAATTGAGATTGATTTTGAGATACAACCAAATAAAGGGTAGAACTTCTTTTGTTTTCCATTGTTTTGAATAGCCTTCCATTGCTAATATCTTTGGAATTAAGCGTCACATTTAAAATGGTGTTTTCTGCAAAATGTAACATTGCAAAATACCCAATAAAATCATGTAAGAAACTACTAAAGTTGTGATATTTTGACTCATTTTACTTGATCACATCTCAAATATCCTTGTTTTACATTTTTGTCCAATATTTACACTGTCCAAAACTTGCATGTTTAATGTTTATTCATCCAAACATATGTTGTCGATTTCCAATCAAGAATAATGTTTATATGATGCCAACAACTCGCTTAGTGCCTATCCACACTCTTATAACAATGAGGTTAAATTATACACCTAACCTAAAAAACAGTGCCAAACTGGTCCAAATTTAACCCTGTTTTGGGGGTTGTAAGCATAATTGACGCTGTCCTTAGTCAAATTATTTTAAGAGTGCATGTATACTGTAAAAATTGGTTGTATATATTTTTTACACTTAAGATATTTTACGTTCAGCTCAATATTAAACATTGAACTTGGTAATTTGGTTGCATGCATGTAAAACCATTAGACCTAGTGCAATAAACATAAACATAAATAGCATTTGCACATTTCCGTAGGGCTACTGTTATGTTGTGGTTTAGCTGGTTGCTATGGCCAGATTATTTAAATACCATAAGAATTTGTATTGAAGCATTATCTGCCTCTAAACGAAGCCATTTTTGAGGAAACCAGTGCAACTTACAAACTCGCAAGAGGGCGCTTGTAAGATTTTAGTGATGTGTTAAAATAAAAGTGCCTGATAAAACATAATTATAGTGGTTGCATCATGAAAGAATAATCGTGTTCAGACTGATGGACATCAATCATATATCACTATAGTCGGCGTCAGAGAAGTTTGGCACTTTTTTCTGTGACAACTGTGTACGGTGTAAACACGGAAGTGCGTTGTAGCGTCAGAACAGCGTTATCTTTGAGCAGTTTGACGCGCCGCAGTATCTGTAATCCGATTGGCCGCGATCGTATCTATGGGTCATGAATGTCCCCGCCCACACGCTCATTAACTAGATCGCATGCGGTGGCGGTTTTACAAATTATTATTCACATGCTTCAATAGCTCACTTGGTTAACACTTTCCACTCGGCTATTAGTTTTACCATAATTATACAAACAGGTTTTTTCAGAAACCTTTCTCAACTTTCAAGGTATATCTTAAGAACTACTGAACCAATACTAGGCATGTTTGTACTTATTTTAAAGCATCTATTATTGTGATTCTAAATATGGTAATAAAATTCAATAATCTTGCTTCCTATTTTTGAAATATTTTGTAAAATCTTGGAATGTCATCTGCAGAGGCCTGCTGCGTGGAAAGTGTTAAGGGTAGGAATTTCATGCAGCTCTTACAATAGTTATAAGCAGATATGGTTTGATACAAATTTGTATGGTATTAGTATACACACAGTTTGTCAGAATACTTAGCCTCGAATTTGCTAATGAACTTGCCATTAGGCTATTTCTGCAATTTAGACAAGCAACTTCACCACCCACAGGCTCATGTCTATCCTGCCTAAACTGCTGATTATGGTGTAAAAACGGTGCTACAACTGTTTAACCCCCTGGGCACTACCGGCCTATCTTACAGTGGTTGGGATTGGTTTATTGCCAGATATTCTCATTTGAATAGCCAATTAAAATACAGCTTGTAAAAGATTTCACTCCAATCTTTATCAGGAATACAATTAATCTAACACTGTCTCTGATTGGTGCAATAAATGAAGTATCCATCTTTCAGACCAATCGGCCGGTAGTTCTCAGGGGGTTAAGTTTGGCCAAATCTAAACAAATCCGTCTTGTTCATATAATGATGTATAGAAACAATTTTATTAGAATATCAAAGATGTCATTTCTTCCTGTATGAGGGATTATAGTTAGGCCTAAAAAAAAAGAAGTTTGATTGGCGTAACATGACCAAAACAAATAGGGTAGGTCGGTCGGGATTTATTTTTATTTTTATTTTTTATTTAAATTTTTAAATCACCTACTTTTGAACACATCGTTGAACACAACGATACATTTTTGCCAGGCAATTAAATACACTAGAGCTATGTGTTGACATTGCACAGTACGGTTGTGTTCAACAATATATCATTTCGATGGGGACTTAAAATAGACGAAAATGAAAGCAAACAGTCAAAAACTTTAATACTTTGTTCAATTTTTATAAATATATATATATATATTTTTCCCCGGCCCTCAAAATAATAAAAAATATTCAGGGTCGGCGATGTATTTAGGGTCGGTCGGGTTACGCCAATCAAACTTCTTCTTTTTTAGGCCTTATCGTGCCGTAAGGTTGCCGTTAATGTTGTTGCTTCAAATGTTCATGCATTGAGTTTAAAACCCGCATTCTATTGTGACGGTCCTGACACAACCTGTGAAAAAAACTTGGCACACGTCCACATTTTGTCACCGACGTTTCATGGAGTTAAAAGTCGGCATAAAGTGGGACGTTCCATATAACCTGTGAAATAACTTGGCCCAAGCCCATATGTGACCAGTCGCATCAAAAAGGACATGTTGTCGGCAAACGCAGTTGTGAGATAGAGGCCAATATATTTGGTGAAACATAAAGAAAATAATAGAAAAAAATATACTTCTTCAAATCATATCTTGTGATTTACAAAGGTGTCATTTTAAAGCCTAAAATTTGTTCTTTCAAGTCATACAATAACTCGGAATTGACTCGGGCCTCCAACATGTCCATTTTGATGTGACGGGTCACATATTTGGTCGCCCACCTTTCATATTGTGACATATCTTACATAACCCGTAAAACAACTTGGCCCAAGCCCATATTCGTTCGCCCACCTTACATGGAGTTTAATAACCAGCATAATTTGTGACATTCCCTGCACAACCATACAGTTTCCTGGCGAGAAAACTTTGTAATGCAATAGCAATATATATTTTAATATGAAATTAGTATAGTTTATAAACTCTATTATGAACAGATTATTTTTTAAATGAAAAATGTATTCAGCTCGACCAAGGGTTCGTAATCTGAGCAAACTTGTGTTATTGGGTTTTTTTAATTGGAAAATTATAGTATATAAATCTAGCTATTTATAAGCAGTTATTTTTTTAAGCCAAATGTATTTAAAATCGTAAAGGTAAACCAAAATGGTAATGCAAGTATGCTTTATTCATTGGAGTATATTTGACAGTGTTTCTTGTTTAGTGTGGGATGAATTGTATACGGATGACGCTTTACTACGCAATAGGTGTAACTCCCAACTCGGTATCGGTCCGGGTCTCGGTCGATAGGTCTGAACAAACAAAAGTCATCAGTAGATGCTTATACCATTCAGGTTCTGTGTGCGAGTCTGGGTTACAACTGTGACATATTCAGGGTAGTAACCTGCCATCGTCACTATACAGGGTGAGTCCAAAAAAACCTGCAATAGTGGAAAGAAGCCATCTTGTTTTCAAATCCAAGCTGATGTTTGACATTTTTTAATCGTTATAAAAACAACATAGTTGTTACAAATTTCATGTGAAAAAATGAAATCCATCGGGATATTCAAATGTGAAAATGAAATGTGTGCAATTTCAATTGAAAATCAGTATGCTCGTGGACAAACAAGTAAATTGGGTTGAGCAGAAAAAAGGTCCACCAAAGACAAACGAAAAATGCGATTGACTTCATTTTTTCACTTAAAGTTAAGAACAAATATATCATTCTTGCAAAGTTTAAAGAATTTCAAACTTCAACTTGGTTTTATAAACAAGATGGCTTTTCTCCCCTATTGCAGTTTTTTTTTTTACTTGCCCTGTATACGATAATTATACATGCTTAGAAACTCTATATTTGTTTCCTTGGCAATATTAAAGGGTAATTTTATTTTATATTTTGTCTTTCACAATATCCTCCATCGAATAAAACATTCTTGAATCACCATTTTGGTTGACCTGGAACCAAATTGTATTCTTTTTCTACATCAAAAGCGGTTTACAAAATGTTTGTTAATATATATGCACAATAACAGTGTTTCAAAAACCAATATAAATTGCCCAAATTAGGGGATATGTCCATCCTCATATGATTGGTCCATGTTCAATTTTTAACCTTGTAACCATCTAAGTTCGACTGCAACAGGCCATAAACACTCCGAAACGCATCTTTTCATATTTTAGGCCATCATTCAAATTTCAATGATCCCATCCAATCAACTTGGACTTTCACAGAAGTTAATCTTGTATAGCCTGCACCAGTTTGTGGTGTTTTTTGCATCTCATTTGCATACTGCATACTATTTTAAGTTTCATTTTGGCCCTATATATAATTTCAATTATTTTTAATATTTTTTCAATAATTTTCTCAGACATTGAGGCTGAACATGTTACCTAAAAGTTGTATAAGAGGATTTACCAATTTCTTCTTTGTATGTTGATTTTGGGGCAAAACTGCAATTTGATGGCCGTTCTGATAGGTCTATGGATTCTTCAATTTTACAGTAAAAATTAATGTACTGCACACAAATGAAACAAGGCATTATGACAATAATTTTGTATGAAACAGAATGTTGATATTTGTGTTAGTTTTCTTGGAATACTGATTTTTTGTTGTTGCGAAAAGTGAAATACATGTACATGTATCCTAAGAATGCAATCTTAAACGTTTTCTTTCCTACTTGACTGAAAATATCTTTCAATGGAAAGCATCACATGCAATATTTCAAAGAAAAAATGAAAATAAACTAAAATTACAATTGATATTCAACTTTGAGCCAAAAATATATGTTTGATATTATTTTCAACTGGAAATCAATCCTCTGGCAACTAACTATTGACGGTCTTTTATATGTGACACTTTATACAGGGTGAGTCAAAAAGACTGCAATAGTGGAAAGAAGCCATTTTGTTTTCAAAACCAAAATGAATTTTAAATTTCTTTAAACGTTGCAAGAATGATGTATTTAATCCTAACTTTGTGTGAAAAAATGAAGTCGATCGCATTTTTCGTTTGTCTTTGGTGACCCTCTTTACTGCACAACCAAATTTACCTGTTTGTCCACGAGCACAGGGATTTTCATTTGAAATGGCACACTGCATTTTTTATATTTGAATATCCCACCAACAAAAAAATGGAAAATGTCAGTTTTTTATTAAAATGTAGAACATTATACGCTTTCATAGCATGGGTATGATTATAATTGATTATGCTAACTTACATGTAAACAAGAAAGGATGCATCAAATTCCAATAACATCACAAATGAACTAAAGTTTCCAAATTTGAATGAGAAACACATTTTGCGATCTGATGCATATTTTGGGTATCTCGTGGACAAACGTGTGAAATGGGTGCACTGGTCAAAAGGTTCACCAAAGACAAACGGAAAATGCGATCGACTTCATTTTTTCACACAAAGTTAGGATTAAATACATAATTCTTGCAACGTTTAAAAAGTTTTAAAATTCATTTTGGTTTTGAAAACAAAATGGCTTCTTTCCACTATTGCAGTCTTTTTGACTCACCCTGTATATGCCATGGAAGCTCCCATGTGCGCATTATGTTTGCATTTCCCACCAATTGCTGCATTTGGAACTTTGACAAATGTGGAGTGTTCATGACCTGTTGCACTGTACCACTTCCAAAAATGCTACTTTTTATATCAGAAAATGTAGAACTACTACTACCAAATAAGAAATAGTAACAAATGTGACGCGATCAAGAGGAATGAGTCGGATGTCGGGGAATCCCAATTTGAGATATGGCCAATTCAAAATGGCGGCTTACATAAGTTTTGATGGAAATTCATGTATACAATTTGACATAACTTTGGAACAAAACGTCGTATCGACATGGGGTTTTCAGTTTCTGAAAGCTCTAGGTGTCTTCTTTAAAACTGTAATGAAAACTCATTTTCGACCAGGGTCGACTTCCGACTCATTCCTCTTGATCGCGTCACAAATGTGCAATTTGAAAATCATATCAACTCTTTAATAGATTAAAATTCTTATCTTGAAATCCATGCTTAAATTCGAAATAAGGTTGATATTTCTAAAAAGGCGACAACTGCATGCCATGTTTTACCTTGTTATTCCTATAGGGAGCACAGCACCAAGACGCTCTCCATAGACTTTACTGTTAGGAAAGGCTTACTTAAATGGCTCTAGTTTCTAAATTAGCGCTAAAATTTCAATGAAATTTTGATATGTTTTACTCACAAGGGTATTCTACAACATATCTGAATATGAAGGCAACTTTCTCGTGCACTATTTTTTATATAAGCCGCCGCATAACAACGTAGTGATATGCCTACCTAAATTCGGTCTCCAGTCTGGATATCACCGCATGTGTAAATCGGTCCGTAAAATTAAAATTGACCTCAAATCACCTAGTTTAAATGTCAGAACATCAACTACACATTTCAAACAACATATTAGTGAAAAATTATATCATAAACCGTCAAAAAATAACTATATTTCCCGCCAAATAGGAACTATTGTCGTACTCAACTTTGATTGATCGCGTCGATAGCGTGTCGCGATACCTATTTGGGTATGTGCTCCCTATACCATATCTATGAACCACCATGGCTGTGTGAAAGACTAACTTCATAACTCTTATGGTACATTTCAAATAAAATGACAGTTTTATTTCAAAATTATTGTTGAAGAATAATTTGAATATATATAATATCTCTATGACTTTAAATGAGAATTATTCAACCTTATTTCAAGAAATTAGATATTAACACTTTCCACGCGGCTATTATTCTTACCATACACAAAACAGATTTTTCAGAAACATTTCATAATTTTCATAGTCTATCTCAAGGATTACTGACTCAATACTAGGCATGTTTGTACTTATGCAATGCATTTCTCTTTAAATATGGTTATGAAATTCAATAATTTTGACATTTTTAAAACATTTTGTGACATTTTGGAATGTCGTCTGCAGCCGCCTGCCGCGTGGAAAGTGTTAACACTTTCCACGCGGCTATTATGTTACTGTATTTACTGAACCAATGCTAGGCATATTTGTACTTATTTCAATGCGTTTCACCTGGTGACTCCAAATATGATAATGAAATTCAACAATTTTGACTTTTTGAAACATTTTGTGAAATTTTGGAATGTCGTCTGCAGACGCCTGGCGCATAGAAAGTGTTAACGCCTATACATGTCTGTGATATAGAGAGAACAACATGTCAAGATAGCCTCTTTGGGCTTTTGAAACCCAAATTGACCATAGATTTAGACAACACAAACAACTAATTATAAGTTTAGGGTGGAATGACACATACATGAGTTCAAAATTGTATTCTTCTTAAACATATTTTAAAACAAAAAGTAGTTCTACCCTATATATTAAAAAAAGTAGACCCAGGAAATTAAAAAAACAGAATCTTGGGTTCAGAGAACAATAAAATTGTAAGCAAGTACTTTGGTATACCTGGGTCATTGACCAGTACAAATTGGAACAAAATGAACAGGTTTTAGTAGGGAAACCCAGGGTCAGCCCAGGTAACTTGGGATGCCCAAGAACACCCAGGAATCTGCAACTGTCAATCAAATTTAGCTTGGTACTAACTTCCTGGGTTTTCTTGGGTTTTCCAGGTATAATTGAATTATATTTGAAGGAGCCTACTGGAATAACATAAGGCAGTACTTATCTTTATTGATGTGTGTTCCTCTAAGCAATCTCTTTAACTATTGTCAACCCAATTAAATGCTTGACTTCATATTCCTGGGTTAAATAAATTGATTGTGTATCTATTCTCCGTTTCCAATAACAAATTGGTCATATGATTGTTGTCTTAATGTTTTTTAAAACGATTAAATGACCAATTTAGTGGAATATGAACACCTTATTTTTAAAGTGAAGTTTGGTGATGAAGTGAGAAGTGAGTATGTATTAAAGGGATCGCACTTTGAGATATTATATCATTCACTAACTCGTCTGGAATGGTGCTGTGGGGCATTACAATATTTTTATAGTTTGATCAGTTCCAAATCGGTAAACCGCTTTACAAAAGGACGCGGCCGTGCATGAAGGCAACGTAGCGCACTGTGCATCATATTCTTGACACATGCATGCGACCAATACCATGGGCGTGACCCCTAAAATTTGCCAAATCTCCCACAGAACAGGTGTATTAAGGGGCTGTCAACCCTAAAAACATGAAATTTATCAAGCGCTGTAACTTTTGAAATTTTATTTTTGTTTTGACATAAAAATGTTTAGTTTTTAAAATGCTGACCAAAAATTGCCTACAATTTGATTCTTTACCTCCAGAATCAAATGTTACAGCGCTTGATACATTTTATGTTTTTAGGATTGACAGCCCCCTTAAATATGTCCTGGACCCCTTTTAATTATACCCGACCCACGCCCCTAAATTCTTATGCATCTGCTGCCACCATCCTCACGAGGTGCAAACACCTTTATATTGGGCTATTCCACAAGACATTCCAAATTCCAAACTTTTGTTCAATAGTCAAGGCCTGAATTCCAGACTTTTTTCCGGAATTTAGTCTCGGATTTAGTCAACCACCCCATAGAGGAACTCGGAATTCCAGATTTTTTTTCAAAGCAATGTCTGGCATTCATTAACTTTCCCGGATTTCCCGAAACAAATTTTCACTAACTTTCCTGGAATTCCAAACATATTTTCATGACCACTTTATTCCTGTATATTCCCACACCCTTAAAGGAGGTGTCCCGCAAGCATAAAAGTGTGCATTATATGTTAGAAAAATAACTATCGAGCCCAACTTTTGTAATTATATAGAACAAAACACCAAATTTATGACAAAAACAAATAAAATCCGCAATCTCTCAACACGCACTTTTTAAAATTCGCGGCGATCGAAAGTCCCAGTGTTGATGATATCATAGTTATACAATACACATTTGCAAGTTTAAGCACCGATACCCTTGACGTCATTGACACCGGGACTTTCGATCACCGCGAATTTTAAAAATTGCATGTTGAGTGATGGCAGTTTTTATTCATTTTTGTGACTAGTATGGTGTTTTGTTCTATATAATTACGTAATTTCGGCTCAATAATTATTTTTCTAACAAATAATGTCGTGCTTGCGGGACACTTCCTTTAACATTTACCTTTCCAGATACACTTTGAAATAATATTTTGTCCCTCTATAGGGGTGGGGTGTGCAGAGTTTTTCTGGAATAGCCCTTTAACCCTAACACTCCCGGTGGATTTTCCAACGAAATTTTGTTCAAGCAAAAAAAGCACACAACAAGAGGTGCCACGCCCCGGGTTTTGAACCTACGACCTCTCGGTTGACAGTCGAACGCTCTACCAACTAAGCCACGGGGGAAGCTATGCTGGGCGAGTGTACTCGCCGAGCTATGTAGCCCGGGGCCATTATTTCACCCAAAAACCTCAGCGCCAGGTGGAACCGACAGGCTGGGAAATGGGATTTCATGGGATACGGGGCTGTTAGGGTTAAAGAGTTCCGTGTGTGAGTGTATGATATGATACAATCATGAAAATATGCGCTGACATCACCCCCGAAATTGAGGCGACATACAGAGTAGGCCTATAGCTCCATGCAGTGATGTACACTGAGCCAAAAAAGAAACTTATACAATTTTAACCGATCACCATAGGGTCAGTACACATTTCTCTTGTGTCATTGAAGCAAACAATTGGTTATTGACTGCCATTTGAAGCAATACATTGCATTAATATTGTATCCAAATGTGGTACATTTTCATGCACAGAATTTTATTTGGTGATCTGTTAAAATTTTATAAGCTTTTTTTTTTTTATAAGTTTCTTTTTTGGCTCAGTGTATCTGCCAGATTTCTGTTAAGAATTGAACTCTGAAATACTTCAAGCTTGTATGTAGGCTCAAAACAAAGTTATGTATTGGGTTTTTTAAGATGTATATAGACTATCAATTTAACGCAGCTCTCTGTAAATAATTAGCATATCTTATTCATATAGCTATATCATCCATCACATGTTTTATGTAATTTTTGTATTACTAAAATTTGAAATGGAATGATTTATCTGAAATATATGTTTCTGTGTGCCATTTAAACTTTGCCCAATTCTTTTTAAAAATTTGGGAAATAATGTAATGCTTTGGAAGCTTAACGCTTTCCACGCGGCTATTATTTTGTGAGTGCTGTAATTATTGAACTATTAATCAAATGTATATAAAGGTATACATTTTTGGAAAGGAAATGGATCAGAGAATCCAAATTTGGCGTCAATTTTGACCAAAAAAGTAGATTTTTTGAGAAAATCACAAAATTCACTTTTTTGACCCAAATTTTTTTGAACAAAGCTAACAAAAAATAATTTTGTGTAAAAAATGGCCAAATCACTTTAAAATGATGTTAAGACACTAATGAAGGGACGATTTTTTTTTTTTTAACCTAATCTATTATTTTTGAAAATTTTGACCAAAAAGTGCCAAAAAACGTGAAAAAATGGATTTTTAATTTTTTTTAACACTTTTTTGTCAAAATTTCAAAAAATATTGGATTAGATTTAAAAAAAAAAAAATCGTCCCTCCAGTAGTGTCTTAACATCAGCATCAAGTGATTTGGGCATTTTTAACTCAAAATTATGTTTGTTAGCTTTGTTCAAAAAAATTGGGTCAAAAAAGTGATTTTTTTGTGATTTTCTCAAAAAATCAACATTTTTGGTCAAAATTAATGCCAAATTTGGATTCTCTGATCCATTTCCCTTCCAAAAAGGTATACTTTTATATACATTTGAGTCATGGTTCAATAATTACAGCACCAACAAACTTCAACAAAAAACTTCCTTAAGTCCCCCCTTAAGCAAGTTTAACTTATACTGTTTAAACAATGAATTTAATGTTTTGTTTCTGCACATACGGTATAAATATAAGCGAAAACTAAATAAAAAATAGAGAAACCAGAATCCGTCTTTATAGCTTTTGTCAATGATGTTTACCCTAGTGTACGCTTGGTATACCTCTGTCATGTCCACAGAAATCCTACAGCTTATGGACATGTCAAATATTTCCATCTACCATCGCTGTGAAATGTGTTATACAGGGTGAGTCAAAAAAACAGCAACAGTGGAAAGAAGCCATCTTTTTTTAAAAACTAAGTCGAAGTTTGAAAATGTTTAAACGTTATATGAATACCCTACTTGTTACTAACTTTGTGTGAAAAAATGAAGTCAATATCATTTTTCGTTTGCCTTTGGTGAACCTTTTTACCCGGGCACCAATTTCACACGTTTGTCCACGAGATACCCAAAACATGCATAACATTGCAAAATGTGTCTCCCGTTCAAATTCGGAAACTTGAGTACATTCGTGATGTAATTTGAATTTAATGCATCCTTTTCTGTTTACATGTGAGTTAACATAATCAATTTACCTCGCCCATGCTATGAATTGCTTATAATGTTCTAAATTTGGACCAAAACTGAACCTTTTCCAATTTCTTGTTGGCGGGATATTCAAATATGAAAATGCAATGTGTGCAATTTCAATTGAAAATCACTGTTTTCGTGGACAAACACATAAATTGAAGTGTGCGGCAAAGACAAACGGAAAATGCGATCAACTCCATTTTTTCACACAAAGTTAGGAGCAAATTGTCATTCTTGCCACGTTTAAAAAGTTTCAAAATTCAACATATAGTTTTGAAAACAAAATGGATTCTTTCCACTAGTGCAGTTATTTTGACTCACCCTGTATACTAACTATTCTTAAAACAGCTAAAAAGATTAAGTAATTCTCATTGGTTCTCAGAGTCAGAGAAATCGGTGATGTACATTATATATATATAGCAAGTTGACCACCTGGACATTACTCTTGACCTTAACTCCTGCCTTCATAAACCCGATGCAGAAAGCCAAATGACAGCCCTTTGTATGTTCACGCTGAATCCAACCACCCTCCCACCATCATTAAAGGCATATTATGTGATCTTTTCCAGAGAGCGCCCTCTATTCATTATTTTTTTTAGAAAGTAGATTTTCTTGCAGATTTACATTTCTGATCATAAATCATACATACATTCCAAGTTACAGAGCGATACGATTCCTAATTACCTCAAAATCATGGTTTTCGAGGGAATTTAGAGTGAAAATATAAACTGTCGGTGTTATCCGACAGTTTATTTTCACTCTAAAACCATGATTTTGAAGTAATTAAGAATCGTATCGCCCTGTAACTTGGAATGTATGTACGATTTATGATCAGAAATGTAAATCTGCAAGAAAATCTTCTTTCAATTTTTTTTCTCGATGTTCAGGGCGTTCCCTGGAAAGATCACATAATATACCTTTAAGCACATCCCATCATCCATAGGAAATAGAATCTCAAATCCATCTTCCAACGAGAGTGTGTTCAAGAAGGCAGAAGAAGAAAACCCGATCTAGGAACATAGTGGTGCAATCCACCTAGCAAAGACGTTGAAACCAAAGTTGGAAGAACCTTAAGGTTAATAAACAAACACTTCCCACCGGGACATGTATTGAGCAAAATATTTAACAAAAACACAGTTATAGCTGCATGCCAAACATGAGAAACTAGATCAAAGCGCACATAACAATATCACTCCAGAAAAATCAACCAAGAAAAAGCAGAACCCACGAAATCTTGCAATTGCAGAAACAAAAACATGCCCTCTACGAGAGAACTGCCTTAGCTCCGCGGGCAACGGTGTCAGCAGAACACAGAAGCAACCTACATAGGCTGAGTGGTTAAATCAAGACCAGGTTCAATAACCACACCAAAAGCTTTCGTCACGAAAAATATTCAACCGACACAGAACTCTCAAAACACATGGACACTAAAAGGCAAAATTAGAACTTCACCATAAAATGGGAAATTATCAAAGCATCGAACACTATTATGAAACCATCCGGGTTATGCAACCTTGTGCTTGGAGGATAACATCGAATCAATATGAAACTCAACGGTACTCTCAACAAGAAATCCGAACTAATTTCAACCAAACTTGTCGCCATAGAAGAAAATCACCAATCCGTGCGAAGAAGAAGAAAACAGAACAGCTGGCTGATGAGCGCCGTAAAAAACGGACGTGAAACCCAGGGTCAATGATTATATTATGATGCAGGCAATCTCCCTGTGCTGTTTCGCAGCCTATTTCTTCGCAGACGACGATGGCGACGCGATTTCATCGTTCCAATATGGCAACGGGAGTGCACCATTTTATAAGATTTTGAGCAGTCATCGCCCGGTTAACGATGAAAATAATTTTAAAAATAGCATTTACAATTGAGTTTGTTAGCCAACTCAAACGGTTTTGGATTTGAAAAAAATTCTTCTAATTATGATGATTTTTTTCAAAATGATAAGATTAACATTCGCGATTACGTGTTATTCCAATACGAATTCAACATTTAAGATTCGCGTGGCCATCGCCGTCTGTTTCCTCGCGTATAATGTTAACGCCACCTACGATATAAGCAATCTAATGACTATTCGTATTGAACTGATCAAGAGAGGGCAGAATACAACAACCAAGAGCAGTCCAGACGACGATGGTTACGCGAATCCTAAATTAATTATTGATATTCATGAGGTGATTTACTACGGCGATTTTACATAGGAATTCTGACTTGCTCGATAGTGTGTGTTCTAGCGGATAGATGGCAGGTCTCACGATACAAAGGTTGGGAGTTCGAGCCCCGCTACGGACAACATGTTTGTATCCTTAGGCAAGGTACTTAGTCTCAATTGCCTCGTGGTTCAGAAGTCACGTAGAAATGGTGGTCTCGTGCATCAGAAGAACAACATCCGAGCACGTTAAAGGTCACAGACTCCTTCGTAAAGAATAGGGGATCATCCCGGTCTGTGTACACAAAAACTCATGTCCCTAGGTTTCAGGGGCACTGTACCGTTAATGCCCGAGGTAGGCGCTGTGTACAGTATAACAGTATGTATGTAGTATAATTATGTAGATAAAATCATGAATTGTAATGCTTTTGAATCACGAATCGTAATATAAATAGGAAACATGAATGTATTGGTATAAAATGCACAATGAACACATTGAAACGGTGATGGGTTTGATGGTCAACTCTCATGAAAATAGTGCAAATGAGATTTCAGAAGTTGAAGAAAAAAATTGTCTCCAATTTTATTTATTACGCTATTTTTTAATAGTAGATAGGTACTGGATACTAGATTTAAACTTGTGTGAACAACACTCATTACATTTTTGTACAATATAACGTTGAATTCAAATTATAATAACACTTTTTTGCAGATTTTGTTCCATGTTTATTACGTTATCTACTGCCTATCAGCTCTAAATCAAAACGAGTTTACAAACTGTGATGCCAAGAACACAAAATTGTAGTTACGAAAGCATACTTCTATCAATTACAGGTTACAGCGAACAAAATGCAATGTAATTTTGTAAATTGCAAGCATTATGAATCGTTTTTGGTCTTCATTTTACTGTATGAACCTCAACTTTAAATCTAAAAAATGCACGGTTTTCCAAAATGAATATCTTTGTGCAAAGTATAAAATATATCTTTAATCGTATCTTTTTCCAATCGTTATAGGCCCTAATGTGTTTTTAAAAGTTAGCTCAGAAACAATAATATTATGCTTTACTAATAACGCTGGCATTGGTACTCTGACTTTATGGGGTGGGTAACGTAATAAACATATACAAACACATGTAAACACATATATTCTTGCGGCGTCGTTGTTCTACTTAAAATAATACTATCGTCCGCATTTATGCCATACAATTTAACACGGGTACGGTCTAAAAACAATACCTTTATTCTCTAAGTAAAAAGCTGTATACACACTTGTAAATTACACCAGAATGCAATTTCAACGACGAGGATGGATAACGTAATAAACATAGTCGCAAAACTGTTTGGTGCATAATTTTCAAACGCTTTGTTTTACATCACCATACATTTATTTTATATTCAATCTTCTTTTGCAACGAAAAAACCACAAAAGGGGGGGGGGGGGGGGGGGGGGGGGGGGGGGGGGGGGGGGGGGGGGGGTGGGGGGGGGGGGGGGGGGGGGGGGGGGGTAGGGTCAAAAAAAATTCGCACGGTCACAAAATTTCGCACAGTCACCATTTTCGCACGGCCACAACATTTGAGTAACCGGCCCTGAGAGGCCCAAAACCAGCGGTCCATGTGGCGATCGCCACAACGCCACAGTGGCCAGTCCGCCCCTGCATCTGGCAACAACTGCAAACAGCGTCATAAGTCGTCAAGATCGCCACTACCAAAAGAGTTGACAAAGGATACAGATGTATCCAAAACGTGTGAGTGCCTTTACACTGGATAAGTAAAATGAACATTCCATACCAGATTCTAATCATGCTAATTAACGATCCTTATACGCATTTATTTGATAATATGGTAAATATGCCTCACGCTCGCGTCTCATCATTCAAACGAGGCAGTTCAATGAAAGACTATTTGTTTTTGCATGACTTTTATGTGATAGGTCTTAAAGGTATATTATGTGATCTTTCCAGGGAACGCCCTCAACATCGAAAAAAAAATTGAAAGAAGATTTTCTTGCAGATTTACATTTCTGATCATAAATCAGTACATACATTCCAAGTTACAGAGCGATACGATTCCTAATTACCTCAAAATCATGGTTTTAGAGTGAAATTAGATGAAAAATATAA
>CM069455.1:49107619-49221421 GCA_035610835.1 Ophiura sarsii
AAAAACTACGGGAGTAATTTAACTGAAATAAAACATAAAGAGATACGCATGGGAGTGCAGGGGGATACTGTCGGACGTAAAATGCTCGTCGCGGCTGTACGAGCATTTTTGAATCGACGTTTTCTTGTACAAAGAGGGCTGATTTTTCTGAAAATCATGTTTTTTGCACCTACGCAATAATTGGGCATATTATATTATTAAACTACCATCTGAAACTGTTTACCTTAAATTCGCCGTCTATCATGTAAAAGTTCACGAGTTGATAAATATCAGCATCACTCACCACATCTTGCTTCAACCACTGTGCTTCAACCAAATTTCAATCTAGCGCGATTAATTAACCGTTTTCCAATAAATCATTACACGTCACACGTCAGGGTTCCTACGCGACGTACCGTATCTATTTAAAACAATTCTTTTTTTCCAAATTTCATTTTTCTCGGCAATCTCTCAATGCCCTTTTAAATTTGGGAATATATTAAATGCACCGTACAGTATGCAACCACATGTATATTAATAGTGAACACTAAATGGACAATTTGAGCTGAACTTATCGGATCACCCACCTTGAAATTGATAAAACATTCTTGATAGGTCCATTGATAATAAAGAGCGTGATGGACAAGTAGGTTTTTCTCTTGAAGCTACCGTATGTGTGTTTCGGACGGTCGATTAACACACAGAAACACACAAAACCTATGTAGCCATGAAATAAAACTTCTCAACAAAACGTCATTTTCGTTCCCAGACGCGTTAAATATGTTGGGATCGATTTCAAAATAATGTGCTATTGTCCGTCCGCGCTCATGGGTTCGAGTTTAGGTGTGAAATAGGTGTCTATACAATTCATAAATTGCGTTACATCTATCGCATCGGAAAATGCGTGTATTTAATCAAAGATTTTCTAATGCAGGGATGCTATTGAAATGTCGTTAAGAACTGATACTATGTGTGTTTCATAGCACCTGTATGTTTGACAAGAGCGGTGATTAGTATTGGCATTGGTAGGTAGTCTCTTGCGACAAAAGCATGGCCCTTTGTGAAACAAAAATTACGTTAAAAAGAAATGACACGGTGAAAGTGTAAATGCTACTAACAATTTCAACATATTCATTACCATATACTTTCACCGTGTCCGATTGACGTAACTATATGTTTGTGATAATTGAACATAACTTCTCCACCTAGTGTTTTTATAGAATTAAACTCAAACCAAAGCCCCACCAATGCGCACATGGATAATGCGTGGATAATGTTTAGATATATACTGATATATGCACTCGTTCAGGGAACAGAGAGAATATTTATTGATGACTTGGTGTGGAGTTATTTCATGACAGGGCTAAATAATACACGGTCTTTATCTTGGTCAGAAACACACATAATTTTGATCAAACGACTTGGTGCACATAAGTAGGGGAGAGCGGGTAGTGTTCGCCCCATTTTCATTTGAAGAGGTCTAGAGACGCCAATTTTAAAGATTGAATGGACCTATTGATATCATGTGAACGATTGATATCTTGACTACATACGACCATGATTGCAGTACTCTAGGCCTCACTGTAAAGGCAAGAGTAAATAATAGAGAAAGGTGTGAAAGGGCGAACTTGCCCGACGCCGGGATACATGTCTTGATATAGGGCAATTTAGTTTTGCTAATAAATCTTAAGAAAATAGCCGCACAAATTATGATTTTAATTTTTTTAATTTTCATGAGTTCACAACATTGGTCTAGCTAAAAAAGAAATTGAAGCATGTTGGACAACGGAATTAAGATAAAACACGAACAAAGAAATTTGATTTTTGTTTCAAATGTTCATGCGTTCAAAATATTGGGAAGCAAGAAACGAAGTTGAAGCATGGTTGGACAACGGAATTAAGAAAATAAAAGGAATAAAAAAATGGTTTTCTAATTTATATGCATTCACAAGCATATTTGGATATCAGTCTTAATCATGTAAGCGCTAATTTCAATGAAGTCGAACGATTTGTTTTCCGCACTTTGTAAAATCACATTTACTTTTCATTCAATTAGATTACAAACGACCTTATTTTAAATGTCGATGTCTTCCTCACAGTGTAATACTACATATACTTTTTATTCATTTAGAT
Source organism: Ophiura sarsii (assembly GCA_035610835.1). NCBI lineage: Eukaryota > Metazoa > Echinodermata > Ophiuroidea > Amphilepidida > Ophiuridae > Ophiura > Ophiura sarsii. The sequence continues at coordinate 49,109,732 of CM069455.1, forward strand.
TATAAAACTAGATACCACAAACGATACTTCACTAAAAAATGAAATGCCTTCAAAAAACCCGCACATATCATCGTTTTCCACACATTTGGATCTAGTTAAAAAATGTTAACTCTCTTATCTTTAAAAAAAATCTTTGTTTTCCGCAAACTGCAATAGCCCTATTACATTTACTTTCCGACGCCGGGGTAGGTTCGCCCGTAGACCGGCCGGGGTAAGTTCGCCCTAGGCTCAGAATTAGGCTACACAAAGGACCATAGTATCCAATGCATATAGATTCGTTATTCATCGTTATTTTATTCCAACATGAAAATTAGATGTACAAAATATAGAGGTGGGGCACTTTTGCGGAACATACTCAGAATTTAAAAGTCATAAGAAATACCACATTTTGAAATATTCTCTTTTAATATGTGACTCCATTCCTGATAACTATTTTCATAATTACAATTATCCTGTAAGAGGAAAATTACAATTTTGAAAGTATGTAAAATCAACTATATACATCCCTATTGGCGAACCTGCCCCATCATCATAGGGCGTATGTGCCCCATAGCGTAATAAGTGCATTGACCTATACCACACATCCCTATTGGCGAACCTGCCCCATCATCATAGGGCGTATGTGCCCCATAGCGCAATAAGTGCATTGACCTATACCACAGATGTCCCACATACATTGATGGGTTGTTAACTGCATCAAATCCATAATCAATCCCATACATGATAATTTACATTAAAGCCTTCTCTACTATATCTTTGGATAAAAACCAATATGAAACCATTTCCTACTTTAATGGTAGACTATCGTCCTATTGTAGTTGTAACTGTCTTTTTCTTCAAATACTTGTAATAACATACTATGTGTCATAAGTAGACAGTTATATGGAGAGATATTATCATAGCAAATCGGTAGATATTTTCCTGCACTGTAACGGTTTATACTCTGAAATATGCTTAATTAACTGGACCACTGTGTACACATACTAAAGGGGTCAAAAAAAGTAAGTCCCCCCCTAAAATTAGATTACTTTTGTTTACATAACTTCACACACAATTAAACGTTTTGAAAACTTGAAACAATTATGAAACGAGAAAACGCTTGGCTACCAATGGAAATAAATAGAAAAAATGGTTCGTTTAAGAACCCTTTTTTGTCCCGCGGGGAGCACCTTTTGGCCTAAAAGGTTCTAAAAAGAACCTTAGAATGGTTCTTTGAAGAACTTTCAAATTTTAAATAAGACATAAAGGTATATTTACTTTTTTGTTTTTATGTAATATGCAAATTCAAGAGAAATGTAAACAAATTTAGTCCTTTTCAACTGTTAAAAATCATTTCTTCTTGGCTAAAAACATTTTTTACCGTTTTACCAAGAACCATTGAGGGTTCTCCATAATTTTTCCCCAAAAGGTTCTTGAAGCTTGAGGAACCATTTTCTTGGCTAAAGAACCCTTTTAGAACCTTTTTTGGTTCTAAAAGGAACCCAATGAAATTTCTATAGGCCAAAAGGTGCTCCCCGCGGGACAAAAAAGGGTTCTTAAACGAACCATTTTTTCTAAGAGTGTAATTGTGTGTGAAGTTATGTAAACAAAAGTAATCTAATTTTAGGGGGGACTTACTTTTTTTGACCCCTTTATTTAGAAATACACATAGAGCATTTCCATTTTAGAAAATATTAACATGTTATTGTTAATTGCACATGTTGCATATGTTCAACAAGTGTATTTAGAAAGAATTGTAATACGTTGCTCATCATTACATTTTGCCGTATTAGTAACCATGTATACCAAACATGATAGTCATATTGGAAATATAACAGACACTTATTTACTTTACATGTCATGCATGTCGTCTTTACAAAGTGTCACATTGGAACAGTGGAAATTGATTATAGGGGAGAGAAAATATTAATGATCACATCGCATTTACTCAATCAAAATAGGTTATTATCATGGTACCAATGGATATTGTAAAAGAGCCTGCACCACTTGGATTGATGGAGCTCATTTCTGTCTCTGATTGCCAAGAGGATGTTTTAGATGAGCAATTTAATTAACTAAATTGTGTGTCGTCATTATTATGAAATTCATAGCACATACACAGCCAATCCAGAATTCCACAAATTTCACTTATTGTACAGCTTCAGAATGCTGTAAATTTGACATCGTAAATAACCTGATTAATTACAGCACTGTAATTATTACCCAACGGGGGGTGTGTGTGTGTTTAGTAGATGATTGTCTAAGTCGGGGTGAGTGAGAGGTGTCCTACTGTGAAAGTGGTGTGTATCTGGTGTGTAGGGTAGAGCTCTGCCACATAGATCATCACTAAAATAGTCACTGTCGATGAGCGCTATTAATTCCTTATAGCACTCGGCAGCTACGCTGCCTCGTGCTATAAGTCATACGAAGGCCCAAAACCCCTAAAATGATTTCAATTGACTTTACTCAGGCCATACCCAATACCCGGAAACCAATAACTATAGTATAATATAATGGTGAGGTATATTAGCCAAACAGTCATAATCGTACCGGATCTCGAGAGATTCATCCCATGAAGTAGTAAAATATAATGTTGAATAGTTTATATGGTATGGTGAGGTTATGGTTTATCATGTTTATCGTTGGGTAGTGTTTATAATGGTGTGTTGATTATTTTTTGAGTCTGGAGTTTGGAGTTCGGGGTTTTGTGTTTCGAGTTTCGAAATGACAAAATTGGTATAATGGCAAACTTTGCTGATTAATATTCCGAAATCGCATATGCAATGATATTTCGAATACACATTTTGATTGATCGGGTAAAATTCACTCATGTGTGGCGTGTCTTTGCCATGTTTGCAGTATAATCACTCTAATATTTATACTATACGGGCAAATGTGGTAGACGGAATACTGATATTAAAACGATTAATGAGTAATGGGAGCTATTTGGTCCGGGATGGGTGATAGACAATACATGTTTGTGGAGACAAAAATGCATGGTAGTCATGGGATTTATAGTGACAATGGAATGCCATTGACAACATACATGTAGGTAGGTGACAAGATCACATAAAAATCACTAGCATGACAACAAGAGCCATATTCACCCACATTTGGGAACGTCAAGTTATTAAATTAGAATACGATTGAACCAGCGCGTGCGCAATACTTGCAATCAAGCATGTCGCAGTTTAATCACGCTATACCGAAAACTACTCCTAAATTTTCGTGTCAAGAACTCACGCATGGTTAATTCAATTACAGGTATGGATAACGTTGTCGCACCTAGAAATAAAAATCGGCAAGACGCCAAACCTACACCGCTCTGCCTTTTGTAATGTGGTTTCCCTTGTATAGCTCATAGCTAAATATGCTAAAAGGAATTTTAAAAAGCTTATTGTTGCATGCATGATTTATTCAGATTATACAATTAGATCGTATGGTTTTGAAGGGAATTCATTTATACAAATCTTGTTTTCAAATCATTGAATATACGAGAGTCATTCCATAAGTTCTACCTCCTCGCTCATAATGTCAGCCTTGTGACATTTGTCATAATTATAGCTCTGAATCATCACTTTTATAGTAAATGATCATGGATATCTGTTGGACAACGGAAACGTTCGTTTGATCTCCGTATTGTATGGTTTGATATAAGATCACATTTTAAATACTGAAAATGGAAAACAATGGATGATATCTGAATATAATACAATATTATCATGTACATACTACATAAGATTGTAAGCAATATTAACTCTTGTAGGCTTACACATACACTGCAAAAAGAAGCGTTTATATTTCTGATAACACTTAATAAACACTTCAACATGTTTATTTTTGTGTTTTACGTGTAAAGGTATAGGAGACATGGCATACGATAAACGTTTGCATAAACACTACAACACGTTTAAAGAGGTAATTGTGTAATATTTATAAACACACCAACATGTTTATATCTGCAATAAGTAACATGTTGGGTGCTAATAATTATACAACAAATACCACTATAAACGTGTTGTAGTGTTTATGCAAACGTTTATCGTATGCAATGCCTCATATACCTTTACACGTAAAACACAAACATAAACGTGTTGAAGTGTTTATTTAGTATTATTAGAAATATAAACGTTTCGTTTTACAGTGTAGTATAATGTCATCTCGAATGTATTGCTATGCCTTTAGCATACCGGAATGCTAATCAGTCAAATATTCGTTGGTACAACTCCAAACCCCAGTGATGCCTCGTATGTTCAATCGTTAACATACATGGTGACCCAGAAAATGTTGAACCCAAAAATCACAAAATTCAATTTTTTTTTACCATTAAAATAACAAAATTATGCATAACTCGTTCACAAGCTATGTGCACCATACATTTAACTTTCTGAAACATTTTAGATCATAAATATGGGCCACACGAAACTTAAAATACGTGTAATTTTGTAAGAAGTGTTGTTTTGTAGTGTAAGTGAAGTGCAAAAAAATGGTTTCATGCTATATGAGCAGAGCAAGTGCCTGTTTGAAATCTTTTCTTTCCGATTTGTTTTTACTTTTATCGGAATCTTTTGTTGTACCTGTAATGTATATCAGAAGTGAATGTTTAAAGATCAATACAAACACTTTAAAGCAACTAACACCCGTTCCAGTTGAAAATATTAATTTGATAAAAATACAGATCAAAAGAAAAGATTACTTAACTCGCCGCACTTAGAACATAATTAAGTTTCATATCTGAACCAAGTTACATTTTTTTTCACTTTTACAAAAGGGCGAAAACACCCCCTCAAGTGTATCTTTAGTTTGATAAGGCCAATTTACATGATCTGAAGTTCTCCAGAAAGCTGAATAAATTGTTTACATAACTGTTGAAAACAGAATGCCATATTTATTTATTTTAATTTTTAATTATTTTTTTAAGTTTGTGATTTTTGGGTCATAATACTGGCTTTTAGCAAAGTGATGAGTTAGGAGGTAGAACTTATTCATTGACCCTCGTACTTGTAAAATTTACAGATAAAGTCGAAATGATTTGGGAATCAAGTTTACAGATTTCACTTGTCTGGCAATTAGAGTATACTGGAACAACTATTTATGAGGATAATAGGCCTTCTTTAGCGTGCATTAGGTAGGTCGTGTATTTATGCACCCGTGCGCGGGCGGTGTATACTATCAGTTCAGGCAACTGACCAAATCTGGAAACGGGATTGATTTCAAATCTGGAAATGTAGTGATCAACTTATTTTGCAGGTAGTTATTTTGGTGAATTATTAAAATGCTTTAATTTTGTGGATACTTCATTATGGCGAATCGAAACCAAACAAACATATCATTATAAATACACTGCCATTTTTTGAGGTTATTATTTTCGCGAATTTAAGCACTAGCTATTTTTTGCGAAATTAAATTGTTCACGAAATTAATAGTTTTCTGCACTGGGATGACCTTATTTTAAGTTTGGACCAACTATTTTTTGGTAAATCAAGCGTAAAATAGAATTGCCTAAATTATCACCGTGGCGTTTTAATTTTGATCGGGGCATTTTAAAAATAAAGGAATTAATTGATTAATTAACTAACTTAATTAAGCATTAATTAGTGGAATGGTCATCGGGTAATTTTTTTTAAATTATTTATTATTTGGTAGGTATGTCTAATTATTTTTTTAATTTGAAAAGTACAACTAATTGCTCAAATCTATGTTTGTAGTTTTTGAATCTGATCACAAAGTGCATAGCATGGTTTCCAGATCAGGCAATTGATTTCCAGATATAGCACAACGGTGGACACGAATGGCCGTACATTCGGAATCTCCGTTGGTTTCAATGTAAAAATGGATTTTGATTATGACCCCAGGAAATTCATCACACGTTGGAACTAAATTCCAGTGGCAGTATCATTTTTAAAATGTTAATCCGTCGTTTGCTTGATCACGTAACCTCGTCGTACGCATATTATTGTTACCTTGTCCTTGAATATTCGTGTACGCAACTTGCCTATGTCCGGTATCGTCTGCATGGAATCATACTACACTGAAAACCTACACAGGTCGCCTGACTAACCTAAAGCTAGTCCAAATGGTGTCCATTTTGACTAGCTTTAGCCTAGTCCAGCACTGCTGGACTAGCTTTAAGCTCGACTAGCTTGATGTTAGTCCGTCCTAAGCTGGACTAGTTTAGGCTAGTCGCTTGGCTAGCTTTAAGTTAGTCCAGATGGTGTCCATTCTGACTAACGTAAGGTTATTCAAGCTAGCTTGACTAACGTAAGGTTAGTCCGGCTTGGCTCGACTAACGTAAGGTTAGTCCAGCTCAAACCATATAGTACATCCCGCCTGACTCAAATTATTCACGTTGCGTAGCAGTACTTGGTTTCGCCACGGGTGATTGCTCTGCTGTCTGTTCATTAGCTCTCGTATTGACCATGTTGTTGGCGGAGCTGCTGGCTACAGTGTTAGCTGTAGTAGACTGCTCAGCCATGGCTGACCCGTTAGCGTTCGAGATGCCCGCGCTACCGTCGTTATTTACAGTTAAGTTTTTCCTACTCCGAGTCGTCATTCCAAACAAAATGTAGCATAAAATAGTCTACAGATGTTGGTAAATACTACATGTATGATGTAGACAATATGGCCACACAATTAAATCACTAGGACAAATTACGTCTGGATTGGCTAGTAAAACCGGACCGACGATGAAGTATGTCTTATCTGCATGCCGCCATTGATATTTTATCTCAGTGCCTTGACAAACCTAAAGCTAGTCCAGCCAGCTTGACTAACCTAAAGCTAGTCAAGTCAGCTTGTCTAATAAGCTAGTCCAGCCACAGACTAGTCCAGCAGAACAAATCAAGCTAGTCAGGCTGAGCCGGACTAACCTTAAGCTAGTCAAGTCGGTCATAACCTATTCAGCAGGCTTGACTAACATGCTTAACTGACTATTTTAAGCTAGTCCAGCAGGCTTGACTAACCTGCTCGACTAGTTTAAAGTTAGTCCAGCCTGTGTCTGATTAGTTTAAGTTTTCAGTGTAATACTATCGAAAGACTTAGATACTTTTGACTATTACACTCACTTTAATCACATAAATATTTCGATTTATGCATTTCAGGCATTCCGAATAATATTGTTAAACATAATGGGTGAACAAAAATAAATGTTTCACTTAGGCCCATAAGATCCAATGGGCTATTATTCGTTAGTCGGAGTAACTCCAACTATTTAGTTACCGCCGTAGGTGAATAACCCACGTATGAGCAAAAGCGATTCATAGTTATGAACCCCCCGCACAAATATGATGTTTATGTACAAGAAGAGCCCCATGAATGGAATAGGAATGTTGAATAATATATTTTGTACGCTCAAGGTTGTGATTTCAGCTCTAGAGACACTTTGTTTACAGTGGAAGTATATTGGCCATATTCAGCTTGTACATGAAAAATGCACATGTGTTGATGTCAAACGGGCACTTCATGGAATACCCTACCCACTCACAAACAATCCTCATTAAATTTATACCAGAGGAATTAAATGACAGGGTAATTATAAACTTAGCCAGATAAACCACCAGACAAGGACCAGACCAGTGGTGACAGATATGTCTGGCCCAATTATCCTCTACACACTTAAAAATAGGTAGTTAAAAATGAATCATAGTCAGGGTTCACCTATGCACCAACTGAAACAAGGGCTAAATATGACACTTTTCCAGTTAAGTGTGTATTTATTATGGTTTGTAAGTTAATACCAGCCTGTTTTTGTATGTTGGTATTAAAATCATCACGTGAGCCCTCATTAATCAAGTTTGACACAGTGGTACTATAATTGGCTGGGTAGGCTTCCCGGGTAGGCTTACAAGTAAAATGTTCAATTCGTGCTCTCACGGGCACTCGTGGAACAACTTATACTTATACGTGGTCATTGCCGTCATTTGGTCAACACCTTTACTAAGGGGCCAGATATTTAAGAATAGGTCTGATATCAAAATAAATCGACAAGAGATATCTACCCATACATCGTTTCAGTTTTATACTGGTTAATAATAATAGCAATAGTTAATGAAGCTTCACAAATAGAAATTGGTGCTGATGGCTTATTCATGTAGTAAGGTGCGGGAAAGGAATGAAAACAAGTACATATTTTTGACGCCCACATTTTATAGTCTACGTAACGTTGTTGGAATACACTTTTCAAAGCACAATTGCGCCGCCTCACAATATACATGATATACGCCAAACCTACCTTAACAGAAAAGGTATTGTCAGACGAGGGCGATAGACAATACATATTTGTGGGCAGACGAAGGTGGTCACGGAATTTCAATATATTGTATGATAAAACTAAAATACACGGACAATTGATTTCACTTATGTTTGTATATAATTTACTTCAGAATTCAAGATGCACATCATATCTATATTGTGACTGTTTATAGACCTTCACCCTAAAATCAAGGTCAATCAACCACCCAAGTTTGCAAGGATGTCAACTTATGGTTTTGATTTTACCATTATACTTTTATCAACTTCAAAGCACATTTTGGTTTATAACTCCCTGTGTCAGCCTCGGACTGGGACCGGAAAACCCCTATGCTCCCCAACTACTAGTGTGAACAGAATATTTGAATCGATGTTTTGATGTACAAAGAGTGCTGATTTTTCTTAATCCTTACGATTGTAAGTTCATACACGTAATACAATTGTAAAAATGTACAAATCCCAGTTTGTATACAAGATTGAGGGCGATGCCTCCAAGACATCATATAGAAGAGTGGAAACTTTGCGAACTATGAACCCCTGTTCGATGTTTACGGGCCAACATCTTAACCACCAGACCAGCGCTTTCTTCGTTGGTATAACCCTAACCGCACTGAATCTCACTAAATCTCACTGCCAGAAACTATCTCCAGGCACGCGCTGCTGCATTGCCGCGATGACGTCACCTACCGCGGGCATATGTGGCCACGGAGTTTGTGGCCGCATATGACCTAGGGGGTTAGCTCAGTTGGTAGAGGGACAGACTTGGGTGCGGATGGTCCGGCGATCGAATCCCGGGGGGTGCTGGGTGATTTTTCGGGTAAAAAAAATAGCACTTTTTCCCCCCTCCCCCCGATACGCACAAAAAACTAGCTTTACTGGTTAGGGTTAAATGTCAATTTTTGATGTGCATTAATAAATGTCAATTTTTGATGTGCATAAATGTCAATTTTTGATGTGCATTATTAAATGTCAATTTTTGATGTGCAATAAATCCCTAACCGCACTGAATCTCACTAAATCTCACTGCCAGAAACTATCTCCAGGCACGCGCTGCTGCATTGCCGCGATGACGTCACCTACCGCGGGCATATGTGGCCACGGAGTTTGTGGCCGCATATGACCTAGGGGGTTAGCTCAGTTGGTAGAGGGACATACTTGGGTGCGGATGGTCCGGCGATCGAATCCCGGGGGGTGCTGGGTGATTTTTCGGGTAAAAAAAATAGCACTTTTTCCCCCCTCCCCCCGATACGCACAAAAAACTAGCTTTACTGGTTAGGGACCCTAACCGCACTGAATCTCACTAAATCTCACTGCCAGAAACTATCTCCAGGCACGCGCTGCTGCATTGCCGCGATGACGTCACCTACCGCGGGCATATGTGGCCACGGAGTTTGTGGCCGCATATGACCCAGGGGGTTAGCTCAGTTGGTAGAGGGACAGACTTGGGTGCGGATGGTCCGGCGATCGAATCCCGGGGGGTGCTGGGTGACTTTTCGGGTAAAAAAAATAGCACTTTTTCCCCCCTCCCCCCGATACGCACAAAAAACTAGCTTTACTGGTTAGGGTTTTAATGTAACTGAGTTTTGATCTCTGATTCTATACTTAAAATTCATCGTATGTTGAACTTACTAAAATTTCAGAATGCAGCCGACATTTCTCTCTTATTATAATCGTCGTATTTTACTGTAGCATTTTATTTTCAATTATTCTGTTATAATGTTCTATTTAATTCTCAGATAACGATGATTCTTCTCAACCCAGCCCTGCTCTGTTTTCTTCTTCAATTAGCTACGATAGGGTCTAACGAATATGTCAGAGTGACAGACAATTTTTCAAACAACGCCTTATCTCCTGTGGATCATTCAAAAAGAGTAAAAAGACAATCCGCAAATAGTAAGTGCACCATCCTCATAATGTTGCTTCTTTAAAAAACACATAATCATATTTTGTTGTTGTTTGTTTGTTTGTTTGTTTGTTTGTTTGTTTGTCTGTTTGTTTGTTTGTTTGTTTGTTTGTTTGTTCGGTCCAGACTTAAAAAGCATGCTGGCTTGCATAACAAAACAATTTATCAAAACATCGCCAAAGCAGAATGGCTACTTTGTTGTTATTATTTTACATTTCATTTATTTCTTTTTAACAGATCCTTGTAATCCGAACAATTGTAATAATTGTGGCACATGTGTTGATAATGACAATGGAACCTACATGTGCGTATGTAATGAAGAATGGACGGGTACAAACTGTGAAACCAGTGAGTAGTCATTTATTTATCCAGAGTGTTGCATTGGATACATTTGAGAATAAAATACATATCTTCGTGGGAATGCCCGGTACGACGTCACATGTCACGCCATATGCATGTATAGCCGGTATACGATATTATGCTATAATGCACTTCGAGTGTTCTATCTACATGTATAGTCGATCTATCTCTTCTTACAGTATGATGTTCAACGTTAATTTCAAACTGGGGCATACACTTGGTTATTTCTACTTAGAAAGTAAACAAATATAAATACAACAACGCGAAAATATTCAAAACCTTAGGGGAAATATAATTGTTAAATGATTATTAGGTACGGGAGGGGTACGAGGCGGTCGAGGCTTTGTAACAATTAAGCCATATTTTGTATAGACAGTTTTGAAAATATTAAGACAATTGTTGACGATGTTTACGAAAACGGTTAAAATGATGAAGGTAAAAAACACCCGATCGACCAACCATACCTGTATGGTCCGAAGATCCGTGGAACCTGTAACTTTCATGGTGGAACAGAGCTCTTTTGTCGTCCAAATACGACTTCGTCTTGAATTAACATTGCATGCATCAATTTATATTTTCCTAGGTGTGTGTGGAGAAGTGTTAAAGCCTTGCCCACTGGGCAAAGGCTGCATTCTAAATAACGCGGGCAACACAAACTGTCGAGACTCTCCTGTAGGATTGAACTATGACTGCCGTAAGTATCCCAGGTAACGTCTACATATCAACGACGATGGTCGGTACAGGCATAACTTGTACATTAAGGAATTATACGGTTAGATCTATGAACTATAACTTTTTTCGAGTTGGGACATTCAACGGCGTGGTTTGTTAAGTGTTTATTTCGCTCTTTCAGTTGGGATGAGCTTCTCTATTATACTTTATTTATAACTTATCACTAGCGAGATCGTCGACAAATAACATCACACTGATCGGGTGTTTCCATGTGGTGACCCGGGAAGGTGACCCAATGCACCCTGACACACTTTAGAATTCGGCGGTATTTACTGAATAAACCATGAGGTTTATATTCCGTAAATTTTCCGAATTCCATGCTCTCTTTACCTCAATATATCCATGTAGGACTAATGTTCACAGAGTACATACTCTTAATTGAACTTTGAAAATACGGTGATACCATAAAATAATTAACATGTTCCTTGTGATTATTTATTTACAGCACGTTATAGATATTATGGCGGAGTGTGGAGTGATTGCAGTGAACTGTGTGGTAGTGGTACGAGGAATCGCACCCAAGTGTGCTTAAATTATGACAATACCACAGCAAACCCCCAAACATTGTGTATAGGTGATCCAATAACAGAAACTGAAGCTTGCAACACCCAAGATTGCAGTAAGTAACTCTTCCTATTTCTCAACAACTTTATGATTGAATATTTTTAGGATAGGATAAATATTTTTAGAATATTTTTAGAGTTAAAAGTCCATTTATTACCTGTATAGTTACTTTTTTGATGACTGTACAGTATCTAATACTAGCTAACGGATACATAAAATTAGTTTGATAAAAAAAGCAACGGTAAAAGTTAAGATATTTCTAATATTTGAAACATAACAATTTAATACACGCATTCACCGATGCGATAGATGTAACGCTATTTGTGAACTTTATAGACACTTATTTCACCCAGTTTTCTATTACACTCGAACCCATGATAAGCGCGATGGACAATAGCACTTCTTTTGAAATCGATTCCTAGCGATTTCATGCATCTGGGAACGAGAGTGGCGTATTATTTATGGATATTAAGACGTTATTTCATGACAGGGCGAAAGGCTACATCGGCTTTTGTGTTGAGCGACCTTGGTCCGAAACACACATAGCTTCAAACAAAACACCCACTTAACTATCCCTGTGTCTATTATATATGATTAGGGCAAGTTCACTGTGTAGCGAATAGGGAAAAAGCCAAGGACAATGCAATTGATTCATGATTACAATTGTTAGTCACGTTGGTTGAAACAGCCTAATCTTATAGAATATAAAATAATCTATAAAATGAGAGTAAAATCATGTTTGTACCATACACATGATACAGGGATGTAAAGTTATTGTCAATTGAACGTAGAATTGGGAACATTTTCTAAATTCCCCATAGAGATTGTACACAGCGCCGCCGCCACCATCGCCGCCGCCGGATGATTCGTTGCCAAAAATGCAACGCCACCACCCGTTTTGGGTGGAGAGTTCAAAACAGTTCAGGCCGTCGGTAGTTCAGACCGTAGTCTTTTTTTGTAATTGTAATATAGCTAATGTTGAATAGAGTAGCACTAACATTAGAGTATAATGCTTTATCATGTGGTATTTATTATCATTTTGAAATTATAAACGAGTAAATTCCGCAAAAATGACCCCATCATTAAATTTTGGACACCCTCAATTTATTTTGGAAGAAAATCACATTGCGTAACAAATGTGTATTATCTATTTGATACATACTACTTTATGAAACCTACTTATGAGCCCATGGCGACCATGCCTCGGGGGCGGGGCAAGTTCACCATTTTGAGACACCTGTCCTTATCCTTTACTCATCCCTTTACAATAATGATTGCGTTGCTTTGTGTTTAATGGCAGTATCGTGTATGACGGTGAACGTGGACAATGGTGTCGTCAGTCCATCTTATACAGAGTTTGATGTCTACGGAAGTATTACGATAACCTGTGACCCGGGATTCCGGATATCTGGGGAATCTACGCTATCTTGCTTGGGAGATGGAAATTGGAATTACGCAACACCAACTTGTGGTGAGAAACGTTTTTGAATTATCTGAATATTCAACTAAGGGCTCTTGCCCAAACACAAGTAGAGGAAAGAGCGGGTAAAGCGCGATCCTTTTTTTGCTATATTGTTAAAAGTAGTGACACAGAATCGGTGATTATTAACACCTCACTGAATGGGTACTTCAAGTACCCATTCAGTGAATTATTGAACTTTAATCTACACCCTATCTATTCTTCAAAAGTGCAGAACGAGACGAATAGGTGTAATAATGTGGCGAGCCATTCGTAATCAAATGTGGATTGATGATTGCTGCAACACGTTATTGCCAACAAATGAGTGAACGAGTTTGTTGAGTGTTATGGCAGTATGGTTTTAATCACATTGACTAACAAAACAAGCCTTTTCGGCATTGAAGGAATTTGATGAGAATGATGAATCGTTCATTAATAAATCAAATGTCAATATATTCAAATATAGTTTGTGCTGCGTTTTTAAAATGATGGATTAAAAGCATTTATAGGTCACAATGTTAAATTATTGCTAACTATATTTGTTTTCGTAAAAATGGATATCTAACAGATTACGTAGTCATTATTGTTAAATTTCCATTCCGATGGCTGCTTTTGATTTCCTAAACATTGCAGCAAGTTTGATGACATGTTATTTTCCTCGAAATCTGAAATATGAATTGTCCGCTTTTAGTGGTTTTGGGAATGACGTGGATTACAGAGAGCTCTGTAGCAGAGGACTCTGTGACCTAATTGGGAACTAAAGTAAAATATGTTTTGACCTGAAACATGTCGCACAGCTACGTAACCACAACATATGAAACCATTCTATATATCTTTTTATATTTTAAAATGCAAGATTTTTTCCGGAATATTGCATCATATATAATATTTGGTTTGTGTCATAGATTACGTAGTCATTTTTTTTTAGAATTTGTTTGATTTCCTAAGAATTGGAGCAAGTTTGATGAGATTCGAATTCTCAAATCCGAATTGTCCGCTTTTTAGTGCTTTCGGGCCTGATGTGGATTACAGAGGGCTCTGTAGCAGAGGGCTCTGTGACCTAAATTGGGACCATATTTCCATTCTGTTTACGTGATGTGTATAACACTCATTCACCCTCATCGTGTTTTACTTCTATTGCGACCAGTATGTTTGGTATTTGTCCAATGGTATTTGTCACACACTTGAAAACCTTCGTTTGACGCAACTACCTAGGCCTATAGTTTAGTCAGTACCAAACAGGCGAGAAATATGCGTTTTTATCTCTTCGCGGGCTAAAGTAATCCAAACGCAAGCGAGCTATTTTGTCATACGCATACCTCACGCATGCGATTCACACTGTGCGCCATGGCATGTGAGCGGTTTGCGGACCCACGCTCCTCTGAATTCAATCGCTGCTGTATGAGTAGGTTTCCAATTTGGAACTGACTGAACTATACATAGGGTTTGGTACGATTACCTCTTCTGGAAGCTGTCCTTTTCGGGAAGTATTACACATATTCCATAGCAAGAATCTCGTAGTTATAAGGCAATCATACCAAAAATGCCAATTATTTAAACTAAAGATGATGGATCTATGAAACATTGACGGTCAAGATAGTAAATAAACAGTTTAGTCATAAGTAATAGCTATTATTTTGGAGATTTATCATAAAGTTGGGCTTATTAGCTCATTAAATATAAAAACTTTTCAAAACAAAGTTAGAGCAAGTCTCAAATTAAAATAAAGAGTCGATATCCATTTATCGTTCGTAGTCCACTTTGTAAACTCTCAAATCAATAGGCTGAGGACGACTGTAAAATCTATCATTGTATTATTCAACATGTTTCACCGATTTCTAAACAGGTATGTAGTCCTAATTTATGTCTAATTTATATGATACAGTTCTCTTGTTATGAAATGGCGGTTCCTATTTGGACTAGCTAAAATTATCGCATTGCATTATGGGTAACCCTTCCCAAAAAGGAAAGCTTCCAAAAGAGGTAATCGTACCGAACTGCCTAGGATGGTTCCTTGGGAACGTGGGCACCAACGAGAGTACATGGTTGGTTGGTTGGTCGGTTGGTTGGTTGGTTGGTTGGTTGGTTTACTGGTTGATTTGATGGTAGGTTGGCTGAGTAACAGCTTGTGATTTTAGTGATGACATGCCATTTCCGTCGACCTTCTGCGAGATGGTAGATGTTAGAAGTAGGTATAATACAACCAGGGTTTTTATTCTGTCAATTCATCTTGATTTCGGCCGGCCTGGTCTACGTGCACTCTCGATCTTACCCTGACTAATAACGCTTTTCTAAACAGTTTCATTGGCGTCTGGCAATATGAGCAAGGTAAGAGAGTGGTTGGGAGTTCAACAGCCACACTACAGTAGTCTCGTCTTCACACCAACATCCTGAAACACGTATGCATTGGTTCTCATCATGGTAGATTCATCCTGCGTCAACACCATGTTCCAAACCATCACTCTTATTGCAGTTCGCATTTAGTAGCGTCCAATATTCACAGCCGTCAGTTGAGATAGGGAAAAGTAGTGCCCAAGTAACTTTAACATATTTTCCTTTTGTGTGTATAGTAGTCCTTGGGCGGGGGTGGGGGGGGGGGGGGGGGTTGTACATGTATGTATGCATAAATTCAGAAAAATATCAGATACAATTGTCAACCCTTTAGTTAGTATTGCGTAATCGCAGCACGAAACAAGATCATACAGAACATCACAAAAAACAATACAGTGACAAAGACACAGAAACAAAAAGAGAACAAGACGGAACACATGAACATGACAAGAGACAAAAGTTGCCAAGTTTAAAGTCATTAATTATGTTCTTCAAGAGGAAGGAGAGAGGAAGGAATGAAAATATGGGAAGATGAGAAGAAAAGAAGAGGAGCGAACAAAGTTTATGTTTAACTTAGAGGAAAGATTGGTGTGTGTGGTGTGTGTATCATAGGTAGAAATGTAGCATTTTGAGCTGCCTTTTAAATTAATGTTTGTTTGTGATATTTGTGAGTGTGTTGGAAAGAGCGTTCCAGTATCCATTATAATAAATAAGTAAAATGGCATGTTTTTAAAATAACACCTTGGCGATGTTATTCTTTTTGATGACTCATACAGAGTTGTTAGCTATAATAGACATACGGTAAGCCCATTTAGTTTGTCCGGGGATACAAAAGATATGTTTGCTTCTTACCAGTGTAGGCCTCTATTAACCTAATTTGTGTCATTACAAGATCGTTATTAATACTGTATATATACTATTTGTTATTAAATTATTAAGTTCCCGAGTGCACAGCTTTTGTTGGACCAACCAATGGGGGCATTACTGACACAGCAACGTCCTTTGTCGACGGCGAGGTTCAAACAATAACGTGCAATTTAGGATTTACACTTACCGGAACGGCAGATATCACATGCACTGCTGCTATTGATGGGAATTCTGCAACATGGGAACCACTACCTACTGCTACTACATGTGGTAAGTTTAAACCTGTACAATTATATATTTTGCATATCATCACAGTATCAAAAGATGAGCACGTTTGCTATCTCACAACCAAAACACAAACAAATTCGCTGCAACGTCCTTTGTCGACGGCGATGTTCAAACAATATCGTGCAATTTAGGATTTACACTTATCGGACGGCAGATATCACATGCATTGCTGCTATCGATGGAAATTCTGCAGAATAGCAACCATCACCTACATCCGGGGGGGGGGGGGGTACTTTCGCCAAAATCGTACGTGGATGTGCCTGCCGGACTTTGAAAAGTGACTTTCTCTATACCTATTTTTTGGCCAATTTCACACCCATCAATATACCGATTTTGTAAGAAATTTACCCAATTTTGCAGAAATTGGGTGCTTTTTACAAAAATTGCCTCAAAATACACCCAATCTATGCCAATTGGGCGCTTTGGTCTGTGATGAAAACCACCCCATCGCTATACCAATTTTTGCGAAAAAGCACCCCAAAAGGCAGGCACATATATATCAATGTGAGAACCCCCCGGGACCTACATATGAAGAGTTTGTTTCCAAAAGGCGCTAACTCACTAAAAGTTAAATAGGAGAAAAACAACGTTAGCTACAATTGTGTCATTTTTCATAAGACTTGCTTACATAATAACAAAGTTATAAGGTAGGAGGTAGAATTTATTGAATGACCATCGTATATTATCTTTATTAAATTATTAAGTTCCTGAGTGCAACGCTTTTGATGGACCGACCAATGGAGACATAACTGACACAGCAACGTCCTTTGTCAACGGCGAGGTTCAAACAATAACGTGCAATTTAGGATTTACACTTACCGGAACGGCAGATATCACATGCACTGCTGCTACTGATGGGAATTCTGCAACATGGGAACCACTACCTACTGCTAGTACATGCGGTAAGTTTAAACCTGTAAAATTATATATTTTGCATATCATCACAGTATCAAAAGATGAGCACGTTTGCTATCTCACAACCAAAACACAAACAAATTCGCTGCAACGTCCTTTGTCGACGGCGATGTTCAAACAATATCGTGCAATTTAGGATTTACACTTATCGGACGGCAGATATCACATGCATTGCTGCTATCGATGGAAATTCTGCAGAATAGCAACCATCACCTACATCTTGGGGGGGGGGGGGGTACTTTCGTCAAAATCGTACGTGGGTGTGCCTGCCGGACTTTAAAAAGTGACTTTCTCTTTTTACCTATTTTTTGGCCTATTTCCCACCCATCAATATACTGATTTTGAAAGAAATTTACCCAATTTTGCAGAAATTGGGTGCTTTTTACAAAAATTGCCTCAAAATACACCCAATCTATGCCAATGGGGCGCTTTGGTCTGTGATGAAAACCACCCCATCGCTATACCAATTTTTGCGAAAAAGCACCCCAAAAGGCAGGCACATATGTATCAATGTGAGAACCCCCCGGGACCTACATATGAAGAGTTTGTTTCCAAAAGGCGCTAACTCACTAAAAGTGAAATAGGAGAAAAACAACGTTAGCTACAATTGTGTCATTTTTCATAAGACTTGCTTACATAATAACAAAGTTATAAGGTAGGAGGTAGAACTTATTGAATGACCCTCGTATATTATCTTTATTAAATTATTAAGTTCCTGAGTGCAACGCTTTTGATGGACCGACCAATGGAGACATAACTGACACAGCAACGTCCTTTGTCAACGGCGAGGTTCAAACAATAACGTGCAATTTAGGATTTACACTTACCGGAACGGCAGATATCACATGCACTGCTGCTACTGATGGGAATTCTGCAACATGGGAACCACTACCTACTGCTACTACATGCGGTAAGTTTAAACCTGTACACTTATATATTTTGCATATCATCACAGTATCAAAAGATGAGCACGTTTGCTATCTCACAACCAAAACACAAATTCGCTGCAACGTCCTTTGTCGACGGCGATGTTCAAACAATATCGTGCAATTTAGGATTTACACTTATCGGACGGCAGATATCACATGCATTGCTGCTATCGATGGAAATTCTGCAGAATAGCAACCATCACCTACATCCGGTGGGGGGGGGGGGGGTACTTTCGCCAAAATCGTACGTGGATGTGCCTGCCGGACTTTGAAAAGTGACTTTCTCTATACCTATTTTTTGGCCAATTTCCCACCCATCAATATACCGATTTTGTAAGAAATTTACCCAATTTTGCAGAAATTGGGTGCTTTTTACAAAAATTGCCTCAAAATACACCCAATCTATGCCAATTGGGCGCTTTGGTCTGTGATGAAAACCACCCCATCGCTATACCATTTTTTTGCGAAAAAGCACCCCAAAAGGCAGGCACATATGTATCAATGTGAGAACCCCCCGGAACCTACATATGAAGAGTTTGTTTCCAAAAGGCGCTAACTCACTAAAAGTGAAATAGGAGAAAAACAACGTTAGCTACAATTGTGTCATTTTTCATAAGACTTGCTTACATAATAACAAAGTTATAAGGTAGGAGGTAGAACTTATTGAATGACCCTCGTATATTATCTTTATTAAATCATTAAGTTCCTGAGTGCAACGCTTTTGATGGACCGACCAATGGAGACATAACTGACACAGCAACGTCCTTTGTCAACGGCGAGGTTCAAACAATAACGTGCAATTTAGGATTTACACTTACCGGAACGGCAGATATCACATGCACTGCTGCTACTGATGGGAATTCTGCAACATGGGAACCACTACCTACTGCTACTACATGCGGTAAGTTTAAACCTGTACAATTATATATTTTGCATATCATCACAGTATCAAAAGATGAGCACGTTTGCTATCTCACAACCAAAACACAAACAAATTCGCTGCAACGTCCTTTGTCGACGGCGATGTTCAAACAATATCGTGCAATTTAGGATTTACACTTATCGGACGGCAGATATCACATGCATTGCTGCTATCGATGGAAATTCTGCAGAATAGCAACCATCACCTACATCCGGGGGGGGGGGGTACTTTCGCCAAAATCGTACGTGGATGTGCCTGCCGGACTTTGAAAAGTGACTTTCTCTTTTTACCTATTTTTTGGCCAATTTCCCACCCATCAATATACCGATTCCTCAAAATACACCCAATCTATGCCAATTGGGCGCTTTGGTCTGTGATGAAAACCACCCCATCGCTATACCAATTTTTGCGAAAAAGCACCCCAAAAGGCAGGCACATATGTATCAATGTGAGAACCCCCCGGGACCTACATATGAAGAGTTTGTTTCCAAAAGGCGCTAACTCACTAAATATGAAATAGGAGAAAAACAACGTTAGCTACAATTGTGTCATTTTTCATAAGACTTGCTTACATAATAACAAAGTTATAAGGTAGGAGGTAAACTTATTGAATGACCCTCGTATATTATCTTTATTAAATTATTAAGTTCCTGAGTGCAACGCTTTTGATGGACCGACCAATGGAGACATAACTGACACAGCAACGTCCTTTGTCAACGGCGAGGTTCAAACAATAACGTGCAATTTAGGATTTACACTTACCGGAACGGCAGATATCACATGCACTGCTGCTACTGATGGGAATTCTGCAACATGGGAACCACTACCTACTGCTACTACATGCGGTAAGTTTAAAACCTGTACAATTATATATTTTGCATATCATCACAGTATCAAAAGATGAGCACGTTTGCTATCTCACAACCAAAACACAAACAAATTCGCTGCAACGTCCTTTGTCGACGGCGATGTTCAAACAATATCGTGCAATTTAGGATTTACACTTATCGGACGGCAGATATCACATGCATTGCTGCTATCGATGGAAATTCTGCAGAATAGCAACCATCACCTACATTCGGGGGGGGGGGGGGGTACTTTCGCCAAAAGCTACAATTGTGTCATTTTTCATAAGACTTGCTTACATAATAACAAAGTTATAAGGTAGGAGGTAGAACTTATTGAATGACCCTCGTATATTATCTTTATTAAATTATTAAGTTCCTGAGTGCAACGCTTTTGATGGACCGACCAATGGAGACATAACTGACAGAGCAACGTCCTTTGTCAACGGCGAGGTTCAAACAATAACGTGCAATTTAGGATTTACACTTACCGGAACGGCAGATATCACATGCACTGCTGCTACTGATGGGAATTCTGCAACATGGGAACCACTACCTACTGCTACTACATGCGGTAAGTTTAAACCTGTACAATTATATATTTTGCATATCATCACAGTATTAAAAAAATGAGCACGTTTGCTATCTCACAACCAAAACACAAACAAATTCACTGCAACGTCCTTTGTCGACGGCGATGTTCAAACAATATCGTGCAATTTAGGATTTACACTTATCGGACGGCAGATATCACATGCATTGCTGCTATCGATGGAAATTCTGCAGAATAGCAACCATCACCTACATCCGGGGGGGGGGGGGGTACTTTCGCCAAAATCGTACGTGGATGTGCCTGCCGGACTTTGAAAAGTGACTTTCTCTATACCTATTTTTTGGCCAATTTCCCACCCATCAATATACCGATTTTGTAAGAAATTTACCCAATTTTGCAGAAATTGGGTGATTTTTACAAAAATTGCCTCAAAATACACCCAATCTATGCCAATTGGGCGCTTTGGTCTGTGATGAAAACCACCCCATCGCTATACCAATTTTTGCAAAAAAGCACCCCAAAAGGCAGGCACATATGTATCAATGTGAGAACCCCCGGGACCTACATATGAAGAGTTTGTTTCCAAAGGCGCTAACTCACTAAAAGTGAAATAGGAGAAAAACTACGTTAGCTACAATTGTGTCATTTTTCATAAGACTTGCTTACATAATAACAAAGTTATAAGGTAGGAGGTAGAACTTATTGAATGACCCTCGTATATTATCTTTATTAAATTATTAAGTTCCTGAGTGCAACGCTTTTGATGGACCGACCAATGGAGACATAACTGACACAGCAACGTCCTTTGTCAACGGCGAGGTTCAAACAATAACGTGCAATTTAGGATTTACACTTACCGGAACGGCAGATATCACATGCACTGCTGCTACTGATGGGAATTCTGCAACATGGGAACCACTACCTACTGCTACTACATGCGGTAAGTTTAAACCTGTACAATTATATATTTTGCATATCATCACAGTATCAAAAGATGAGCACGTTTGCTATCTCACAACCAAAACACAAACAAATTCGCTGCAACGTCCTTTGTCGACGGCGATGTTCAAACAATATCGTGCAATTTAGGATTTACACTTATCGGACGGCAGATATCACATGCATTGCTGCTATCGATGGAAATTCTGCAGAATAGCAACCATCACCTACATCGGGGGGGGGGGGGGGGGGTACTTTCGCCAAAAGCTACAATTGTGTCATTTTTCATAAGACTTGCTTACATAATAACAAAGTTATAAGGTAGGAGGTAGAACTTATTGAATGACCCTCGTATATTATCTTTATTAAATTATTAAGTTCCTGAGTGCAACGCTTTTGATGGACCGACCAATGGAGACATAACTGACACAGCAACGTCCTTTGTCAACGGCGAGGTTCAAACAATAACGTGCAATTTAGGATTTACACTTACGGGAACGGCAGATATCTCATGCACTGCTGCTACTGATGGGAATTCTGCAACATGGGAACCACTACCTACTGCTACTACATGCGGTAAGTTTAAACCTGTACAATTATATATTTTGCATATCATCACAGTATCAAAAGATGAGCACGTTTGCTATCTCACAACCAAAACACAAACAAATTCGCTGCTACGTCCTTTGTCGACGGCGATGGTCAAACAATATCGTGCAATTTAGGATTTACACTTATCGGACGGCAGATATCACATGCATTGCTGCTATCGATGGAAATTCTGCAGAATAGCAACCATCACCTACATCCGGGGGGGGGGGGGTACTTTCGCCAAAATCGTACGTGGATATGCCTGCCGGACTTTGAAAAGTGACTTTCTCTTTTTACCTATTTTTTGGCCAATTTCCCACCCATCAATATACCGATTTTGTAAGAAATTTACCCAATTTTGCAGAAATTGGGTGATTTTTACAAAAATTGCCTCAAAATACACCCAATCTATGCCAATTGGGCGCTTTGATCTGTGATGAAAACCACCCCATCGCTATACCAATTTTTGCGAAAAAGCACCCCAAAAGGCAGGCACATATGTATCAATGTGAGAACCCCCCGGGACCTACATATGAAGAGTTTGTTTCCAAAAGGCGCTAACTCACTAAAAGTGAAATAGGAGAAAAACAACGTTAGCTACAATTGTGTCATTTTTCATAAGACTTGCTTACATAATAACAAAGTTATAAGGTAGGAGGTAGAACTTATTGAATGACCGTCGTATATTATCTTTATTAAATCATTAAGTTCCTGAGTGCAACGCTTTTGATGGACCGACCAATGGAGACATAACTGACACAGCAACGTCCTTTGTCAACGGCGAGGTTCAAACAATAACGTGCAATTTAGGATTTACACTTACCGGAACGGCAGATATCACATGCACTGCTGCTACTGATGGGAATTCTGCAACATGGGAACCACTACCTACTGCTACTACATGCGGTAAGTTTAAACCTGTACAATTATATATTTTGCATATCATCACAGTATCAAAAGATGAGCACGTTTGCTATCTCACAACCAAAACACAAACAAATTCGCTGCAACGTCCTTTGTCGACGGCGATGTTCAAACAATATCGTGCAATTTAGGATTTACACTTATCGGACGGCAGATATCACATGCATTGCTGCTATCGATGGAAATTCTGCAGAATAGCAACCATCACCAACATCGGGGGTGGGGGGGGGGGGGTACTTTCGCCAAAAGCTACAATTGTGTCATTTTTCATAAGACTTGCTTACATAATAACAAAGTTATAAGGTAGGAGGTAGAACTTATTGAATGACCCTCGTATATTATCTTTATTAAATTATTAAGTTCCTGAGTGCAACGCTTTTGATGGACCGACCAATGGAGACATAACTGACACAGCAACGTCCTTTGTCAACGGCGAGGTTCAAACAATAACGTGCAATTTAGGATTTACACTTACCGGAACGGCAGATATCTCATGCACTGCTGCTACTGATGGGAATTCTGCAACATGGGAACCACTACCTACTGCTACTACATGCGGTAAGTTTAAACCTGTACAATTATATATTTTGCATATCATCACAGTATCAAAAGATGAGCACGTTTGCTATCTCACAACCAAAACACAAACAAATTCGCTGCAACGTCCTTTGTCGACGGCGATGTTCAAACAATATCGTGCAATTTAGGATTTACACTTATCGGACGGCAGATATCACATGCATTGCTGCTATCGATGGAAATTCTGCAGAATAGCAACCATCACCTACATCCGGGGGGGGGGGGGGTACTTTCGCCAAAATCGTACGTGGATATGCCTGCCGGACTTTGAAAAGTGACTTTCTCTTTTTACCTATTTTTTGGCCAATTTCCCACCCATCAATATACCGATTTTGTAAGAAATTTACCCAATTTTGCAGAAATTGGGTGATTTTTACAAAAATTGCCTCAAAATACACCCAATCTATGCCAATTGGGCGCTTTGATCTGTGATGAAAACCACCCCATCGCTATACCAATTTTTGCGAAAAAGCACCCCAAAAGGCAGGCACATATGTATCAATGTGAGAACCCCCCCGGGACCTACATATGAAGAGTTTGTTTCCAAAAGGCGCGAACTCACTAAAAGTGAAATAGGAGAAAAACTACGTTAGCTACAATTGTGTCATTTTTCATAAGACTTGCTTACATAATAACAAAGTTATAAGGTAGGAGGTAGAACTTATTGAATGACCCTCGTATATTATCTTTATTAAATTATTAAGTTCCTGAGTGCAACGCTTTTGATGGACCGACCAATGGAGACATAACTGACACAGCAACGTCCTTTGTCAACGGCGAGGTTCAAACAATAACGTGCAATTTAGGATTTACACTTACCGGAACGGCAGATATCACATGCACTGCTGCTACTGATGGGAATTCTGCAACATGGGAACCACTACCTACTGCTACTACATGCGGTAAGTTTAAACCTGTACAATTATATATTTTGCATATCATCACAGTATCAAAAGATGAGCACGTTTGCTATCTCACAACCAAAACACAAACAAATTCGCTGCAACGTCCTTTGTCGACGGCGATGTTCAAATAATATCGTGCAATTTAGTATTTACACTTATCGGACGGCAGATATCACATGCATTGCTGCTATCGATGGAAATTCTGCAGAATAGCAACCATCACCTACATCCGGTGGGGGGGTACTTTCGCCAAAAGCTACAATTGTGTCATTTTTCATAAGACTTGCTTACATAATAACAAAGTTATATGGTAGGAGGTAGAACTTATTGAATGACCCTCGTATATTATCTTTTTATTAAATTATTAAGTTTCTGAGTGCAACGCTTTTGATGGACCGACCAATGGAGACATAACTGACACAGCAACGTCCTTTGTCAACGGCGAGGTTCAAACAATAACGTGCAATTTAGGATTTACACTTACCGGAACGGCAGATATCACATGCACTGCTGCTACTGATGGGAATTCTGCAACATGGGAACCACTACCTACTGCTACTAAATGCGGTAAGTTTAAACCTGTACAATTATATATTTTGCATATCATCACAGTATCAAAAGATGAGCACGTTTGCTATCTCACAACCAAAACACAAACAAATTCGCTGCAACGTCCTTTGTCGACGGCGATGTTCAAACAATATCGTGCAATTTAGGATTTACACTTATCGGACGGCAGATATCACATGCATTGCTGCTATCGATGGAAATTCTGCAGAATAGCAACCATCACCTACATCCGGGGGGGGGGGGGGGGGGTACTTTCGCCAAAAGCTACAATTGTGTCATTTTTCATAAGACTTGCTTATATAATAACAAAGTTATAAGGTAGGAGGTAGAACTTATTGAATGACCCTCGTATATTATTTTTATTTAATTATTAAGTTCCTGTGTGCAACGCTTTTGATGGACCGACCAATGGAGACATAACTGACACAGCAACGTCCTTTGTCAACGGCGAGGTTCAAACAATAACGTGCAATTTAGGATTTACACTTACCGGAACGGCAGATATCACATGCACTGCTGCTACTGATGGGAATTCTGCAACATGGGAACCACTACCTACTGCTACTAAATGCGGTAAGTTTAAACCTGTACAATTATATCTTTTGCATATCATCACAGTATCAAAAGATGAGCACGTTTTCTATCTCACAACCAAAACACAAACAAATTCGCTGCAACGTCCTTTGTCGACGGCGATGTTCAAACAATATCGTGCAATTTAGGATTTACACTTATCGGACGGCAGATATCACATGCATTGCTGCTATCGATGGAAATTCTGCAGAATAGCAACCATCACCTACATCCGGGGGGGGGGGGGGGGGGTACTTTCGCCAATAGCTACAATTGTGTCATTTTTCATAAGACTTGCTTACATAATAACAAAGTTATAAGGTAGGAGGTAGAACTTATTGAATGACCCTCGTATATTATCTTTATTAAATTATTAAGTTCCTGAGTGCAACGCTTTTGATGGGCCGACCAATGGAGACATAACTGACACAGCAACGTCCTTTGTCAACGGCGAGGTTCAAACAATAACGTGCAATTTAGGATTTACACTTACCGGAACGGCAGATATCACATGCACTGCTGCTACTGATGGGAATTCTGCAACATGGGAACCACTACCTACTGCTACTACATGCGGTAAGTTTAAACCTGTACAATTATATATTTTGCATATCATCACAGTATCAAAAGATGAGCACGTTTGCTATCTCACAACCAAAACACAAACAAATTCGCTGCAACGTCCTTTGTCGACGGCGATGTTCAAACAATATCGTGCAATTTAGGATTTACACTTATCGGACGGCAGATATCACATGCATTGCTGCTACCGATGGAAATTCTGCAGAATAGCAACCATCACCTACATCCGGGGGGGGGGGGGGTACTTTCGCCAAAATCGTACGTGGATGTGCCTGCCGGACTTTGAAAAGTGTCTTTCTCTATACCTATTTTTTGGCCAATTTCCCACCCATCAATATACCGATTTTGTAAGAAATTTACCCAATTTTGCAGAAATTGGGTGCATTTTACAAAAATTGCCTCAAAATACACCCAATCTATGCCAATTGGGCGCTTTGGTCTGTGATGAAAACCACCCCATCGCTATACCAATTTTTGCGAAAAAGCACCCCAAAAGGCAGGCACATATGTATCAATGTGAGAACCCCCTTGGACCTACATATGAAGAGTTTGTTTCCAAAAGGCGCTAACTCACTAAAAGTGAAATAGGAGAAAAACAACGTTATAGCTACAATTGTGTCATTTTTCATAAGACTTGCTTACATAATAACAAAGTTATAAGGTAGGAGGTAGAACTTATTGAATGACCCTCGTATATTATCTTTATTAAATTATTAAGTTCCTGAGTGCAACGCTTTTGATGGACCGACCAATGGAGACATAACTGACACAGCAACGTCCTTTGTCAACGGCGAGGTTCAAACAATAACGTGCAATTTAGGATTTACACTTACCGGAACGGCAGATATCACATGCACTGCTGCTACTGATGGGAATTCAGCAACATGGGAACCACTACCTACTGCTACTACATGCGGTAAGTTTAAACCTGTACAATTATATATTTTGCATATCATCACAGTATCAAAAGATGAGCACGTTTGCTATCTCACAACCAAAACACAAACAAATTCGCTGCAACGTCCTTTGTCGACGGCGATGTTCAAACAATATCGTGCAATTTAGGATTTACACTTATCGGACGGCAGATATCACATGCATTGCTGCTATCGATGGAAATTCTGCAGAATAGCAACCATCACCTACATCCGGGGGGGGGGGGTACTTTCGCCAAAAGCTACAATTGTGTCATTTTTCATAAGACTTGCTTACATAATAACAAAGTTATAAGGTAGGAGGTAGAACTTATTGAATGACCCTCGTATATTATCTTTTTATTAAATTATTAAGTTTCTGAGTGCAACGCTTTTGATGGACCGACCAATGGAGACATAGCTGACACAGCAACGTCCTTTGTCAACGGCGAGGTTCAAACAATAACGTGCAATTTAGGATTTACACTTACCGGAACGGCAGATATCACATGCACTGCTGCTACTGATGGGAATTCTGCAACATGGGAACCACTACCTACTGCTACTACATGCGGTAAGTTTAAACCTGTACAATTATATATTTTGCATATCATCACAGTATCAAAAGATGAGTACGTTTGCTATCTCACAACCAAAACACAAACAAATTCGCTGCAACGTCCTTTGTCGACGGCGATGTTCAAACAATATCGTGCAATTTAGGATTTACACTTATCGGACGGCAGATATCACATGCATTGCTGCTATCGATGGAAATTCTGCAGAATAGCAACCATCACCTACATCCGGGGGGGGGGGGGGTACTTTCGCCAAAAGCTACAATTGTGTCATTTTTCATAAGACTTGCTTACATAATAACAAAGTTATAAGGTAGGAGGTAGAACTTATTGAATGACCCTCGTATATTATCTTTATTAAATTATTAAGTTCCTGAGTGCAACGCTTTTGATGGACCGACCAATGGAGACATAACTGACACAGCAACGTCCTTTGTCAACGGCGAGGTTCAAACAATAACGTGCAATTTAGGATTTACACTTACCGGAACGGCAGATATCACATGCACTGCTGCTACTGATGGGAATTCTGCAACATGGGAACCACTACCTACTGCTACTACATGCGGTAAGTTTAAACCTGTACAATTATATATTTTGCATATCATCACAGTATCAAAAGATGAGCTCGTTTGCTATCTCATAACTAAAACACAAACAAATTCGCTGCAACGTCCTTTGTCGACGGCGATGTTCAAACAATATCGTGCAATTTAGGATTTACACTTATCGGACGGCAGATATCACATGCATTGCTGCTATCGATGGAAATTCTGCAGAATAGCAACCATCACCTACATCCGGGGGGGGGGGGGTACTTTCGCCAAAATCGTACGTGGATGTGCCTGCCGGACTTTGAAAAGTGACTTTCTCTATACCTATTTTTTGGCCAATTTCCCACCCATCAATATACCGATTTTGTAAGAAATTTACCCAATTTTGCCTCAAAATACACCCAATCTATGCCAATTGGGCGCTTTGGTCTGTGATGAAAACCACCCCATCGCTATACCAATTTTTGCGAAAAAGCACCCCACAAGGCAGGCACATACATGTATGTATCAATGTGAGAACCCCCCGGGACCTACATATGAAGAGTTTGTTTCCAAAAGGCGCTAACTCACTAAAAGTGAAATAGGAGAAAAACAACGTTTTTTTAAAATGAGGATGTTGCACTTCTTCGATTATGCTAATTTTCTGCCATATGAAAGATACCATACGTGGAAGCTTAAAAATTGGCTTGATTTATTTTTTGATTTTCACTGTATTTCCTATGTCTTTCTTTATTTTCGGAAATCAGTGAGTTAGCGCCTTTTGGAACAAAAATGTTTCGACCAATTTTCAAAAACCACTTTAACAAGCAATCTTTATTTCTAAATAATGTACACCTGAAAGACAATATAAAATCACATTGAAAACAGAAAACCGTATTCTAATACCTTTTCAACTTTTTTAATTATGAATTTTTGATATTTTGTGAGAAAACTGAAAATGTGGACAATTTGGCACATTTGTTTAATTAACAACAATTTTGTTCGTGTGCAATTTCTAAAACAATAATCCCTTACATTTTACGGGATTCATCGCATTTTTTTAAGGACATTCCTATCAATGTTTTACCATGATAAAAGAACCATATTTCCACCATTTTGGCTTAAAGAATAATGAATTATATTCAAATTTCCGGAAATTTTCGGAAATTACCGGGAATTTCCGGAAATTACCGAGGGCCATAACTTTGGACTATGGGAAAATACTCCCGATGCGATATCTCAAAAACAAATAGAGCTAGTGCACTGATAATTGGCACACAGGTTGATGATTAAAATACCCTGACTTAATGTGCCACCCGGATAAATTTGACCGTTTCCATGGCAACGGGAACCATTTTTAACAAAAAAAAATACAAAATTTCACTTTTTTATGGAAACCACGCACAAACAAAATGTGTTGAATTAATATGCACATATATATATATATAGAGAGAGAGAGATGTAGATGAATACTGTCCGATATCAAAGTGCTCGATTTATATGAAGAGCATATATATAATTAATAATGTACAGCAAATTAAAATCCTAACATCGTTGTTGTTACTGGCAGTTTCATGTGACCCTATCGGGGCTCAATCTTCAGACAAACTGATGCTGTATGTGTTGATGAAGGCCCCGCGACAAACGACCGTACATGTAATTGCCCAAGGAAATCAAAGCCTAATTGTCCGCTAGACGGTTACTGCCTATCCAAAAACATTGTTTATAAAGCATCTATTACAGCTGATTCCTCACCAAACAAAGCAATACATCGGCCTAGCCAGTACTACATTTAAAGAAAGACTAGGACATCACACCCAATCGTTTAAGAACAAATCACTATCCCTTTCAACCGAGCTATCAAAATACGTTTGGAACTTAAAAGATAAAGGCACACCGTACAACATCAAATGGTCCATTCAGAAGGCAGCGCCCTACAACCCAGCCAACAAGCGCTGTAATCTATGCCTTGCAGAGAAATATCATATCCTGACTGCACCAAGAGACTCCACCATCAACAAACGATCCGAACTCATGTCAAAATGTAGACACAAGCGCAAATACAAACTCATTGCCTTTGATGTAACGTAACTTTTGCACTAATCCAAGTCATATAGAAACAGATGAACACATCCATACAATAATTTGATTAATTCCATGGATTTGTCAATGCAAATTCAATAATGCAAAATGAGTAACATGTTGGAGTAGTCTGGTGGTCCTTTTGCAACAAAGCTCTTCATTTATCAGCACTTTTGATTGGTCAATGACTTAGGTATTATAACAGCATGTGCATAATGTAATGAAGTCATGATTTATGCAAAAAACTCAATTTTGCTGAAAAGTGAGTTAGGCAATTATCGAAGCAGGCTGACAACAGCTTTCGTGGTTTTGGAATCAATTTCTAAACCCATACAGTGTTCGGCGCGTAGTGCCGCTACACACGAGCGGATCACCATGTATAAATACTGTGATGCTAACTGCACGATATACAGGGTGTATCAAAAAAATTAGGACACTTTTTCGTGACTGTGTAATACTTGTTATAATCATTGAACCATGACCAATTTAGTCTCAATGTAAAGCCCAATTAATTATTATGATATCCTGAAAATGTGAGATCAATCCGATGAAAAATAAGAAAACTAGCATAATTTGCGTAAACCATGTCATTTACTGGTTTGTACAATGGGATTTACATGTATAGACCAGTAAATAACATGGTTTACGTTTCAATACGTTACAATAATTATAAACATAGAAAACAATTTATCAGTCAATAGCAAAGATTAGTTTGGTAATCCATTTAATTCTGGCACAAATCAATACTGGCTAAATAATCCACATATCAGATGCATGCATATTCTGTGCAAATTAAAAAAGTTCTCGAACCCACTGTAGATGGTTCATTACCATGATATTGGCATAAATAGTGTGCGCGTTTATGTTACTCTACTGCGCGTGTGGTCCAGCGGATTCACCCTCGCTCCACAATGCAAAGATTGTGGGTTCGAGCCCCGTTGGTGCCAACGTGTTGTGTCCTTGGGCAAGGCACTTTACCGCACTTGCCACGCTTCACCCAGGTGTATAATTGGGTACCGGCATTAATTCATGTTGGGAAGTAAAACAGACTCGCTGTGCGGGAGGAGTGGCGAACCCCCCACAGCCAAGTATTACATGGGGAGTCTGGCCCAAACGCTAATGAAAGAGAGATGGGCACTCCGCGCGCGAGCTTTGCTCGGCACGAGTCTTTACTTTTTTCTTTTTTTTTACTGTTACTGTGTGAATGACCATTGTACATACTACAAAATAGATTGCCTTGCCTAATAGGTCACAATTTCCTTAATTAATGATGGATTTTTCTCATCTCTTCAGGATTTTATCTTTATCGGTTGTACTTTACATTGAAATAAAAATTGGTCATGCTTCAGTGATTTAACAAGGATTTAAACCATCATCAAAAAGTGTCCTAATTTTTTGATACACCCTGTATATTATAAACATGCGTGAGAAATTGGTGCAGATAATTACCCAAGTGTGTTGATCTGTTTAAATAATTATATAAATGAGAGAAATTGAACAGATCAAATGCGTAGCACTATTCCCGCTAAAAGAACTAACTGTTATGGGGAATCGAACCGCCAGCCTCTCGATCACCGGATCGCTGGCGGTTCGATTCCTTATCTAGCATCATGCTACCAGGTTTTGAAGTCACACATGCAAAAATGAGTGCTTTAGAGCTCATTTTGTAAATGTTCACTATTGGTCGTCACGGTAACTTGAAAAGCGATGTCACACATATTCAGCAAAACCAACCCGAATCGACAATTATTTTGTGGAATCGACCCGACGCTAAAAATGTCGTTCCAATCGCTCAATTCGTTCCGAAGATATTGCCCCGACAAGGTTTTGGCCCTATCTGGGCTAGGTGATAGTCTGCTATTATTATAGGCTTAGTAATTGTGGCAATTTTCATGGTACCGTAATATTCACGCTAACAGTTTACTATGACATTGGTGCAAAAATAAACATGTTCAAGCCTATTTTCTTGGGGCTTTTTGTTGTTACCGTGGAAATAGCTGTTTTCAGCTTATCTTAGCTTTGAGATAATATCTGAATATTATCTCCCCATTGAAAACAATGGGAAAATACTCCCGATGCGATATCTCAAAAACAAATTGAGCTATTGCACTGATATTTAGCACACAGGTTGATGATTACAATACCCTGACTTAATGTGCCGGAAAGGATAAATTTGACCGTTTCCATGGCAACGGGAAACATTTCCTGATTATTTGATTTTAAATATTTAATCATTTGCATATTTTCCTTTTAAAATGACAGTTTAATAACAAATGAAATCTTGTATTTTTCTGACTTGGATCGCCTCCATGATGATTAAACAAACAATTAACATAGTTAATTTATAATGGATAAAAGCAATCATATACAGGGTGTCCCTTAAAAAAATTGTGCACATGTTTGCGCAACATGTTGACCATGCAGTCCTAAAGTTTGGTGTAATATGTTTATACACACGGAAAGGGAAAACACCCAGCTTTCGGATGCCGTTTATTTTATCTGATTTGGATTTGTCAATCCTGAGATATACTCAGTTTATCAAAGCTACCCAAAATCGACGTTGTGCCACTTTTAGAGAATAAGTTATAATGAGCGTCAAAACGATATTAACATTGGTCTATCAACGGGCATCAATCGTCTTGAAACATTGAGGTGTGCATTTGACCAGAATTGTTTAAAAGAGGCTGAGGAACACAAATAATGTCCTTGGAATATGTGTTAAGGGATTTCTTCGAGCAGTTATTCTGGGATCCCTCTGAAGTGCACGCCGCACGTTATCACTGTGTTACTGTGTCCTGCCACTTTTCATATCTTAGTCTTCCAGAATGTTCTTTATTCATATTGGTGCTTGTACCATACCATCTTCCAAGCATTTACAATACTACTTTTTATACAGGTGTATTCCTAGATGGTACGTGAGTGTTTGAGAAATGAATGGCAAACTCTCTGGTGACTCTTTTGCTGGACTTCTCGTTTCGTGATATTTTAAGACCATGAACACCCTCTGCTATCATGTCTATTGAAAATTGAGGCCGCACCCAGCCATATGGACGTCTGTCTTGTTTGAAAATGTAGGCCCAATAAACATTTTGTGAAACCTCATCAAAAAGACTGGTTCGGATCATGAAACAAACATCTTTATATTCAGTTCTGCTTGGATACACAGGCACTCATTCTATTATTTAGACCTATTCAATCTCAATACAAAAATTTTTTGTGTGCATAACACTGGTGGTGAAGGGCAATTGTTCAAGTGGAAGTTGTATCTTAGGAGTCAACCTTTGAAACTGTATTCTGGGTAGCTCAAGTTAATTGTCCATATCTCAGGATTGACAAATCTAAATCAGATAAAATAAACGGCATCTGAAAGCTGAGTGTTTTCCCTTTGGTCAGTAGTCACCAACAGGTAAACAACAATGTTTCACACCAGAAAATATGCCAAAATGCGCCTGTTTTGTTTTAACAGAAATATCATTTATTGTTTAGTCCAGAGACCTATAAAAGTATACATTTTTGAAAAGCCTATAGATCAGGGATTTATATGGTTATATTTTCATACCAAATTATACAGGGTGTGTTAAAATATATAGGGTGGAACAATAAAAAGTCAAACATTATAATTAGCCATTGTATAGTAATTAGAGCATATTTCATGAAGAGCATGACGATAAACAACAACAAACAACTTGGTTCTGTTACACCAATATTGGTGCTGTATAAATAATACAAACAATCACCATCTGTCTAGGCTAAATAGGTACAGGGTGATCAAAATTAAATTCAAAGTTATGGATTTGAGCATGTTTTTGTTGGATATTGTGAGTTTTGTTTTTGTTTTGACTTGACTAATTAAAAACAAATACAAACCAAAGCAAAAGATAGCTCAGAGGAGCAAACCACTCGTTTTGAAATGTTGAACCATACAGGATGACATAAATTGTTGTGCATATTTATTGCATTGGAACAGATTCATGTCTATGGGTTTTCAAATGCCGTTTAAGATTTGATTTATCCCTGTACATTTTGCCACAAACGTCACAGATGTGAAACTGGTCAGAACTTGTACATACCAGATGAGACTTTACATGTCGTTGAAGGCTGCTTTTTCTTGAGAAGTCTTTATTGCATTCCCTACAAATATGCTTTCTACCTTCATGACTCTCGACATGTCTTGCGAAAGACTTACGTTGAAGCTGTTTGCCACAAACAGGGCATTTCAATAATCCTTTTGCAGCCATATCTACGCACCTTCTGTCTTTTTTGCACAGCACATATTACGGTATGATTTTCAAACAGCCCGCATGCAAACATATACACATGGAAAAAAGTATCGCACCACTTGTTGAAAAGTGAAAATGTGGCCTTGAATTTTGCCACCATGGTGTGATATTAAGGATCATTTGTTTGCGTAAGCTGTCCAACAAAATGTTATGCAATAAGAGGACCACATTTTAGTTTGTGATGTAATTGATGTAATGTTTTTCAAGGCCAAAGGGAAAATGCATAAAACAAGTTTGGGTATAACGCGATATTGAGAGGCTCAATGATTATTCTCTATAGGGTCATGTGTTTTAAGCTCGCCTCCTTTCGCGTTACACACGGATTTTGGCTTTCGCGACATGATTTTAACTTTACACATTTATATTTGCTTGTATACCCCCCTGAGGTAGTAAAAGTATACATTTTCTGAAGGGAAATTGCATGAGGAAACCAAATATGCTATTAAAATAGTACGACCAAGAACTAAAATGGTATGATCGGAAATGTTCGGAAAATATCAGAGTTTTTTAATTTTTAATTTGAGATCCATATATTTTTTATACCTACCCCTATCATTATTATTTTTACATATTTAAATTCCTCATGAAATTACCCATTATATGATATATATTTGTCAAAGTTACTACGTCGGTATGGTAATTATACCGGCTAGTGAATATCTCAAATTTTTATTTTATATATTTTTAGAATTTTCAGAAATATTTGTTTAAGGATGAACCTTTCCCTGATATAAACTGCATTTCTGAATTCCTCGAGTTACAAGCTTTCCAAAAATGTATACTTTTGCTGTCATAGGTTGAAAACTTTTTCTGTTATAGTCATTTTTATAAATCCAATAAATTGAGGCTGATTATTCATGTTGACTGTGTAGCGAATAGGAAGAAAGCTGATGATCATTGTCTTATCCATAATTAATTAGTTGTTAATAATAGTTGACAAGTCTGTTGAACCACATACTTAAAGACTACTAAATATCCTTTGAAATGGGACCAAAATTGTGTTTTTAACATTAGGGGATGACTAGTTATTGTAAAAAGAACAAAGCATGGGATTATCCCCATTGAGTTTGTACAGGCGGCACCCCTTCCAGCGGCACCCCTTCCAGCACCACCCCTGGTCCCCAAACATCAAACAGCTGTATCTCCCTTTCTGTATTAGCTATACCAATGCCATTTAGCAGGCAGATAGCTTGTTATTAGGGCTTTAAAATGATACCAAATTTGTTGAGATAGCTTTTGTGGTTTTAAAAATATTTGAGGAAAATGACAGCATGAAGCTAAAAAATGTAACGGCACCACCCTATTGGGAGGCGAGTTCATAACGCGTGACCCTAGTTGTAATCCTTGGTAACACATTCAAGTCTTCCAAGGTCAAAGGTCATCTGGGGTCAAATTTCAACAGTTGCCCGATTGTCCTCAAACATGAAAAAAAAATCGCTTTTTCGTACGCCCAACGGTTATGGGTCAAAGGTCAAAATAGGTCAAATTTTAAATAGGTTCAAATGACAAAAGCAATATTGCGGAAGTGTTGACCTAGGTCAAATAAATTTAAAAAAAATTCGTATATGCTGAATTTATGAGCAACAAAAAAATGGCATGTTTGGACTCATTCACTGCATTTTAGCCTATAACGTCTAAATGGAACATTTCTTGCGCCAAATACAGAACTAATATAATGACTATTTTAAGTTTTTAAAGTCTATTCAATATCGAGTTATACCCAAACTTGTTTCATACATGTTTTTGACAAAAAACATGCATTTCCCCTTGGCCTTGAAAAACATTACATCGATTACGTCACAAACATAAAAAGTGGCCCTTTTATTGCATAGCATTTTGTTGGACAGCTTACGCAAACAAATGATCCTTAATATCACACCATGGTGGCAAAATTCGAGGCCACATTTGCACTTTTCAACAACAAAAAAGTGGTGCGATACTTTTTTCCATGTGTATAATAGCTAATCAAAACCTGTGGGTATAAAAACATCCAGATCTTGACACCCAAGCACGAATCAATGCTCATTTATTGATCTTGAATCTTGAAACTGAAACCCTGCTTTGAACTAATTTGCACCCAGCAGCTGTATACAAAGGGTTGTTTTACTTTGTGATAAGATATGGAAGTGCATTCAGCCATGCATAATGCCCTTCATACCATCTGACTCAAAAAGAAGAACAATTGAACTACAAAATGACATTTATGTAATTGTATGTTTTATTTGTCATGTATAGTTACTATATACTGAAGATCATCTAAAATACCAAACTATAAAACGGCTATAATTACTCAACAGAACCTTGATTTTCAGTGCAGTAATTACAATTTGCACTTTACAGCACACAATATTAAAATTTGACATCTCTGCTTTTTATAGATCTCACATAACAAGCCTTCAAATCTTTCTATTTTCATCTTAAATATTTTAGTGCTTTGCCACATTTTGTTATTTCTAACCAATTAAGAAATATATTGAGAGTTATATAAGGATGCACTAGATTGATTTGTTTGAAGTTTGCTGAACAATCGGAGTTTGTTGTTAATTTGAGAAGACTCGATACAAACGTAAATATTAAAAAAAGGAAACATTTTGTATTACATTTTAAAGTTGTTGCTTTTTCAAACAGATGATTGAATATTAAGAGAAATATATAACTGTCCAATCTATTGAGAGATGTAAATCAGAACGGTTTTATTAAGTTTACATTATCTACGTCATAGTAATAAAAGAAATGTCCTCTTATTACAGCACCAAAATTGTGTGGTGATATATTGGCTCCTGGAAACGGTTCCGTCTCCCCTGATGACAGCGTCTACGAATTCAAAGTTTCTGTAGATTTCGCATGTGATGACGGATATACGCTAATAGGAAACGCGAATGCAACTTGTCAGGAAAACCAAGATTGGGATAACGACACACCGAGTTGTAGTAAGTTATAAATCTTTTTTTTAATCTATTCAATCGATTTGTAAAATATTTAACATAATATAACGTTTTTTAAATTTAAATATTTTAGTGCTTTGCCACATTTTGTTATTTCTAACCAATTAAGAAATATATTGAGAGTTATATAAGGATGCATTAGATTGATTTATTTGAAGTTTGCTGAACAATCGGAGTTTGTTGTTAATTTCAGAAGGCTCGATACAAACGTAAATATTAAAAAAAAGGAAACATTTTGTATTACATCTTAAAGTTGTTGCTTTTTCAAACAGATGATCGAATATTAAGAGAAATATATAACTGTCCAATCTATTGAGAGATATAAATCAGAACGGTTTTTATTAAGTTTACATTATCTACGTCATAGAAATGAAAGAAATTTCCTCTTATTACAGCATCAAAATTGTGTGGTGATATATTGGCTCCTGGAAACGGTTCCGTCTCCCCTGATGACAGCGTCTACGAATTCAAAGTTTCTGTAGATTTCGCATGTGATGACGGATATACGCTAATAGGAGACGCGAATGCAACTTGTCAGGCGAACCAAGATTGGGATAACGACACACCGAGTTGTAGTAAGTTATAAATCTTTTTTTAATCTATTCAATCGATTTGTAAAATATTTAACATAATATAACGTTTTTGTATTTAAATATTTTAGTGCTTTGCCACATTTTGTTATTTCTAACCAATTAAGAAATATATTGAGAGTTATATAAGGATGCATTAGATTGATTTGTTTGAAGTTTGCTGAACAATAGTTTTTTGTTGTTAATTTGAGAAGACTCGATACAAACGTAAATATTAAAAAAGGAAACATTTTGTATTACATTTTAAAGTTGTTGCTTTTTCAAACAGATGATTGAATATTAAGAGAAATATATAACTGACCAATCTATTGAGAGATATAAATCAGAACGGTTTTATTAAGTTTACATTATCTACGTCATAGTAATGAAAAAAAAATTCCTCTTATTACAGCACCAAAATTGTGTGGTGATATATTGGCTCCTGGAAACGGTTCCGTCTCCCCTGATGACAGCGTCTACGAATTCAAAGTTTCTGTAGATTTCGCATGTGATGACGGATATACGCTAATAGGAGACGCGAATGCAACTTGTCAGGCGAACCAAGATTGGGATAACGACACACCGAGTTGTAGTAAGTTATAAATCTTTTTTTTAATCTATTCAATCGATTTGTAAAATATTTAACATAATATAACGGTTTTTTTAATTTAAATATTTTAGTGCTTTGCCACATTTTGTTATTTCTAACCAATTAAGAAATATATTGAGAGTTATATAAGGATGTAGATTGATTTGTTTGAAGTTTGCTGAACAATCGGAGTTTGTTGTTAATTTGAGAAGACTCGATACAAACGTAAATATTAAAAAAAGGAAACATTTTGTATTACATTTTAAAGTTGTTGCTTTTTCAAACAGATGATTGAATATTAAGAGAAATATATAACTGTCCAATCTAATGATGAGATATAAATCAGAACGGTTTTTATTAAGTTTACATTATCTACGTCATAGTAATGAAAGAAATTTCCTCTTATTACAGCACCAAAATTGTGTGGTGATATATTGGCTCCTGGAAACGGTTCCGTCTCCCCTGATGACAGCGTCTACGAATTCAAAGTTTCTGTAGATTTCGCATGTGATGACGGATATACGCTAATAGGAGACGCGAATGCAACTTGTCAGGCGAACCAAGATTGGGATAACGATACACCGAGTTGTAGTAAGTTATAAATCTTTTTTTTAATCTATTCAATCGATTTGTAAAATATTTAACATAATATAACGTTTTTTAATTTAAATATTTTAGTGCTTTGCCACATTTTGTTATTTCTAACCAATTAAGAAATATATTGAGAGTTATATAAGGATGCATTAGATTGATTCGTTTGAAGTTTGCTGAACAATCGGAGTTTGTTGTTAATTTGAGAAGACTCGATACAAACGTAAATATTAAAAAAAGGAAACATTTGTATTACATTTTAAAGTTGTTGCGTTTTCAAACAGATGATTGAATATTAAGAGAAATATATAACTGACCAATCTATTGAGAGATATAAATCAGAACGGTTTTATTAAGTTTACATTGTCTACGTCACAGTAAAGAAAGATATTTCCTCTTATAACAGCACTAAAATTGTGTGGTGATATATTGGCTCCTGGAAACGGTTCCGTCTCCCCTGATGACAGCGTCTACGAATTCAAAGTGTCTGTAAATTTCGCATGTGATGACGGATATACGCTAATAGGAGACGCGAATGCAACTTGTCAGGCGAACCAAACTTGGGATAACGACACACCGAGTTGTAGTAAGTTATAATTTTTTTTTAATCTATTCAATTGATTTGTAAAATAATTAGTGCCTTGCCACATTTTGTTATTTCTCTTAATATGACATACTATTGTGTAGACTAGTTACGATCAGAAAAGATCGGATCATTCATCCCGCTTTCGGAAATCTCAATTTGAAATGTTTCGCCTATTTCCGTTCTTTTAGATGAATCTGATGAATCTGATGATGAATCTGATGAATATGATAATGCTGAATCTGATGGATCTGATTATGCTGAATCTGATGAATCTGATGATGATGATGAATCTGATGATGGTGATGATGATGATGATGATGACGATGACGATGTTGATGATGAAGGTAAGCCAGGAGATTCCACACTGGTATAATAGTTTAGTCCTTACCAGTGTGAGTCATTTATTTTAATATGTCAACTTTAGATTTGAAATCTAATCCTGGTATCGTAGGACTTCTACCTCATATCACGATGAAAAGGGTAATTTTATTGGTTTTTGATAGTGTGCTGTATGTTTTGTCAACGCTTCTCAAATCTGCCATGATTACTGAGCAGGAGGTCGCAATACAAGTTAGTATAACATTCCGGAGCCTATTTCGCGGAACGTTCATGATTAACCTATATAAATGCTGTACTTCAAATATCAAACACATGCTCTTTAAGAGACATGTACAGTTGAAATATACAGTGGATTTTTGAGGGCACTCATGTGTAAACGATATAATCATACTCTTGGCAAAAGATATAAGGTCTTCAAGACGGAGTTCAGACTGGATCTAGTGCAGTAAAAGTGGACACAAGTCCTCATGCAAATCATTTTTCATGGACGGATGTCCTTTTGCATAACATCCCGGACTTCTGCATTGAATTACTGAGAAAACGATTATCATGAATATATTGATGGCATATCTAGAAATCGGTTTCCCTCATTAAGTTCACATTAATTTTCAATTTATTTTGCAACAAATTGAAAAGTTGCATTTTATTAAGCCTAAATAGCTAATAGAGAGCATGTGTGGTCTAGTGGATGAGTTTTAGCCCCGCTACACATAACATGTTTGTATCCTTGGGCAAGGTACTTTATAGTCTAAATTGCCTTGTGGTTCGGAAGTCACGTAGAAATGGAGTGGTCCCATGCATCGGAAGAGCTATCCCCGAGCACGTTAAAACCCGGGTCTGTATCTTTACACACACATATAATGATATGTATTCCTATACATACCTCCACTAGGCGTGGCGCACCAATGGTGTAAGCAAATAGCCAAAGAAAGAATGATGGAAGCAACTAAGCTGCTTCCATTATTCCGTCCAAGGACGACCGATGTTGAAAATGATGAGCTAATAGCAATAATGACATACTATTGTGTAGACTAGTTACGATCATAAAAGTTCGGATCATTCAACCCGCTTTCGGTAAAGCTCAATTTGAAAGTTGTCGCCTGTTTTCGTTCTTTCAGATAATGTAAGTGGCGGAGGCGGATACGGTGGCGTCCAAGGGGGTGGAGGGCCAGGGGGTGGAGGGCCAGGGGGTGTCGGAAATGACGTCGATTGTGATGGCCCTTTCGTTGGACTCTATGAAGATGCTGATGAAGACAGAATTCCAGATGAATGTGATGATGATGATGATAATGATGGTAAGCGGTTTTTTGAGCACCGATGTTGGTGTGTAGGTATTATTAGAATTATGCCAACACAGGTGAAGGGATAAACCCTTTAACTTTCTAGTAACAACCCTCTTTTATTCTTGGTTACAAACTGCTTAAATACCCCGTTTATTGGTTACGACCTACGACAGCGTCATATTAAATTGAAAGTAAAAAACGCTATTAATAGTTAGTATTAAAGGGCCTAGTTAGACGATGGTGGACACGAACGGTCGTACATTTTGAATCTCCGTGGGTTTCAATGTTAAACATTGTTAAAATGGATATTGATTATATAACCCAAGAAAATGCATCATACGTTGGAATTGGAAACCACTAGAGTGAATAACCAACTACAGTGTCAGTATCATTTTTTGAATTTATCTATCGTTAACCGTTCGTGCCATTTACTTGATCAAGTAACCTCGTACGCAAAGTTTAACCTTGAATATTCGTGATTGAGCCCGTGTCCGGCATCATCTGGGCCAAGTCGTCGCTCTAGAGAACGCCATCTACGGTTAAGAGATGGTATTTTGTTAGCGTCATCAACTTCATTACACGTTAATAGGTATCGCTCTACCAATGTTGGTGTGTAGGGAATTATAAAATTATGCCCA
Source organism: Ophiura sarsii (assembly GCA_035610835.1). Lineage (NCBI taxonomy): Eukaryota > Metazoa > Echinodermata > Ophiuroidea > Amphilepidida > Ophiuridae > Ophiura > Ophiura sarsii. Next base: position 49,152,216 of record CM069455.1, read on the forward strand.
TTTAACAGTGACCTCATGGTCTATTGTCGTAGACCAGCAACTCTGCTCCGCCACGACAAAAGGAAGTATCTCCATTTTGATGCTTGGGACTTAACATAACCACCTTACACAAACAAAGGAATATTTACCAGATAAAAGCTAGAAAACATTGAAAAATGTTTAAATCAATAATGTATAATTATATTGAAAATCAAAATGAAGATATGTATACACATTTGGTGCCCTAGCTCACAGCCTACACACTGTTTTTTAATATAATTCATTCATGATGCGGGAGATTTAATATGATTGGCGGGAGAGCGGGAGAAAGATTGTCTAGGCGGGAGACTCATTTGAACTAATCATGGTTTGATCGATAATATATTGGACAAACTAACGTTGGAACGAAAATCTGATTAGACAAAATAATCTTGGACGAAACATGATTTGATAAAACATAAACATTCGTGTAAAGCAAATGATTGCATTGATCTTTGTTGGTGCATGTTGCTTTATGCTAAAGGCACACGTTTGATAGCGAATAACTTAAATATATATATAAAACATTCTTTCACGTCGTCACAGGTATTCCTGACGTCAATGACAACTGCCCTGTGGATGCAAACGCTGATCAGCTGAACACCGACGAAGCCGACGATGGCGGCAATGTGTGTGATGATGACGATGACGATGATGGTAAAAATAATTGTGTACATATTTTATAGCAAGGTTCATATATGTAACTATTATATATATATCAAAAAGCAGATTTGCCGAATCTTTGAGAACAATCAGTTAAAAATAACAATCGAAGCAAACAAGAAATCTGTTGATTTCTTAGACATTACCATGGACCTACGGACAGAGACATTTAAACCATATACAAAACCAAACAATACCCTACTCTACGTCCATAACCAAAGCAACCATCCGCCAGCAATCATCAAAAACATTCCTGAAAGCATCAATCGGCGATTGTCAAATATATCATCGAACGAGGAGATTTTCGACAATGCTGCCCCACCATACCAGGAAGCGCTGAAAAAGAGTGGATACGATTACAAACTCAAATACAACCCTCAACCCCGGAATAATAATGCACAAAGGAAACGCAACAGAAAACGCAACATAACATGGTTCAATCCTCCACATAGTGATACCGTATCAACAAATGTTGGCAAGAAATTCTTTGGTATTCTAGACAAGTGCTTTCCACCAGGTCACCACATTCACAAGCTTCTGAACAGAAACACAGTAAAAATCAGCTACTCATGTATGCCGAACATGCAGCAGATCATATCGGTGCATAATAAATCAACACTCAAACCTGAAAACACACCTCCAGCACCAGCCCTGAACAAACCTAATTGTAGCTGTGGCAAAAAGACATGCCCACTTGACAGAAATTGCTTAACTAAAGGGGTAATTTATCAAGCTACGGTTACCAGGCAAGACAATTTCAAAGAGGAATCATATATCGGACTAACAGAGTTAACATTCAAAAAAAGATTTTATGGACACACCAGCAGCTTCAAAAATGAAAACCAAAGAAACGCCACAGCACTAAGCCAATTTATCTGGTCACTAGCTGACAAAAATGTGGATTATAGTATAAAGTGGAAAATAATCGCTAGAAGCAAGCCATACTCAACTACCAGTAAGTTATGTAACCTGTGCTTAACGGAAAAGTATTTCATCATACACAAACCACTTATGTCAACCCTAAACAACAGAAATGAACTGGTGAGTGGATGTAGACACAGAAGAAAACATCTCTTATCCACTTTTAAACCACCCTAGACTATAAGTGCCCTACTTATTTGACACTTTTGACTCTTTGACTTATTGACTCTTGTAATATAAACCTGGTATATATCCATCTGTGTTATAACCATTATGTGCTGTTTAAAGTACGGTATGACTATTTTTGTCACTCTACGCATAGCAACTGAGGAGTGTGGATGGCCTAACTTCCATCCATACGAAACAAATTTGTATTGCAATGATGTGTTAAGTCCACCACTAATTTTGAAATATATATATATATATATATATATATATATATATATATATATATAACAAAGAAGCTGCGTCGGCATTAATTAATATCAAATAAATGAAGTCAAAAGTAGAGAAATGCCGTGATAATATATAATTTATTGTACAAATTTTCGGCCATCGGCCTTCATCGGGTACGGTTGAATGAATAGATTGTTTACATTCTGCACCCAAATTCTTAAGGAGCCGAACGCCAAACATGCGCGTTTTGACGCAACGGTGACACAATTGTATGCAAGGACGCGTGACTTACTCGGGGACTTACTATCATTACACAGATCACATCAGCGTAAATAATTATAATAGCTTGGTAAACATTATCATTTGTGCAGGTATTCTTGACGTCGATGACAACTGCCCTGTGGATGCAAATACTGATCAGCTGAACACCGACGAAGCAGACGATGGTGGAGATGTGTGTGATGATGACGATGACGATGATGGTAATATTTGTTTGTTTCATAAGGTTCAGAAATATATATTTGCATAGCCAAGTTTTGTATATCCGTTTATAATCAATGGGAAGCTGGTGTGTTCATCTTTCCAATGGAATAAAAGTTGTAGCAATCAATCGCTTCAGTGCTCAACCATTTGCTTCAGCATGTTCTGTTCTCCACCATTAGCTTAAAAATATGGAAAATTCAACACTATTTGCGTCAAAAAAAAAATCATCTCTGCCATTTGTTAACGCTTTTCACGCGGCAGGCGTCTGCAGACGACAGTTCCACAATTTCACAAAATGTTTCAAAGATGTCAATATTATTGAATGGTATCACCATATTATTTTGAATCAGCATGAGCAATTCATAAAATAGGTACACACATCCCTAGTATTTGTTCAGTATTTCTTGAGATATACTTTGAAAGTTGAGAAAGGTTACTGAAAAATCTGTTTTGTATTATCATGATTATGGTAAAACTTCCGCGTGGAAAGTGTTAAATGAGAAATAAAGTGTTACATTGACAACTACAGTGTAGTTAGATTGACGCTCTATTGACTTTTGGGCACAAACTAGTGATGGTTCGGGCACATTCACTGTTCACAGATATAATCATTCTCGAGCATGTTGATGGCAATTGCTTCAAAATGTATATCATTGGAAAGACGAACACATCAGCATTCTATTGATGTGCCATGAAAAACGCAAGAGCATTTCCGGATTTTTTTTAGGGGTTTAGAATAGGATACAATAATTCCTAGGGTATAATTTGCAAGAAAAAGTTCAGGGGGCTTGTTTGGAAATAATTTAAAAAAATAGAATGCCCACGGAAACCAATGTATGGGTCTTAGGAAGCAATAACCTTTGACAGTGCCCGTTGCTTGTAAATGAACACTCCGTCATTTGAAATACGGAATAGCTTGTATCTGAAGAAAGCATTGTTTTGCAGGTATTCTTGACGTCGATGATAACTGCCCTGTGGATGCAAACGCTGATCAACTGAACACCGACGGAGCCGACGATGGTGGAAATGTGTGTGATGATGACGATGACGACGATGGTAATAATTTTGTTTATACAATATATATGCTGTGACTGTTGTTAACATCAGTAGTGTTCACAAATTGAATAGTGCCTACTATTCAAAAAGCAAAATACTCATCACTGAGCGACAATTTGAAAAGCACCTGCCCTTATGATGCCTACGCATACCGCCGGGTAACCAGATTTAGTACCTGGTATCTCACTGTGCTTAGGGATGCAGACCATGGAAACTGCACTTTTCTACACCGTAATGATCAATCGAATGTGAATTTAATTTAAAAATCACAATCCATGTAGGCAAGCTCGCATACTGCCGGGCACTAGCCGCACTACATCACAGGTCACATCAACTATATCAAGATACGTACGAAGTGGAACTAGTCTTTAAAATATAAGCCTGTGGTTTGTTTGGGGGAAAAAGGGAATATTATAAAACTTCGTGTTCTTCTGAATACACAGGTATGCTTGATAAAGGAGGAATCGGATCAGTAGGAGGAAGTTCAGGAGGAGCCGTATGAAGTGGAATTATTTTTTTAGTTAAATATACGCCTATGGTTTGTTTGGGGACACGAAGTCGAGTAGCCTCGTTTAGGAAAATAAATATTATTATAACACTTCGTGTTCGTGTGGATCACAGGTATGCTTGATAACGGTGGCCCAGGAGGAGCCGGAGGAGTAGGAGGTGGCCCAGGAGGAGGGGTAGGAGGAGTAGGAGGAGTACAGGGAGGCGGAGGCCCAGGAGGAGCCGGAGGCAATGGAGTGAATGAGGTTGATAATTGTCCACTGGTGAGAAATGCAGATCAGACAAATTCAGACAACGATACAATGGGGGATGCGTGCGATCCTGATGACGATAATGATGGTGAGAAATTGATATCGTATAATTATCCATTTATTTAAATAAAACGTCATTAGTTACAATTGTAGAACATCAACACGAAGAACACTTTTGGGCGATGATGACGATAACGATGATAGAAATATTATTAGTGTTACTGTTCAATCGAGGTGGGTTTTTTTGCAATGGCCAACTTTCGAATATTCGCGATTACATTGTTATACGTATACAATTGAAAACTGGTGTGTTCTTCTCTCCAACGACATCATATGTGTAGCAATCACTTGCTTTAGTAGTCAGCCTCTACTTGACAATGTGCTAAATTCACCACTGTTTTTGCGCTCGAAAGAACAACTCTGTCGGCCGATGTTCAATGAAGTGTTACATCGACAACTACGCTGATGCACTGATGCATATTGCGCTCAAAATAGTGATAATGTTGGCTATTCAGTTATATATTCTCATGCAAGTTGATAAGCATTGCTAAATATCGGTATCGCAAAATAGGAAATAGTTTATATGAATCTATACAAAAACACACATTTTGCAGGTATTACTGACGTCGACGATAACTGCCCTCTGGATGCAAATGCTGATCAGCTGAACACGGACGGAACTGACGATGGCGGAGATGTGTGTGATGATGACGATGATGATGATGGTAATATTCTTTTGTTTCATAAACTGGTCAAAAGTTCTGTAATTTATGCATAGCCAGGTTTTGTGTATCCGGCCGTGATTACATATTGTTTTATAATCAATGGGAAGCTCGATAATGTAAATCTCATGTTGACGCAACGGTGACACAATTGTATGCAAGGACGCGTGACTTACTCGGGGACTTACTATCATTACACAGATCACATCAGCGTAAATAATTATAATAGCTTGGTAAACATTATAATTTGTGCAGGTATTCTTGACGTCGATGACAACTGCCCTGTGGATGCAAATACTGATCAGCTGAACACCGACGAAGCAGACGATGGTGGAGATGTGTGTGATGATGACGATGACGATGATGGTAATATTTGTTTGTTTCATAAGGTTCAGTAATATATATTTGCATAGCAAAGTTTTGTTTATCCGTTTATAATCAATGGGAAGCTGGTGTGTTCATCTTTCCAATGGAATAAAAGTTGTAGCAATCAATCGCTTCAGTGCTCAACCATTTGCTTCAGCATGTTCTGTTCTCCACCATTAGCTTAAAAATATGGTAAATTCAACACTATTTGCGTCAAAAAAAATCATCTCTGCCATTTGTTAACGCTTTTTACGCGGCAGGCGTCTGCAGACGACAGTTCCACAATTTCACAAAATGTTTCAAAGATGTCAATATTATTGAATGGTATCACCATATTATTTTGAATCAGCATGAGCAATTCATAAAATACACATCCCTAGTATTTGTTCAGTATTTCTTGAGATAGACTTTGAAAGTTGAGAAAGGTTACTGAAAAAGCTGTTTTGTATTATCATGATTATGGTAAAACTTCCGCGTGGAAAGTGTTAAATGAGAAATAAAGTGTTACATTGACAACTACAGTGTAGTTAGATTGACGCTCTATTGACTTTTGGGCACAAACTAGTGATGGTTCGGGCACATTCACTGTTCACAGATATAATAATTCTCGAGCATGTTGATGGCAATTGCTTCAAAATGTATATCATTGGAAAGACGAACACATCAGCATTCTATTGACAATGATTGATGTGCCATGAAATACGCAATAGCATTTCCGGACCTTTTTTTTTGAGGGGTTTAGAATAGGATACAATAATTCCTAGGGTATAATTTGCAAGAAAAAGTTCAGGGGGCTTGTTTGGAAATTTAAAAAAAAAATAGAATGCCCACGAAAACCAATGTATGGGTCTTAGGAAGCAATAACCTTTGACAGTGCCCGTTGCTTGTAAATGAACACTCCGTCATTTGAAATACGGAATAGTTTGTATCTGAAGAAAGCATTGTTTTGCAGGTATTCTTGACGTCGATGATAACTGCCCTGTGGATGCAAACGCTGATCAACTGAACACCGATGGAGCCGACGATGGTGGAGATGTGTGTGATGATGACGATGACGATGATGGTAATATTTGTTTGTTTCATAAGGTTCAGTAATATATATTTGCATAGCCAAGTTTTGTTTATCCGTTTATAATCAATGGGAAGCTGGTATGTTCTTCTTTCCAATGGAATAAAAGTTGTAGCAATCAATCGCTTCAGTGCTCAACCATTTGCTTCAGCATGTTCTGTTCTCCACCATTAGCTTAAAAATATGGTAAATTCAACACTATTTGCGTCAAAAAAATCATCTCTGCCATTTGTTAACGCTTTTCACGCGGCAGGCGTCTGCAGACGACAGTTCCACAATTTCACAAAATGTTTCAAAGATGTCAATATTATTGAATGGTATCGCCATATTATTTTGAATCAGCATGAGCAATTCATAAAATAGGTACACACATCCCTAGTATTTGTTCAGTATTTCTTGAGATAGACTTTGAAAGTTGAGAAAGGTTACTGAAAAATCTGTTTTGTATTATCATGATTATGGTAAAACTTCCGCGTGGAAAGTGTTAAATGAGAAATAAAGTGTTACATTGACAACTACAGTGTAGTTAGATTGACGCTCTATTGACTTTTGGGCACAAACTAGTGATGGTTCGGGCACATTCACTGTTCACAGATATAATAATTCTCGAGCATGTTGATGGCAATTGCTTCAAAATGTATATCATTGGAAAGACGAACACATCAGCATTCTATTGACAATGATTGATGTGCCATGAAATACGCAATAGCATTTCCGGACCTTTTTTTTTTGAGGGGTTTAGAATAGGATACAATAATTCCTAGGGTATAATTTGCAAGAAAAAGTTCAGGGGGCTTGTTTGGAAATTTAAAAAAAAAATAGAATGCCCACGAAAACCAATGTATGGGTCTTAGGAAGCAATAACCTTTGACAGTGCCCGTTGCTTGTAAATGACCACTCCGTCATTTGAAATACGGAATAGCTTGTATCTGAAGAAAGCATTGTTTTGCAGGTATTCTTGACGTCGATGATAACTGCCCTGTGGATGCAAACGCTGATCAACTGAACACCGATGGAGCCGACGATGGTGGAGATGTGTGTGATGATGACGATGACGATGATGGTAATATTTGTTTGTTTCATAAGGTTCAGTAATATATATTTGCATAGCCAAGTTTTGTTTATCCGTTTATCATGTTTATAATCAATGGGAAGCTGGTGTGTTCTTCTTTCCAATGGAATAAAAGTTGTAGCAATCAATCGCTTCAGTGCTCAACCATTTGCTTCAGCATGTTCTGTTCTCCACCATTAGCTTTAAAATATGGTAAATTCAACACTATTTGCGTCAAAAAAAATCATCTCTGCCATTTGTTCACGCTTTTCACGCGGCAGGCGTCTGCAGACGACAGTTCCACAATTTCACAAAATGTTTCAAAGATGTCAATATTATTGAATGGTATCACCATATTATTTTGAATCAGCATGAGCAATTCATAAAATAGGTACACACTTCCCTAGTATTTGTTCAGTATTTCTTGAGATAGACTTTGAAAGTTGAGAAAGGTTACTGAAAAAGCTGTTTTGTATTATCATGATTATGGTAAAACTTCCGCGTGGAGAGTGTTAAATGAGAAATAAAGTGTTACATTGACAACTACAGTGTAGTTAGATTGACGCTCTATTGACTTTTGGGCACAAACTAGTGATGGTTCGGGCACATTCACTGTTCACAGATATAATAATTCTCGAGCATGTTGATGGCAATTGCTTCAAAATGTATATCATTGGAAAGACGAACACATCAGCATTCTATTGATGTGCCATGAAAAACGCAATAGCATTTCCGGACTTTTTTTAGGGGTTTAGAATAGGATACAATAATTCCTAGGGTATAATTTGCAAGAAAAAGTTCTGGGGGCTTGTTTGGAAATAATTTTAAAAAATAGAATGCCCACGGAAACCAATGTATGGGTCTTAGGAAGCAATAACCTTTGACAGTGCCCGTTGCTTGTAAATGAACCCTCCGTCATTTGAAATACGGAATAGCTTGTATCTGAAGAAAGCATTGTTTTGCAGGTATTCTTGACGTCGATGATAACTGCCCTGTGGATGCAAACGCTGATCAACTGAACACCGACGGAGCCGACGATGGTGGAAATGTGTGTGATGATGACGATGACGACGATGGTAATAATTTTGTTTATACAATATATATGCTGTGACTGTTGTTAACATCAGTAGTGTTCACAAATTGAATAGTGCCTACTATTCAAAAAGCAAAATACTCATCACTGAGCGACAATTTGAAAAGCACCTGCCCTTATGATGCCTACGCATACCGCTGGGCAACCAGATTTAGTACCTGGTATCTCACTGTGCTTAGGGATGCAGACCATGGAAACTGCACTTTTCTACACCGTAATGATCAATCGAATGTGAATTTAATTTAAAAATCACAATCCATGTAGGCAAGCTCGCATACTGCCGGGCACTAGCCGCACTACGTCACAGGTCACATCAACTATATCAAGATACGTACGAAGTGGAACTAGTCTTTAAAATATAAGCCTGTGGTTTGTTTGGAGGAAAAAGGGAATATTATAAAACTTCGTGTTCTTCTGAATACACAGGTATGCTTGATAAAGGAGGAATCGGATCAGTAGGAGGAAGTTCAGGAGGAGCCGTATGAAGTGGAATTATTTTTTTAGTTAAATATACGCCTATGGTTTGTTTGGGGACACGAAGTCGAGTAGCCTCGTTTAGGAAAATAAATATTATTATAACACTTCGTGTTCGTGTGGATCACAGGTATGCTTGATAACGGTGGCCCAGGAGGAGCCGGAGGAGTAGGAGGTGGCCCAGGAGGAGGGGTAGGAGGAGTAGGAGGAGTACAGGGAGGCGGAGGCCCAGGAGGAGCCGGAGGCAATGGAGTGAATGAGGTTGATAATTGTCCACTGGTGAGAAATGCAGATCAGACAAATTCAGACAACGATACAATGGGGGATGCGTGCGATCCTGATGACGATAATGATGGTGAGAAATTGATATCGTATAATTATCCATTTATTTAAATAAAACGTCATTAGTTACAATTGTAGAACATCAACACGAAGAACACTTTTGGGCGATGATGACGATAACGATGATAGAAATATTATTAGTGTTACTGTTCAATCGAGGTGGGTTTTTTTGCAATGGCCAACTTTCGAATATTCGCGATTACATTGTTATACGTATACAATTGAAAACTGGTGTGTTCTTCTCTCCAACGACATCATATGTGTAGCAATCACTTGCTTTAGTAGTCAGCCTCTACTTGACAATGTGCTAAATTCACCACTGTTTTTGCGCTCGAAAGAACAACTCTGTCGGCCGATGTTCAATGAAGTGTTACATCGACAACTACGCTGATGCACTGATGCATATTGCGCTCAAAATAGTGATAATGTTGGCTATTCAGTTATATATTCTCATGCAAGTTGATAAGCATTGCTAAATATCGGTATCGCAAAATAGGAAATAGTTTGTTTGAATCTATACAAAAACACACATTTTGCAGGTATTCCTGACGTCGACGATAACTGCCCTCTGGATGCAAATGCTGATCAGCTGAACACGGACGGAACTGACGATGGCGGAGATGTGTGTGATGATGACGATGATGATGATGGTAATATTCTTTTGTTTCATAAACTGGTCAAAAGTTCTGTAATTTATGCATAGCCAGGTTTTGTGTATCCGGCCGTGATTACATATTGTTTTATAATCAATGGGAAGCTCGATAATGTAAATCTCATGTTGACGCAACGGTGACACAATTGTATGCAAGGACGCGTGACTTACTCGGGGACTTACTATCATTACACAGATCACATCAGCGTAAATAATTATAATAGCTTGGTAAACATTATAATTTGTGCAGGTATTCTTGACGTCGATGACAACTGCCCTGTGGATGCAAATACTGATCAGCTGAACACCGACGAAGCAGACGATGGTGGAGATGTGTGCGATGATGACGATGACGATGATGGTAATATTTGTTTGTTTCATAAGGTTCAATAATATATATTTGCATAGCAAAGTTTTGTTTATCCGTTTATAATCAATGGGAAGCTGGTGTGTTCATCTTTCCAATGGAATAAAAGTTGTAGCAATCAATCGCTTCAGTGCTCAACCATTTGCTTCAGCATGTTCTGTTCTCCACCATTAGCTTAAAAATATGGTAAATTCAACACTATTTGCGTCAAAAAAAATCATCTCTGCCATTTGTTAACGCTTTTCACGCGGCAGGCGTCTGCAGACGACAGTTCCACAATTTCACAAAATGTTTCAAAGATGTCAATATTATTGAATGGTATCACCATATTATTTTGAATCAGCATGAGCAATTCATAAAATACACATCCCTAGTATTTGTTCAGTATTTCTTGAGATAGACTTTGAAAGTTGAGAAAGGTTACTGAAAAAGCTGTTTTGTATTATCATGATTATGGTAAAACTTCCGCGTGGAAAGTGTTAAATGAGAAATAAAGTGTTACATTGACAACTACAGTGTAGTTAGATTAACGCTCTATTGACTTTTGGGCACAAACTAGTGATGGTTCGGGCACATTCACTGTTCACAGATATAATAATTCTCGAGCATGTTGATGGCAATTGCTTCAAAATGTATATCATTGGAAAGACGAACACATCAGCATTCTATTGACAATGATTGATGTGCCATGAAATACGCAATAGCATTTCCGGACTTTTTTTTTGAGGGGTTTAGAATAGGATACAATAATTCCTAGGGTATAATTTGCAAGAAAAAGTTCAGGGGGCTTGTTTGGAAATTTAAAAAAAAAATAGAATGCCCACGAAAACCAATGTATGGGTCTTAGGAAGCAATAACCTTTGACAGTGCCCGTTGCTTGTAAATGAACACTCCGTCATTTGAAATACGGAATAGCTTGTATCTGAAGAAAGCATTGTTTTGCAGGTATTCTTGACGTCGATGATAACTGCCCTGTGGATGCAAACGCTGATCAACTGAACACCGATGGAGCCGACGATGGTGGGGATGTGTGTGATGATGACGATGACGATGATGGTAATATTTGTTTGTTTCATAAGGTTCAGTAATATATATTTGCATAGCCAAGTTTTGTTTATCCGTTTATAATCAATGGGAAGCTGGTATGTTCTTCTTTCCAATGAATAAAAGTTGTAGCAATCAATCGCTTCAGTGCTCAACCATTTGCTTCAGCATGTTCTGTTCTCCACCATTAGCTTAAAAATATGGTAAATTCAACACTATTTGCGTCAAAAAAATCATCTCTGCCATTTGTTAACGCTTTTCACGCGGCAGGCATCTGCAGACGACAGTTCCACAATTTCACAAAATGTTTCAAAGATGTCAATATTATTGAATGGTATCGCCATATTATTTTGAATCAGCATGAGCAATTCATAAAATAGGTACACACATCCCTAGTATTTGTTCAGTATTTCTTGAGATAGACTTTGAAAGTTGAGAAAGGTTACTGAAAAATCTGTTTTGTATTATCATGATTATGGTAAAACTTCCGCGTGGAAAGTGTTAAATGAGAAATAAAGTGTTACATTGACAACTACAGTGTAGTTAGATTGACGCTCTATTGACTTTTGGGCACAAACTAGTGATGGTTCGGGCACATTCACTGTTCACAGATATAATAATTCTCGAGCATGTTGATGGCAATTGCTTCAAAATGTATATCATTGGAAAGACGAACACATCAGCATTCTATTGATGTGCCATGAAAAACGCAATAGCATTTCCGGACTTTTTTTAGGGGTTTAGAATAGGACACAATCATTCCTAGGGTATAATTTGCAAGAAAAAGTTCAGGGGGCTTGTTTGGAAATCTAAAAAAAAAAATAGAATGCCCACGGAAACCAATGTATGAGTCTTAGGAAGCAATAACCTTTGACAGTGCCCGTTGCTTGTAAATGAACACTCCGTCATTTGAAATACGGAATAGCTTGTATCTGAAGAAAGCATTGTTTTGCAGGTATTCTTGACGTCGATGATAACTGCCCTGTGGATGCAAACGCTGATCAACTGAACACCGACGGAGCCGACGATGGTGGAAATGTGTGTGATGATGACGATGACGACGATGGTAATAATTTTGTTTATACAATATATATGCTGTGACTGTTGTTAACATCAGTAGTGTTCACAAATTGATTAGTGCCTACTATTCAAAAGCAAAATACTCATCACTGAGCGACAATTTGAAAAGCACCTGCCCTTATGATGCCTACGCATACCGCTGGGCAACCAGATTTAGTACCTGGTATCTCACTGTGCTTAGGGATGCAGACCATGGAAACTACACTTTTCTACACCGTAATGATCAATCGAATGTGAATTTAATTTAAAAATCACAATCCATGTAGGTAAGCACGCATACCGCCGGGCATTAGCCGCACTACGTCACAGGTCACATCAACTATATCAAGATCCTTTGATCAAGATACGTACGAAGTGGAACTAGTCTTTAAAATATAAGCCTGTGGTTTGTTTGGGGACACGAAGTCGAGTAGCCTTGTTTAGGGAAAAAAGAATATTATAAAACTTCGTGTTCTTGTGGATACACAGGTATGCTTGATAAAGGAGGAGTCGGATCAGTAGGAGGAAGTTCAGGAGGAGCCGTATGAAGTGGAATTACTTTTTTTAGTTAAATATACGCCTATGGTTTGTTTGGGGACACGAAGTCGAGTAGCCTCGTTTAGGAAAATAAATATTATTATAACACTTCGTGTTCGTGTGGATCACAGGTATGCTTGATAACGGTGGACAAGGAGGAGCCGGAGGAATAGGAGGTGGCCCAGGAGGAGGAGTACAGGGAGGCCCAGGAGGCCCAGGAGGCCCAGGAGGAGGCGGAGGCAATGAAGTGAATGAGGTTGATAATTGTCCACTGGTGAGAAATGCAGATCAGACAAATTCAGACAACGATACAATGGGGGATGCTTGCGATCCTGATGACGATAATGATGGTAAGAACATCATATTGTATATCTAGTCATTAAAACAAATGGTAGAACATCAACAAATAGGAAACTTAATTTGGAATATTGACATATCGCCAACTGCTGCATTTATTCTGTGTGTGTATTCTTGTTTCGTTTTACCAGCGTAATAACCATGACAACGGGACAATTGTATAAAGGATTTATGTGATCGCATTTGTTTCAACAACATTGTCATTTTTGTTTGCAGGCATGCTCGACGATGAGGATAACTGTCCGTTAGTAAGTAATGCAAATCAAGAGGATATGAACGGAAACAAACTAGGTGACGCGTGTGAAGATGATTTGGATGGAGACGGTAAGGACCCAATACTTAATTCGTTATCGCATCACAATGACATCATAATTATAGTAATGACACAGCGACCTAAAATTGTGCTGCTAAGGCATCCGACGACTCGATTGTCAGTTTGCAAATGGTCGTATGTCGTGAATTGGTGTATCACATAAGACTTGTCACACATATCAAAAATGATTATGATAAGATATCAATTTATTTGTAAAGTACTAGACCTATTGAATTAGGTAGGGTGTCATTTTGTTGTTTATTATATCCTCTTTTAACAGTCCAGGCAAATGACCAAATCTGGAAATGTGCTTCATCTGGAAATCGATTACCTGATCTGGAAATCAATGCTTTGCATATGATGGTCTGATTCAAAAGCTACAGACTTGATTGTTACATAGATTTCAGCAATAATGTGTACTTTTTTAAGTTTAAAAATGAATTACACATAGCTACAACTAATAAAATAGCAAAAATAATTACCCAACGACAATGTATACACTAATTAATGATACACTAATTAATGCTTAATTAAATTAATTAATTAATCAATTAATTCCTTTATTTTGTAAAACGGCATAATCAATAATTAAAAGGCCACGGAGATTATTTAGTGTATTACCTTTTAAACATGATTTACCAAGAATGAGTCAGTCCTTTTTTATATTAACCAGTCCCTGGGCAGAAAACTGCTAATTTTGTGAACTATTTAATTTCGCAAAAATTGCTAGTGTTTATTTCGCGAAAATAATCACCTACAAAAACGGCAGTATATTTATAATGATATGTGTGTATTTGTTTGTTTGATTGTTTACACGGTTGGTCCGTACGGACACACGCTTGGGTCTTGAAGGGACCAGGCTCAAGCAAAATGCTCGGGCCAGGCTTAAAAAGCCTAGCATGCTGGCTAAATGAAATGAAAGTAAGAAAAGATGGAAGAAAAGAATGAAGTTAAAAGAGCCACTCCCAACAAATAAAGTTAACAATTTTGCTGTCAGCCTTCGGACATGAGAAAAAAATAGTCTTGATCCATCTCATTGCCACACAGGCTTATGGTTTCGAATCGCAAAATTTAAGTATCCACAAAATTGAAGCACTTTTGCAATTCACAAAAATAACTACCTGCAAAATTAAATTATCACTACATTTCCAGATTTGGAAATATAACCTGATTTCCAGATTTTTGTCATTTGCCTGGACTGTTTAAATAAACATATCCCAGTTCATTACGATGAAAAAATAAAGGAGCACCGTTTAAATGCGCAGATAGTCGGGTAAACTAATAGGACATGCATGTAGGTGGGGGCTCCCATAGAGTTTACACACAAAACGGTCAAAACAATGTCTTCTTTAAAGTCTTATATATTTAATGCTATTATAACTCATGGGCATCTCAAACTGCACGGGCAATCAATAACACACATATCTGATAATATATAATTTGTCACCAAAAATCTAGTTAATTAAGTGCTAATTAGTTCATTTTTGAAGGTGCATTTAACAGGTTTCTGTATATTTTAACGGAGGATGATCGGGCGATTTATTTTTTTCTTCTTTTTATTTAAAGTAATACTTCAGAGAAAAAAATAAACCTGGGTATATCAAAACTTATGTTTCATCATGTATAACTCATACAAACCCAGAATAATATCACTTTGTATTTACATATCCGGTATCCTTGTAGGGATAGCTTTCCAAATATTTTCTCACAATTTACAAAGTGTAACATTTTTTACACCAGCTTAGGGATCACGTCAAAACTCGACCGCCCGTTGACCGCCGGTTACTGCCGGTTCCGCCCGGTTCTCACAAAACGTGTCGTCTGTTATAATATACACACATAATGAGGTCAAATAGTAACACTCTGGTGAACACGACCGGTTGATAGTGCCTCGTCAACACGTGTGAGCAATCATCTTGAAGTAATGGGCTCTTTTAAGACTTAAAAGTCTCAATTGACAACCAGTACAATACAGCTATTGATTTTCGCTGGGGTTGGCTTTTTCAATCTGTTTATAGCTCAATTACCTTTTTAAAATCAATACCGAAAGTCTATGAATGTTGTTTTTTTATAGAACGATTATAGAGAGAGCTATTATGACCGCAAAGTAACAGATTGATAGTGTAAATTGGTCAGATTACAGCATTAAGTCAACCGGCGGTTGTTCAGTGTTGCATGCGCGAATATTCATATACCAGTAAAACATTTGACCTGAAAGAACCGGGCGGAACCGCCCATAACCGGCGGTCAACGGGCGGTCGAGTTTTGACGTCTCCCCTTATGACATATATGACCTAATGTTTAAACTAAAACGTTGCACACAAAAAGCGTTGAATTTGATAGCGCATGGCAATACAATATATTTTGAAATGTTCGAGCGGGGCTGCACACACCGTCTTCTTGATCTTCAAACTCTGTTGGTCATTGTGTCCCCCCCCCCCCCCCCCCCCCCCCCCCCGAGTAAGTCAATGATCGGAATTGGTGCTCATGCAATTCCGACCCCGCAGTTATTTAACGATTTACCTAAGGCCAAATTTATTTTTGTTATGCTGTCCTCCACAACTTTCAGAGAGGAGGGGCGGGCGGGCGGATTTTTTTTAATGTTATTTATTTTTATTTTATTTTACCAGCGGAAGCTCAAAGTTTAACCAACAAGAAGTTGAAATCACTCTAAGAGTCGCACATATATGTTATACACACTTTATTTAATATTCAATGCCATTTAAACTGTTAAAAAGAAATCTGAAAAAAAGGTTAAACCCTGAGCCCAAATACCATGACGCAATAAATGAGATAATGCATTTGCGCGTATAAGGGATACAACAACGCACTATTATTCCGATACACTCTTACAAGTGTCGAACCAATCAGAAAGCAAGAAACTAAAATACGCGGAGTGCATTAAAAGTGTCTAATGCACTCCGCGTGTGCGCCATTCAATGAGCGCACCGCGCGCTTTGTTTTGATTCGTTGCTCAGGAACCGCGGGTTCGCCGATTTTCACTGCGGGTGTTAGCACACTTGTTAACATGTTTTGATTCGGTTTTACTCGTACATATATCAAAATGATGTTTAAATTGTGAATTTTGATTTGTTTAGTTTCGTGTATGAATTATGTCAATACATGCGTATGTTTGTTTCTCAAAAAATTAGAAAAATCAATGCACTTGCGCAAATGTTGATATGCTCACAATGGCACGACCCCGTTATTCACACATCACCATCAGCGCGCGTGCATTGATTTGTCTAATTTCTCTCGAAACAACACATACGCATTTATAGACCTATAAATTACTTACGTTCAAAGCTAATTAAATGATCAAGGTGTCAGTATAAAATCCAGTGTCCCACACATCCAATTGAAGTTAAATCACGTCGTCCACTTAGATCTAAATTTTCGATCCTCGGTTTACCCCATCCAATTTCTTGGTTATCTCTGACTGCCCCAATCCAGTGTCCAAACTCCATGGTCAGTGGATATGAGCGGTTAGTGGATTTTAGCAGTAGATGGGGAACATGGTCAGTGGTTATACAGTACTACCGTGGAGTCATGAAAGTATGGGGAAGTTGAGCCGTGGACCCGTGGTGCACATGTTCAGTGTATTATAATAACATCTCTGAAATCAGAACTACGTCCACTAATCCCGGCATCAAACCCACATAAGATCACAAAATAGTCCAATGATACGATGTATAAAATGTTGTAAAGGAGCTAGCCTATATGTATTCACCGCTGTATTATTAAATTGAAGATGGAAATATTCTGCCAGTGAAGCGACAAGCGAATGAACTTAGGACCAAATCCAACTGTACACACCTAAGTTCACAAATAATCCGAATAATTCCCAAATAATCCATTAAGTATAAATTCACTGCTTAAAACATATTCTGTAAGCGAAGCGAAGGCAATATAGGTTCACTGTTGAAATTAGGACATGTCCACATGAGTTGAAAACATAGGCAAAAGAGGCAGGGGAGGGTCAGAAAAGGACGAACTCTTGCCACCGCGCGCTGCTTACAGGAGGTGCCCGTTTGAATAATACCGGACTAAGGTCGATGTTCCTAGCCGGATTTAAATACGTAATAAAATGAGAAAATGTTTCAAAAAGATGCGATGGAGGTCATCCTTTGTTTATCTCTAGCTTCTCCCCTCAAATCAAAAATAAGAACAATGTCACGATATATGAGACAAACACATTGTGAAACTCAGAATAATGTGAGACCATCTTCATTAATATCAGTGAGTCCTTTTCAAATGTGTACACATATTTTATGTTTTGCTGACAGTACTGCTAGCAATATGAATTTGTATCATTTGACAGGCATTCTAAATGAAGATGATAACTGCAAGATGATATTCAATAAAGGTCAGAATGATTTGGATGGCGATGGATTAGGCGATGCTTGTGACAGAGACCTGGATAATGACGGTAGGTACATTGTGTTTTAAAATAGGTGTTCATTTTGTATAGATAGATAAGAAGCGCGAGTATGAATTCCAGTAGAGTCTTTTTTCACGTAGTTGCCATTTTTGTGAGGAACACGAGAGTCATGTTTCAAGGGCGACAAATGCAAATTTCACACCGTTAATAGGTCTTTATTCCAAAATGGAGTGACGTCATTGGTCATCGTGGCTATGGTAAAATGAATGCCAGAGGAGAAAAACTTCTCACTTTCTGTGCTGTCAACCATCTTGTCATAACTATCACAATGTACAAGCAGAAGAGAGATAGCAGACATTGGCATTAAGAGTCACCAGATAGAGGAATCTGCCTTCTCAGTCAGGTGGGCAAAATACTCATCTACAACGAAATCAAAAGAAATCTGAGGAAATATTATCAAAATCCCAGGCAGGCTTTAAACCAGGAAGGATCAATTATTTACACTGAGACAGATTTTAGAAAAGTACCTGGAAAAGTTCAAAGACATATACTGCTGCTACGTGGACTTTGAAAAAAGCATTTGATAGCGTATGGCAAAATGTTATCTGGAAAGCAATTGCATTCTTTGGATAACCAGACAAGATCATCCGCCTACTAAAAGCTCTTTACAGCAAATCACAAAGCTCGGTGAGCGTAAACAGAGAGCTTACAGACTGGTTTGCTACCAAAGTTGGCTGCATAATTTCTCCACTCCTATTCAACAGTCTACTGGAGAGACATAGCAATTACAATAAACATAAATAACACTGATCTTAAACAAGTAGAGCATTTTGTGTACCTTGGTGGTAACATCTCAAAGATTGGAACCTGCACTGAAGACATCCAACTCAGAATAGGTAAAGCACTTGGAGCCATGCAAAATCTGATAGACATATTCAATTCCAAAGAGATTTCACGTCCAACTAAAGTGGAGCTGTATTCAACTCGAATAATGTCCATCCTGTTATACGGCTCTGAAACAGGCTACTTGTGTTTGAGATGACCTGCCTAAGAAAAATACTAGGCATAGGCAAGCTAGACAAAATCAGAAACACCACCATCATATAAACAACGGGACTCAAGTATACCATCATTGAGAAGATTTCCATCAAAAGACTGCGGTATTATGAAGACGTTCAGCGTATGAACCCTCAAAGATACATGAAAGTTGCAATTGTTGGCACTGTAAATGGTGAAAGGCCCAGAGGTAGACCAGCTAAGAGATGGATGGATGGTATTTGGTCAGACTGCAACAGCCTTTGTCTGACATCCTTATCAGAAGCAAGCAGAAAGGCTTAAGACAGAAGCGGATGGCGCAAAATCTTGCGAAGGATGGCATCACTCAAACAAGTTGGAGTGGACGCCATAAAGTCAGTTAAGTAAATAGGTTCTCTATACTTTTACATGTTAAAGGGGTGTTATAAAACGTTGATTTTTTCGCTTATAAAGAGACTGGAATTGTCAACATTACATTTTCTTCAAGTTCATGATATTTGTGATCATTGAACATCAACAGATTGAGTAGTGTCGACAGAACAAACATGTACAGTCAACATCACCCCAAAACCTACATGGACTGGATGACATGGACTGAAAAGACCTCTTCCCGCACTTTGGTAATAGGTAGTAGTCCTAAAATGAGGATTAGATTCCAACTTTAATCATATGGGGGCAATAAGTACCTTTCCTGATTACTTCTGGTTAGTCTAAATGCCAACATCAGTAGAGAGAAAGTCCGACTGTCGTCGGCAGGGACTGCAATCATTTACCGGCGTGAAATCTCTAGGGTAGGGGAGCTAATTAGAACACCATTAGACATTGGTCATTGAGTGATTGCCTTTTAGGTGAGCGCTTTTTCAGCATTGCCGCTAATACCAATGCTTCTGCACTGTAAAAGTGTGTAGGTCTTACAATCCTGGAAACAGAAAACCACCCCTCCTCCATGTTGTGAAATGTCAATGACTTCAGGCGTTGATGGAGTGTGGGAAGGTAACATTGTTGTGTAAGCTCCCCCTTCAGTTCTAAAGAAAATAAACGTCATTTAAAGATTAGAAATTGATCTGCACATAATGACCAAAACGTGTAACGCGCTCCAATGAACTTTTTCGAGATTATACGTGTGGCATCCTGAGACGATCAGCCTTTAGACACCTTGAGAATTTAGTAATCTTCCCGATCCTTTTCTTAAATTGAAGCCTTTCAAACTCTAAGATCAAAATAGATCTGACTATCCTGATCCATAATCCAGCCAGGTAGGCTTACCCCTGATCCAGTAATCCAGCCAGGTAGGCTTACCCCTCAAAACCTAGCTAGGCCAGATCCATGCTCATGACAAAACACAGTGGTCATTATTATACAGTATGATCATGTAATTCTTAGGCTGGTCAGGAGATATATGAATACATCTACCCAACCCTGTGTCCTGAAATCGTTTTCACTGCTGAAAATCCAGACAATATAGTTGACAATTTCTAAATCACATCCACGTTTCAGATGGAGAATACTTTGTAATACCCTCGGCGATATTTTTGAATTCGTCCTTACTCCCAACTTGTACTAAGGGAGCACATCAAAACTCGACCGCCCGGCAACCGCCGGTTCCGTGCAGTTCCGTGAGGTTGCAGCCGGTTTCTATTGTTCTAAACAATGATATGCGGTCCAACCGGGCGGAACCGCCGGTTGCCGCGCGGTCGAGTTTTGATTTGCTCCCTAACGTAGACTAGTGTGTATAAGTCGTAGTTCTTCTGACTGGATCGGGACACTGTAGTTGAAAGTTGAAACAATTCTCCATATAGTACAATTTGCTTTAGGTTGTTTTGTAGCACGTCTAAAAGTCATTATGGTGATCATTTTGCAGTAAACTAACTATACACAATC
Source organism: Ophiura sarsii (assembly GCA_035610835.1). NCBI lineage: Eukaryota > Metazoa > Echinodermata > Ophiuroidea > Amphilepidida > Ophiuridae > Ophiura > Ophiura sarsii. Next base: position 49,173,254 of record CM069455.1, read on the forward strand.
TAAGAAGATGGAATTGCCAAGTCTCTGTTGAAGATAGAATGTTGATCCCGATGTACAGTGTCTCCATTTCGACCTCTAAACATATCGTGGTGATAATTTGGACGGAGGTCTTAAATAAACCCAATGTCTAAGATGATTTTATGCGAAACCGCACATGAATTTGAACTTTTGGGGTTTCTGTAATATAATAGTGCTTTTAACATGTTTAAACGGAATATATGATTATAACCACTTCATAACTAATTATTATTATTATTTCATTTCAAAGGTATGTTCAATCCAAGTTATACCAGGAACCATAACCTGCCACTGTACACAATGGATAATTGCCCAATCGACTATAACCCAGACCAAGCTGATATGGACAGGGATGGAGAAGGTGATGTATGCGATGATATCGATGAAGATGGTAAGTGGATAGTCGTTATTCCTAATTTATATAAGGCGAGATATGCATACGGGATAACAACGTCTTGCATAGGGTGCAAACAGATCCTGTTCGTATTGTTTTTGGGTAGTTATCAAGTTGAGCTGAAACACATTTTACATGTCCACTACAGTTTTCTGTCTTCATTGATGACCTTGTTGATGTCTTTGACAACGAGCTCTATCTGTACGCTGACGATACAAAACTCTCCGCACCCATTAAGTCTTCAACCAGCTCCAATGCAGAAGCTGCTAGCTTTAACATCGCCATGAACATATTTGTACACGAATTATTCTTACACAGATTTTATCAATTTTCTCAAATGTCCGTCATTGTATCCGCCATCTTGAATGTGATGTATATACATTAACAACATACCAATGCTGGAAATGAATTTGTAATGGTCAAAAAACTTAATAGTCATTTTATACATGCTTTTATCTTATATTTTAGCCGACATATATGAATGTTCTCAATTTGACCACTTTTGTCCCCCATTTTGTCCGCCATCTTGAATTTGATGTACATTAGCAACATACAAATGCTTGAAATTAATTTGGAATGGTGAAACACATAATTTTATATAGTCATTTTAGTTATGCTTTTATCATATTATTTAACATATGACTTCTCAAATGTTACCATTTTTGGTGGGGTTTTTTTCACTGTTAACATGGTTAACGTCCCAGATGTGTTTAAGGACCCTAAAAGGCACCCACAAAAGTTGGTTTGTTTAATACTGGGGGTACACGGGAACCCCTGTACATACCTGACTGGCATATATATCAAATATGTATTTAGAGCATTTTCAGCAATAAAACCATTCGATATCTGACTAAATGTTTGGATACATTTCATGCGGGCTATTAAACAGACATCATCAAAGTTTAGGTTTAGGGTTAGGGTTAGAGTTAGTAATAACATAATAATCTTTGAGTTCATGACATTTCTGGAATTATTTGTCAAATGTAGGTTGTTTTAAACCTTGTTACGACTTTCAGAATAAAAATAATAGACCTTTTGTAAATTTCGTGGTGTATTCTATAGTTTTTAAAAGTAATTTACAAAAGCAAAAAAATCTTATATCGCAGTTATTGATGTAGTCTATCTTTTATTACAGGTATCAATGACAACGTAGACAACTGCCCACTAACGCACAACCCAGAACAGACTGATGACGATGGCGATGGGATTGGTGATGCATGTCAAGAAATTCCAGGTACGTAAGGCGTGGCCCGAATGAACTTATATAGATAGACGTAAACCAAGGGGGAGGGGCTGTTCTACGGACCCGCCCGACCCCCTTTTAATTTGGGATTTGAATTATAATTTTCTATATAATATATTTAAACACAATTGAGAATATTTGAACATATTTGCATTTTGTGAAAGTGTGGGACATTATTTCATGGTGTAGATTAGATTCATCATGTCAAGTCCAGAGTTAAAACTCTGGACTAAAACTCTGGACTAGATATGATGAATCTAGACCTTCGAGACCAAGCTGCTTTCTTTATCAACACTGATAATGGAGTGAAGGTCCTGCATAGATTGCCCTTTGCTAGATGTTTTTGGAACCAGCAGATTGTATATGCGTGGGTTAGATTGAACTGTAACTCGTCTCTATTCATGGTGGTACCCTGCTTCCTGATCTCTATGGCCTGCTTTACCCATCTTTTGTATTTTTCTTGTCTCTTTGCCTATACGACCTTTGGTTTATCCCAGCTGATGAACATGATTCTTGTCTATCACATGGTCTGTAGTGACAAATTCGTTTACTGTAGATTGTTACAGTTTCCTAGATGACCTTGTGTGTACCATATAGCCTCTGCTTTCTCAGCCTCTCAGCCGAATTTCCTTCTAGACTCCCCGATGTACCAGGTGTCACAGACTAATTGATACCGTGTTTGAAAACATATACAAATATAACAACAACATTGCAGTCCTAATATAATAACTGCGATATAATCATGATAATGAGGAACATACTACCGTCATCAAGATATCTTTATCCTTTTCGATATGAGATGACATTAGTAAAAATTGGTGAAAACTCATATCAAACTTTCAAACTGCCGCTTAATAAACTTTGGTATAATAACACAAGCTGAACCATTTCCTCACACCATTCAATGTTCAAACCCTGCTTCAAAAACATCACAGCCAGGTTCATACCTATACAAATTGTAGTGAAAATTAAAAGAGGACACAACAAATTACCTGCATATCATTAAAATTGATCTTTGCGCCGAACATGGTCAATAATGTTTTGAGTTTAATTTTGGTCAAACTGGAATCTACCATTTTTACAAAAGTGTCCATAATTTCTGTCGGAAACGTCCGATTTTAACATATTAAAATTCCTATGAAACCTAGTTATGAAGGTAGATGGTAGATTCATAAGAACTTTGAACAATAACAATGGTATCCATAGCTAAGTAGGCCTATGCACATTTCCCGGTCAAAATCATTTTGGGACACCCTGTACACCCTGTCACAATTCTTGCATGGTATGGAATCAACGACATAATTATGTAATCTGAAGGGGGTCTCGCTTTTCTTTGGGCATGTTCCTACGGAAGAGATTTAGTGCCAGGCGGTTAGGGTTATGAACGCACGAACTCACGAACTCGTGCCAACAATCCCGAGTTCGTGAGTATGTGACTTGTACACTTTGAAAATAAAGAAATAGTAAATACATTTTGGCTCCAACTCCAAGTCACGAACTCCTAAAACTCCAAATGTTTCCACTTTTCGCGATTTGGTTAGTTTTAGCAAACAAACCCAACCGCCTCTTTTCCTGGAAATATCCTGAGTTCGTGAGTTTGTGAGTTCATGAGTTCGTGAGTTTGTGTGTTTATATGCTGCAAACACAACCGCCTGATTTTGTTGATATCGTGTGTTCGAGAGTTGGGGTGTTCATATGCTGCAAACAGAACCGCCTGATTTTTGGCACGAGTTCGTGACTTCGTGAGTTCGTGTGTTGCAAACACAAGCTGCCGGATTGGCAGCTCGAGTTCGTGAGTTCGTGTGTTTCAAACACAACCGCTTGATTTTCAGCACGAACTCGGGATTGTTGGCACGAGTTCGTGAGTTCATGCGTTATAACCGTAACCGCCTGGCACTAAATCGCTTCCGCATGTTCCTTAGTTAGCAGTGGGGTCTCTGGGGGACATGATCCAGTATTTTTTTTCGAGAATTCGAGAAATTTGGATTTGACGTCATATTAGTCCATAGTTCAGCTTAAGTCACATACGACGATATGATGGTTTCAAATTAAAAACATCTAGCAACACCGTTTCCAAGCAACTATAAAAAAGAGCAATCAACAAAGGACCATGTTTCAACACCACCACCACCACCACACTACCGAAATCAACAACAACAACAACAACAACAACAACAACAACAACAACAACAACAACAACAACAACAACAACAACAACAACAACAACAACAACAACAACAACAACAACAACAACAACAACAACAACAACAACAACAACAACAACAACAACAACAACAACAACAACAACAACAACAACAACAACAACAACAACAACAACAACAACAACAACAACAACAACAACAACACCACCAACACCAACACCAACACCAACACCAACACCAACACCAACACCACCACCACCACCACCACCACCACCACATATCATTAATTTATGATCTTCCATACTTGTTATTACATGTAGGTCTACCTTCATCTCGATCACCCCAGTCAGTCAGTCCATTGGCTTGGATTCTGCCGCTCATCGCTGCTCTGACATTAAGCATGCTCGGAGCATTTTGTTGCTGTATGTTCTGCTGCAGGGGAATGGTTCCATTTGCACGAAGACAACCTGTAATTATTGAAAAGTTACCATACAAATTCGAAGTTGTAGATCGTCATGTAAGTACAACAGTTCAATTACAGGCCTTATTACCCCGGATATCCCGGCATACACTATAGTAGTCTCAAAGCCAATCCTCACGCCTTCATCTTGTTTCATCGCATGGCCAAATAACCACCCACATAATAGCATTGTTATATTGAAAATTAAATGGCGGATGTTTGATAATTTTAGAAAGTGGCGTGCACTGAAACTTGTGAGATAGATATATTATAGAACCCGCTCCATCAAGTTGCGCTTTAGAAAGACGCCCCTTCCCCCCTGATTCCCCAAATAAAATGACAAACTTTATGTATATTAACAAACAAACAAAATTGGTCCCCCCCCCCCCCCCCCCCCCCCCCCCCCCCCCAAAGCCCCGAGATCCAGAAGCTTTTTATGAAAACGGAGATGTAACCCTGTATTTCGTTTTTGTAATGTTTTCAATTTGCTGGACATTGTGTATGTTGCTTATCATTTGTATTTATTTTGTGTGTTATCAGCTCTTTGTGGATGGTCTAGGAACGAGTTTATACCCGTGGGCTGTTCAGGGTCTTGACGAAGCGAATCTAGACCCCAACGCGGCTCTCATGTATTAGATTCGGGCGTTAAAACACCTGTTTACCAATGTAGCACAGCACGATATGTACTGTATGGTAATGGTAGTTATGATAAAGAAAAACTGTAATAACATATAATTTGATAGATATCTATACCTAGATTATAACGAGTTGAACATTAATTACAAATACCCATTGAATATATCAAACGTGAATATATCATAAATTAGTCAAAGGTCTTTCAATAGTATATGTTTATTCTTATAATTATATGATCTCTATTTTAGTTGAAGGCCTATATTGAAAGGGTATTAAAAGCAATATTTTATCAATAAGACGAAAAGTAAGTGCTAGTTGATATACATTATATTTAAGGGGTTTTAGGGGTATTAAAAGCAATATTTAAATAGTATTAAGACGAAAAGTAAGTGCTAGTTTGGGTGTTACGGGTTTCGACGCGCTGTATAATATAAATATTAAAACACACAAATATTTACAAATGTGCTAGTAGGATTTAAAAGTACATCGAGATTAAAAAAAACTCAGCATAATGTTCATTTTTAAGAAAACACATATCAACACAAACCTTAAAAATCAAAATATCTAAAAACACAGTAAAACACAAAAATGCAATTTATAAAAAAACAAAATAGAGGAACATTGGCAAAAGAGTTGATTGCAGCAAGCAAATTGTCACTATTGAAAGCAATATCTTAACAATAAAGCGAAAAGTAAGTGATAGTTGATATATATTTAAAGGGTGTTAAGGGTAATAAAGGCGATATTTTAATAATAAGACGAGAAATATGTGCTGGAAAACCTTCTCTATACTATATGAGTATGACTACCATTCACTACTAACCAAAATTAGTAGAGAGGGCGCCCTTTGTGGTCAACAAGTTACTATGGTTACACCGCATTTTACTGTAGTCATATTCATACACGCCGTTATTTTCGAAAATAACTCGCCATCGATGATAATCATTTAATCCGTTTTAATCCCATGAATACGATGACCGTCCACACGAAAACTTATCTTCGACCAACTTCGGTCGGGAGCCTCTCACTACCATACGGAGTCCTATCGACACCACCCATATTAATAACAATTAAACATTAATTGCAAGAAAGCGCGAAACGGCAACTTTAAAACAAATGAAAAGATCCAATAAACACACAATGAATGATTCATGAATCACAACCACGTGATGAATCTATAAATGCAGTGGTTGTAGAGGCATAGGGGGAGGGGGGTATTTTTAGGGGGGGGGGGGGCGAACCGTATAATTTAATACAAGTGTTCTATTGAAGACTTGCACACTATGTAAAAAAATTACACAAATTATGTAAAAAATACATAATCTGTGTAAAAATAGAACTCCATAATACTATGTAAACAGTTGTGTTAAGCTTTTGCATAGGAATTTACACAAGCTTGGGTATATATTACATGTTTTATGTAAACTCTTACATAATTATTATGGAGTTCTATATTTACATAATTTTTTACATAGTGTTTTCTGTGTGTATCACACACCCCACCCCTTTCGAAAATAACGCCCGTATGAACATGACTTTTGATACGGTGACTTTTAGGCCAAGTAAAATAATAAACATGTTTCTCGTTCCCGCCCTCGCCAATTTTTGGAGATGTTCAAATATCTGTGTTATTTTTCTTATTTCCTAGCTAACTTTGTTTCATTTATTGCTGTGCTGAAATAGATGATAATCATAATAATGATGGCCTTCCCATAATATGACGACAAAGCTTCAACAATGGGAATTTATCACAGATATGAATAACAAAATTGTTCAAAATAATAAATAATTTGGACCTCCCTCACCGACTGAAAAAAATCTGGACGAGCAACATTTTTTTTTTACTTGGCCTTATATCATAAATGGCTATCATCCAATGCTTGTGATCGTATCTGTAATTTCACCTCGTCTTTTTTTTCATCCCCATGGCAAAAACATGTATCTTATATGTAGTTTTCTAACAGTATACTTCATTTTAACATGATCAAAGTTAGCCTTTTTTCTCCATAAATCAAGTAGTGGTTTAAAGGCAGTATATTACTTTTATTGTCTTTACAAGTTGCAACCTTTTCCTAAGTGAGTATTATTGAACCAAGTCAACACAATCCATGTTAAAAGGAAGTATATCATTAGGAAAGTACATATAAGATACATCCTTTTGCCATAAAAGGGCTGTTTCGGGATAAGTGTCACTTTATTGCATCTTACGTATTAATAGCATGTAATAAAACATTAGCAAGCTTGAAAAATGTGTAAATGATGTGAATTTCTTATTGATCTTTTATGAGTGATCTTTCATGGGAAACCACCCGTGCAATGCATTTGCCGTTCGGGCTTTACAGGGTGATTCCAAAAAAAAGTATACTCCTTTTTGAGATTTTATAACTTAACATCAGTGTTAAAATTGTACAGAATTGTTATGGAGGCAGACGGATTAGCTTTCTAAAGAATTTCAGTTGGCTGAAATTGGTTGTGGTAAACATATTTTATGCTCATTTGCGTAAAAGTCAACATTTTATACATACCGAACAAGTTTTGCGATATTTTCTCTTATCAGATCTATTGAATTCCACTATTGAAAACGGTCCACACTCTAGTCCGAGCTGAGTCCGACTATCACAAAATCCAAATTTGTTTTTGTTGTTGCTAAATTCGTGTAATAATGACTTTGTTTTTGTCATTATTTCGCATTTAATGTTTGAAAAAATAAATGAGAACGTTTGATTTGTCTTTATAGCTATTGTGTACCATTCTTGAATCCACTTGTTCATTAAAATAAATATCAAGCATAATATTGAGTAAAATATTCAATGTGTTCGGTTTCAAAATGCAGTAACTTTACCAAAATAGTAATATCTGATTTTTTTTTTTTTTTTTTTTTTTTTTTTTACCACTAAAGATCACTTTATTTTGAAAATGCTACATGCTTAACCATACGTGTATGTCCATTTGGGATATTTGAAGATTTTCAAATAGTCTGATTTATCCATATATGTTTGAAACAGTTGACTTTTTCCATCCATGAACTAAATCAGAGTTTTTGTTTAGCTATGTGCAAGATTTAAAAGAAAGACTTATAGCCTACCCAGAAGCTACAGTCCATGAAATGTATATAACTTCTTATCAGGTATAGGCCTATAATGGTTATGCAGAAACAGACATCAATATCTTTAACACTTTCCACGCGGCTATTAGTTTTACCCAATGAGTTTTACCATTACAAAATAGATTATTCAGAAACCGTTTCCCAACATTCAGAGTCTATCTCAAGGATTACTGATCCAATACTATAGGCATATGTGTTCTTATAAATTAATGCATTTATATCATTTTTTTTTTTCTATTCATTTTATTTTTCATTCATCTATATTCTATACATAGTTATATAACATAATAATAATATATCAAACATACTGGTATCAATAAGTTACAAATATGAAAAACATGACTCTACCAGCGAACAGCATGTACCAACAATTACCATTTTTGCATGAAGATAGATGGCTAATGATCATCAATGGCACATGACCTTCGCAGTTGAGTTGACAAACCAAGGCAATATATAATATGGGCTGTCATGTACATGTGTTTTACAAGACGAATATCAAAAACCTACTATTTACTCTGTGCTATGTAGGCTTTTGCCAATCTTATGCCACATATTTTCACTGTGTCTCAAGATACTAATTCTCCATTTTAATTCGTATAGAAACCATTTAAATGCATCAACGTTTTTATTATCAGTGATCTTCATATGTCTGGATCTATACAGAGTGAACGACGCCAGACTAAGCATTCTATTTAGCATTACATTCAATACATTTTGATTATCTGGTTTATAACCAAGCACAATGATTTTTAACGATATCTCTGGACATGGAATATTGTTAGAAATAATAAATCTTTTAAAATGAACCCAAAAGCTTTTTGACAAAGGACAGGCAATAAATGAATGTAGATAATCATCTGATGTGCTGCACTCAAAACAATTGGGTGAGTTTGCCTTGTTCCATTTATATAAGTTAGCTTTGGTAGCGATGATTCTATATAATAATTTGTAATTGAACTCTGCCGATTTTCTCTCTTTTTCAAGAATAGTTTTCATAGTCCAAATATCGTCCCATTTTGGTGACGTAGACAGTTCCTGTGCCCATCTTTTTTGAATAATTGGCACGACTGTAAACTTTTTAACTATATAAACGTAAATATACCTTGATTGCCAATACATTATATTTACACGTTTTTTATTTACATATATACACGAGGTTCTTAAACGAGTACTTATTTCAATAGGCATGTTGTTGGCGTTTAATAAATTCTTTGGAATTGATTTGAAAATAATAAAAAGCTCTGCAATCCAGTTGTGCTTATTTTTAAGCTTGTCAAGTATATATGTAGTGGAAATGATACCATCATTATTTATAAGATCATTGATATATATTATATCACTATCAATCCAGTGTTTGAAATACAAGGTCTTGCCATTGTGCATGATCAGGTCATTTCCCCATATAATATGACTTTTGACCCTTAATGAGTCGTTGATTGGTAAATTTCTATAATCATTATCTAGATTATGCCATGCTTTTACCAGATCTGAATAAAATTTTGGTAGACCAATTAACAATGGGTCATTCTTTGCTTCCACAAAATTCATATTTAAGATTAAAAAGTTTGGACCATGAGCATTTAAATAACGTTTAAAAAGGCATTTCCATTTACTATCATCATCATCCATATAACGTTTTAACCATATACATTTCAAAGCTATACACTGTGATTTAAAATCACACATTTTTATTCCTCCCATATTGTAATTTCGAATGAGAGTCTTTCTCTTTATTTTCTCCGGTTTTTTATTCCATAAGAAATTGAAAATAATTGAGTTCACTTCATTCGTGAAGTTTTCAGGAACGGGTAGACAAGACATTAAAAATGTTAAATTGGATATACCAAGACATTTTATAATAGTTGCTTTACCATACAGCGTTAGCTTTCTTCTATACCATGAGTTCAAGATTCGAATCAGTCGATCTTTTTTCTCTTGCCAAATGCTCTTGTAACATTCTATCATATTGTGTCCAAAATAAACACCAAGAGACTTAACCTTTTCAGTTGGCCATTTTACATAGTTATGTTTTACAAAGTCACCAAATGCTAAACCTTGAGTTTTTTCCACATTAATTTTTGGTCCTGCAAAATATCCAAATGTATTAATGACTTTCAACATGTTATCAAGAGATTCTTTCGTTGAGCAGAAAAGAGTTGTATCGTCAGCAAATTGGCTAATACGAGCTTCACATTTTTCTTCGTCATTGTCATCAATGACAATACCTGAGATAGTTTTATCTTGTCTTATGTTCAAAGCTAAGACTTCGGAGACTACAACAAACAAGAGTGCAGATAACGGGCAGCCCTGACGCAAACCTCTGCTCAATCTAAAGAACTTTGATTTCCAACCAAGATTTAAAACAGAGCTCTCAATATTATTATACATTACTGTAATCCAATTGATAAACGATGGTCCAAAATTAAACTTCTGTAATGTTTGAACTATAAAGTTCCATTCGACGGTGTCGAAAGCTTTTTCGAAATCTACAAACAAAATCGCAGCCGATTTGTTCTCATTTATACATAAATTAATAACATCATCAATTAATCTTATATTTGTACCAATGTATCTACCTTTTATGTAACCAGTTTGATCTGTATGTATGATTTTACTTATAACTTTCTTCAAACGATTTGCCAAAACCACTGACATGATTTTGTAGTCAGTGTTCAATAGACTTATTGGGCGCCAGTTTTTTAATTGCAGTTTGTCGCCCTTTTTGTAAATTAAACTGATAATTGCTCTTCTTTGAGTGGATGACATGTGACCTTTTTCGAAGCAGCAATTTAATGAGTTAACCACTAAGCTACTTATACAATTCCAGAACACCTTATAAAATTCTGCTGGAATACCATCACAACCTGGACTTTTACCCGGTCTTAGTTGATCTACTGCTTCTTTGCATTCAATATTCGTCAATAAACCTTCACATTTACTTTGTTCCTCTTTGGATAAAACATCAGTAAATGTTGTATTATGCAGATACCCTTTAATATTGTCACTATCAATATCAGTACTTGTATATAGATTTTTGTAAAACCTTTCTTCTTCCTTCATAATGTCTGATTGCTTAGTAAGCAAGGAATCGTCAGGTAGTTTGAGTTTTGTGATAGACTTTTTTATTGCGTGAAACTTTTCGAGACCAAGAAAATACGCACTACTTTTTTCTCCTTCTTCGTACCATTTTGTTCGCGATCTCACTATTTGACCTTTTACTGTATTTTCATACATCTTGTCAAGTATACCGTTTATTCTATCAATTTCATTTACAACACCTACATCGGGAAAGCGGATAGCATTTAGACCTTTTAAATAAGACACTAAATTCTTCTCAACCTGACGTTTTTGTTGCTGTTTTGTCACACAATATCTAACCGAGAATTCTCTTATTTGTACCTTACAATATTCCCATAATAAGTGGTCATCATTTATAGATTCTGCTTTTTCATTGACACCATGGATGATATCTTGTATACCTTTTACATATGCAACATCATGTAAAACTGATGTATTTAATTTCCAATTACCTGGCCCTCTTTTCTCAGTATTGATTTGGAATTTCAAGGAAACAGCTTGGTGATCCGAGCGCACGCTCGGTCTTATATCACATGAATTGACAACATCTACAAGATTTTTACTTACATGAATGAAATCGATTCTTGTTCTTACAAGTGGTGTTTTCTGCCTATATGTGTATTGTCTTTTTGATGGATTGAATGTCCTCCAAATATCTACAAGGTTACGTTTATTTATTTCTGCATTAAGATATTTTGCATCTTTATTGACACACATTATTCCACCTTCTTTGTCTTCTGCTTGATTCAAGCAGGTGTTAAAATCACCACCTAGAACAAGGGCGTGATCATCTGGAACGTGTTGATCAATTTTCTTGAACATTTTTGTGTAAAAGTTATACCTTTCTTTCATATTATTCGGAGCATATGTATTCATAAGGGTAGTCTTTTGGTCATCAATAACCGTGTTTATCATCAACATTCTACCATTTTCATCAGAGTGTGTGTCGTTTACTAAAATTTATATTTGCGGAGAATTTAATTAATATTGAGACACCTCTGGCATTTGATGCACCACATGAATGATATGAAACACCATCAGGCCAATCACATATATCATGATTTACAATGAGTTCATTTGTGAAATGTGTTTCTTGCATAAACAGTACATTTCCATTTTGATTGCAAAACCAATTGTAGATTTGCAGTCTTTTTGTACGGTCTTTGAGACCGTTAACATTAAGAGTTATAACATGATAACAATATCTGATAAATGTTACCATGATTCTTTTTTGCTGATGATAGTGAATAAATGCATATATTGCCGCATATATCGGTTGCCTTCATATTCTCATTTGTTCATAATTATTTTACTTTGAGTACACTTTTTTTTTTTACTCGCCCTGTAGGCAAGATGTTTAACACTTCCCATGCAGCTATTCGTTTTAGCGTAAAACAAAACAGATTTTCCAGAAACATTTCACAAATTTCAATGTCTATCTTAAGGATTACTGAACCATTATTATGTATGTTTGTACTTGTTTTAATGCATTTTTCATGGTGATTCCAAATATGATAATGAAATTCAATAATGTTGACACTCTGAAACATTTTGTGAAATTTTGTAACTGTCGTCTGTGCAGACGACTGCCGCGTGGAAATTGTTAAGGACCTTAAAATACTAAACATAAGCGACATCAAACAAATTGCTTTTGTTAGCTAAATTATTGTTCACTCTAACTCTCAATTTCCCGTTTAATTCAGTACTAAGTCAGGTGCTATACCTATGTATATCATTTTAAAATTAAAATACAAAATGATGTAGAAAAAAAAGCTTTTTGTGGAAAATGAGCAAGTTACATCCGATCAAAACACCACTGTCACGGTAGTAACTTTGAGCAGAGACATTCTATTTTTTTATCGTGGCTTCATTGTACCAGGATGGTTTACACAACGTACCATTACTCTCCATATATAAATACTTATATTATTTGTTGTTTGCAATAATATTATATAGGCACCCTCAGTTATTTTGGAATGGAGACGCGCTTTAATTTTGTTTTCCTTTTGGTTTTTGTAACGGTATCAGCATTATCTGTGGAATAAAACTCATAGCTATAGGAAAGAATGAATCCAAAATTAACGCTTTCCACACGACAGGCGTCTGCAGACGACATTGGGCTATTTCAGATAATGATGACCCCCCCCCTAAGAGGACAATTTTATTTTTATTTTAGTCCGGAATTCCATGACTCCCTCTATGAAAAGTATATGGAATTCCAGATCAAACTTCAAAAAAGTATGGAATTCCAGATCAAACTTCAAAAAAGTATAGAATTCCAGATCAAACTTTAAAAAAAGTATGGAATTCCAGATCAAACTTCAGAAAAGTATGGAATTGCGATGTCCTCTATAGGGGGAGGGCGGTCTAAATTGTGAAAAAGTCTGGAATTCCAAGAACATGTGCCAAAAAGGTATGGAATTCCATTGAAAAATTGGTGGGGAAAAAAGTCTTGAATTCCAATGTCCTCTATAGGCGGGGTTCATAAAGCCAAAAAAATAGTTGTGTTGCCCTCATCCGGCCGGGTCAAAATTCCGAGAATGTGGGCCGGGTACTTTTTTTTTTTTTAAATTAAAAGAATTTCTTCTTTTTTTTTCTTTTTTTTAAAGATTTTTTTTTTTAAAATTTATCATGATATTTTTTTCTTCAAGATTTTTTTTCAAGAATTTTTTTTTCTCAAGATCTTCCAATCTGTGAAAATTGCACAGAGATGGGCAAGAAACCAAAATATTCACCATTGGGTTGAAAATACATCCAATAAGCGTTTTCCTTAGTATCTTCACACATGTTGACTGAAATAATAGGTATAAAATCGTTGATTTGGTAAAATTATAAATTAAAAATAAATTAAAAATAAATAAAAAAAATTCCGGCCGGCCGTCCTTCCCGATTGTGGGCTTGTGAGGGCAACACAACTATTATTTTTGGCCTTATTATCTGGAAATAGCCCATTCCAAAATTTCACAAAATGTTTCAAAAATCTCAAAATTATTGAATGTCATTCATGTCATTGCCATATTTTGAATCAACATGAGAAATGATTAAAATAAGTACAAACATGCCTAGTATTGGATCAGTAATCTTTGAAATAGACCTTGAAAGTTAGGAAAGATTTTTGGAAAAATCTATTTTGTATGTGGTAAAACTAATAGCCGCGTGGAAAGTGTTAAGTCGATATATGCAAATAAATGATTTGATAACAAACAAATACATTTAGCTCGTAGTTATCGTCCGTGTAAAAAGTAAACGCGTTTGTATTACCTAAACTTTAAGGTCCGTATGTACAAAAGAGTTAGACCGGGTCTAAAGTTAGACCTGGTTTAAGTGGATTTTGGTTTTTCTGAAATGCACACTTTCATTAGATTTATTTTTAAAATAAGCTAATAAATTGTAAAGATTCGATTGCAAAATTCAAAGATAGCACAAAATAGCTTATGAAAATGCAGAGGAAAACAGCTCTTGAAGCATGAATAAATTTCACTTAGACCAGGTCTAACTTTAGACCCGGTCTAACTCTTTTGTGCATACGGACCTTAGTAGGCACAAAACAACTTAAACCAGGTCTAACTTTAAACCTGGTCTAAATTAAAAATAATCCTCCTCGAAAGGATCAAGTTATGCTTTGTTGAGCTCATTCTACAATTTATTAATGAACCTTGTAAAGGGCAGTACATTGTAGTGTTATATTTAGTCTAGGTGACTTTACTTTTACTTTTGCACCTTGCTGGAGCGTATAAAAGGTAGATACCGAATATAAAGGTTTTTCAAGATGGACTATTCGTCATTTAGATATTATCAGTTCTAAAGTCTTGTTCTGTTCATACCGACCTGTAAAAGTCACCTGAAGTTCAAACCCCAAAATAGGATCTCTTATTTTTAAATCCTATCACACCTACGGCGATCAGGTTATGCGCTGAAAAAAATTATCAAAGCGCCATGTCAAACGCATTAAACTCTCCAAGAACCGATTGGTGACGGACACTGGGCTTAGCTATCATCATGATAATAGGTCCCCATAGTCGCCTGTGAGCGCCAGAGCACCGCGCTTGTTTACACTCTAGTGCAATCAAGCGCTGCAAAAGTATCCAAATATGAAGAAAAAAACATGCAGGAGAGCGCAGGAAATTGTCCAAAATCGTCAAAGGTTTAAAACAAGGTAGCTCTCACTCTTAGATACTTCTATCTCGCTTATTCCGTTTTCATTTCGCTCTTAGTACGACCCGTTGCCCGGGCCCGTTGCGTTCCTTCCTATATATATACTTTCTAGTATCACTTGGATAAATATCATTTAGCAGGTGATTGGTATTCTAGCTTCATGCTCAAGGGTAACCATGGGGATAGCCTTAGCTAGTGTCCACTGTGTCACCAATCGGTTCTTGGAAAATTGAAGATTGCACACCGGTAAATGATTGTTCAGCCCTTTTATGGCAAAAGAATGTATCTTATATGTAGTTTCCTAACAGTATACTTCCTTTTAACATGATAAAAGTTAGCTTTTTTTCTCCATAAATCATGTAGTGGTAAAAGGCAGTATATTACTTTTATTGTCTTTACAAGTTGCAACCTTTTCCTAAGTGAGGATTATTAAACCAAGTTAACACAATCCATGTTAAAAGGAAGTATATCATTAGGAAAGTACATATAAGATACATCCTTTTGCCATAAAAGGGCTGTGTTGTCCTTTGCCGATGACAATCGGACTTTCTCTGTATCCTAGAATCGAGTGGCCCAATCACGATCATAAGTATATATCAAGAAAGGTAGGGGAGAGTGGGGAGTAACTGCCCCATTTTCATTTGAAGAGGTCCATAGAGACGCCAATTTTAAAGATTGAATAGACCTATTGATATCATGTGAAAGAGTGATATATTGGCTATATATTACCATGATCTAAGTACTCTAGGCCTTATACTGTAAAGGCAAGAGTAAATGATAAAGACAGGTGTCTCAATAGGCAAACTTTCCCGACGCCGGGGTAGGTTCACCGTAGGCTCAGAATTATAGGCTACACAAAGTACCATAATATCCAATACATTATATAGACTCGTTATTCTTCGTTATTTTATTCCAAAAATAAAATGTAGGGGTCCAAAATATAGGGTGGGGTACTTTTACGGAACATACTCGTTCAAAATTTAAAAGTAATAAGAAATACCACATTTTGAAATATTCTTCTCTAATATTAGTGTTAATCCATTCCTGATAACTATTTTTATAATTACAATTATCCTGTAAGAGGAAAATCAAAATTTTGGAAATTATGCAAACTATATAAATCCCTATGGGCGAACCTGTCCCATCATGATCATAGGGCGTATGTGTCCCATATAGCGCAATAAGTGCATTAACCTATACCACCACGGATGTCCCACATACATTGATGGGTTGTTAACTGCATCATATCCATAATCAATCCCATACCTACCTAAAGAATAATGTACATTAAAACCTTTTCTGCGAATATCTTTGGAAAAAAATCAATATGAAAAATGTAAAACAATTCACTTTTGCGAGGCAAAACCGGTTATTGGATAATAAGTTGACAAACATGTTACGGTGATCTGTGAGAAGCTTGCAACATACTACTGTGTGTGTTCGCCACATTTAACCAGTGGCCGCAAAAATAAGAATCACGTGGTGGGCGAACCTGCAAATAGGGCGTACACTCCCCGCTCTACCCTACTTGTTGCCCTAAAATGATTAAAGTTGGTACTACTATCTATTACCTGATTACCCCGGTACAAAAAGAGACCTTTTAAGTCAATTTCGTAGTTTTTCGGCTGATTTTGATTGCACATGTTTGTGAACACTGCTCTATTGTTTTATGATAAACGAGATCGGAGAGCGATACACCGGCTGTCTCGGAACATGCAGGATTACCCTATAGATTTATATAGATCGTGTACCTAAATGATCACTAATATCATTTAGATCGTGTACCTAAATGATCACTAATATCATTTAGATCGTGTACCTAAATGATCACTAATGTCATTTAGATTGTGTACCTAAATGATCACTAATATCATTTAGATTGTGTAGGCCTACCTAAATGATCACTAATATCATTTAGATTGTGTACCTAAATGATCACTAATATCATTTAGATTGTGTACCTAAATTATCACTAATATCATTTAGATTGTGTACCGAAATGATCACTAATGTCATTTAGATTGTGTACCTAAATGATCACTAATATCATTTAGATTGTGTACCTAAATGATCACTAATGTCATTTAGATTGTGTACCTAAATGATCACTTATATCATTTAGATTGTGTACCTAAATGATCACTAATATCATTTAGATTGTGTACCTAAATGATCACTAATATCATTTAGATTGTGTACCTGAATGATCACTAATATCATTTAGATTGTGTACCTAAATGATCACTAATATCATTTAAATTGTGTACCTAAATGATCACTAATATCATTTAGATTGTGTACCTAAATGATCACTAATATCATTTAGATTGTGTACTTAAATGATCACTAATATCATTTAAATTGTGTACCTAAATGATCACTAATATCATTTAAATTGTGTACCTAAATGATCACTAATATCATTTAGATTGTGTACCTAAATGATCACTAATATCATTTAGATTGTGTACCTAAATGATCACTAATATCATTTAGATTGTGTACCTAAATGATCACTAATATCATTTAGATTGTGTACCTAAATGATCACTAATGTCATTTAGATTGTGTACCTAAATGATCAATAATATCATTTAAATTGTGTACCTAAATGATCACTAATATCATTTAGATTGTGTACCTAAATGATCACTAATGTCATTTAGATTGTGTACCTAAATGATCAATAATATCATTTAGATTGTGTACCTAAATGATCACTAATATGATTGATTGATTGATTGATTGATTGATTGATTGATTGATTGATTGATTGATTGATTGATTGATTGATTGATTGATTGATTGATTGATTGATTGATTGATTGATGAATTGATGGATTGATTAATTGATTGATTGATTGATTGATTGATTGATTGATTGATTGATTGATTGATTGATTGATTGATTCATTGATTGATTGATTCATTGATTCATTGATTGATTCATTCATTGATTCATTGATTCATTGATTCATTGATTCATTCATTGATTCATTGATTGATTCATTGATTCATTGATTGATTCATTGATTCATTGATTCATTGATTCATTGATTCATTGATTCATTGATTCATTGATTCATTGATTCATTGATTCATTGATTCATTGATTCATTCATTGATTCATTCATTGATTCATTGATTCATTCATTGATTCATTGATTCATTCATTGATCGATCGATTGATTGATTGATTGATTGATTGATTGATTGATTGATTGATTGATTGATTGATTGATTGATTGATTGATTGATTGATTGATTGATTGATTGATTGATTGATTGATTGATTGATTAAGTGCTGGGCATTTTTAAAATATAAAAAATAACATTTGTCAATAATTATGCTTTAAATTATGGACTATGGCCCCATAGAAATAAGATTGAGTTTTTATTTTAATATGCCATTAAGGATGCTTCGATCGAACTTTTTTTATATCAAGACACCTGACCTTTGAACATTGAACCATCGCAGCTGTATATAGTCCTACAGGGTTTGCACAAAAAAAATAGTATTACGAATTTATATAACTATAATTGAAGGAGTTATAATAACTCCTTGATATAAGCAATAACAAACGCCTATTATAAATTTGCAGGAAATCAACTCCTATGAAATTACCAGTGAACGGTTTAGGAATATCAATACCTGAATACAATTTAGGGAGCACATCAAAACTCGACCGCGGCAACCGCCGGTTCCGTGCAGTTCCGTGAGGTTGCAGCCGGTTTCTATTGTTCTAAACAATGATATGCGGTCCAACCGGGCGGAACCGCCGGTTGCTCGACAGACAACCGATTGCCAATAATATCGTATCAAATTGTGTGTATACAATGTTTGTGTTTATCTTGGGTAACTTGAAAGAGGGGAAAAATAAAAGGGTATTTTCCCCGGTGAACACAAGTTCGGGAAAAATAGCGCCTTGGCTGGGGTCTACATTATTGTTTATTCCACCAAATGACATCGCATTATAAATATGATGCGCACTACATATAATATCACAAATCTGGGGTCCTGAATCTGGCAATAATTATGGTACATTTTGTTTAAACCTGCTTCTATACTGGATATATGCGCGCTATATTATACTAATTTGCCTGTCAGGCCGGTATAAGGGGCAAATATGTCAATTAGATGGGAATTTAGTAAATCTATTAGATTCCCCCAAAAGGGGGCAAATCATAAAGGTCAAAGTGGATGGGTAATCGTGTCCTACAATACCTTTGATGAACAGACTGAAGTCACTGAAGATACATAATACACGTTCATACATATCTCTCTTTCGGCCTACCATTTCCTCTTTCCTTTTCTTTCCCTTTCCGTCCCTTTTAGCCTCTTCTCCCTTTCTTTTCCTTTTCCTTTCATTTCCTCTTTTTTCTTCCTCCCCTTCCTTTCTGTCCCTTTGTTTTCCCTTTTCCCTTTCCTTCCCGTTTTTCTTTTCCACTTCTCCCTTTCATCCCTTTTCTCCTTCCCTTCATTTATAACCATTTGTTGAGCCCGGTAGTTTAACAGGGTGAACACCCTGCCCCCCCCCCCCCCCCCCCCCCCCCTGACCCACGGGAGATACGCTACTGATTCTCGCCTGAGACTGAAATGCCATACGTTACGGATCCACCCTGTATATATATTGAAGTTCGTTACTTGTTCCCGGTTTGAGGTTATCATGGTTATAGCGTTGATGGTTCATAATTGATTTATCCTTTGATCCGAAGACTTCACATACCACTTTATTTAGATAGGATAGCCGTTAAGGTAAGGGGGTATTGTTATGATTATGATTCGCATAAGGTCACAGGTCACTAATATGTATATCAAATAAGGTGGAGTCGTTTAAAAAAATCCTTAAAATCGTGATACGTGTCTCTATTTTAAATAGAAGTTGTCTAAAAAACATAACATTTTTGGTATCATATTAAAGACAATTTATCCAGCTACCGAATAAAAAAGGATTAAAGCCACATGTTTAGCAATGGTGAAGTTATCAATCTAAACGTCGAGTGAGTCAAGGGTGGAGCCGGTGGATGAGGCGCCGGTGGATGAGGCGCCCATAGGTTTCTACACAAAATAGCGGAAAACTAGAACTTTTGAAATTGATGCCATTTTAAAAGTATACATAGGAAAGTTTTCAAACTTCTCATATGTGTTAATAACATGTGCCTGCTACTATGAATAATAATATTGCATTGTTATCTAGACATTCTCTACTAGAATATGATGTTCAATTCAGGGAGTGTTTTAACGTAAAAAATACACAGTTTTATTCATTTTATTGATTAAACAATGGCCAAATCGCGGTCTCTCTATTTCATTTGTGTGACTCTTCGGTCTTTTTCTACCCTGGGTAGTAAAACATTTAACTAAAAAACCCAGAAGTATTTCTTCACAGAATTGTTCATAGAGTTATGAAAAATTTGCTATTTAGACCTATTTTGAACCACCCTGTATTCAAAATAAAAGGAACTTTAATGATATTCATGTAGTTCATTTTGATAACCATTTCCCTTTAAATTAAATAGTCCATGCTAACTAAATTTCATAGAATATTATATACAAACCTTCATTTTATGCATTATTTCATCATAATTTTAGACACCCTGTACTTTTCCTGTGTACATTTTGGGCAGCTGATTCTTAGCAAAGTTGGTAGCACCTTCTGCGGTTGTTCTGATTTTGGTGACTATCTTCAGCTACACCCTAATTGTACAAACTATCAAAATATTTTGTGAGGAGCAAAAACGATCAACTTTTTTATGTTCCACCCTGTAAAAATGTTAAACACCCTGTATAATTTGATTATTTTTTGCAAAAATGAAAAACCTTGAATCATAAGCTTTCCAACAATATATAGTTTGTGGGTCATTAAGTATGTAAAACTTAAGGTTTGTCCCGTTTGCGATCTTTATTACCGTAAACAACATTTGATACATGACGGAGTAAAGTGCATAGCACATGTACATTGTACAGCAATACATTTATACAGTGAGTGAGTACGGTTAATAAATTCGCGTCCCGTTTAATCAGAATTGGTGCATTTCTCAACATTATTAGAAGTGAAACTTTTTTTTTTGACCAGTTTGTGACTTCTGACCATAAATGGGATATGTGGATAATCGACACACTATATATAGTTTATAAAACCGTTTCTGTGCATATGCAAAAACTGTCTGTTAAACGGGATGCTCCGCCCGTTAATCAGAACATTTGTATTGACATCAGTCGGTATTTTTAGACCAATCACAAGAAAAACATACAGAAGTTTTTAAAACATCAAGTATTGTTCACTATAAATGTGCATTTTCTGAGTTCGATTAAGAAAAATAGTCAAAATATGCCAATAACGGAACAATTATCATTCTCTTTCTCTATACTTTCTTCAATTTATAACGCGTCTGCCTACCCCTCGACCATGTTGACTTAACGAAATACGAAAATGACTCGAAAATGAAACTAACCCGGAATTGAAGTACTTCCACAAAACATTGAACGAACGTCGCACCAAGACGAATCTTGCCTAGTTTTAAAAAAATTAATAGATTTGCGTAGATTGATGCGCTTTACTCCGTAAAGTAGTTCAGGTTGTACTACCAGGCAAGATTCTTCTTCCTGCACGAACGTCAGACCCGAAAATATGTAAGCAGGCGGCGGCAATTATCGATACTTTTTGTGGACTTTTTACAACAATACTTTTGGAAAAGAACGATAAGTTTACTGGGAACGCTAGAGCATACGAATATACTATTGGATACTGCATACTGTGATTGTCATTGGTGCGGAATTAAAGGTAAATAAATGTTCCGATTTTCAACTTGAAGTTTTCTATTCTACATGAAAGGTCATCCTTAAAAAAGTCGTGTTCCAAAGTTTGAGTTGCATAGCTCTGATGGTTCTTATTTTAGACGCACAAGATGCTGTGAACTGTACCCATTGAGAAGTACACAAACTATATCGGTGGTTACCACCATTCGCGGTAATTCGACGTTATTTCATCGATTTCTCCGTAATTATACCGATTTAGGCCGTCAAATTTCAGTATGATGATGAGAAAAATACGAACTTTCATATGATATGAAAATCTCCGTATGTTTGAAATAATTCTGTGTTACGAAAATGTGATCGGGTCATCTACCTTTAAGTTGACAACTTTTACGATACCAAACAGTAAGAAACAATCCGGAAATTATACGGTACTTAATAATTTATCTTTATATTGACAAAAACATACATTAGGCCTACACCAAATATGACAAAGACTATTAGTATTAAAGTATACGGTCATTATGTCTAATAAAATTTAGGTATTTTAAAGGGACAGAGATGTGGTGGAGGCAGCGCCCTCAATTACAAAAATATATGATAACACCTGGGATTTGTGTATTTTTACAAATGTATTACATGTATGAACTTACACCTCTATGGATTAAGAAAATCAGCCCTCTTTGTACAACAAAACGTTGATTCAAAAATGCTGATCGGGCCCGATCAGCATTTTACGTCCGACAGTATCCCCCTGCAGTACGCGTGATACATAACGCGAACCATATTTGCATAGAGGGCGTTTTTCAATAAATAGCGATGGTATTGTTTTAACCAAGTTTTGCTGTAGTAGAAACAACAGTAATGGCAATTTTTAATGTTCATCTTGAATTCTGAAGTAAATTTTTAAACATTTAAAATTGTCAACACCACTTAATGTCCCTTTAATATATAGTCTGCGTCATAATGCTATGGACATAATTCCAACAATGCGAGCGTATGCGGGGGTGCGTGTACACATGCGTACGTGCGTAAACCCAAAAGTGTGCACTGGGCGCTATCAAAAATAAAGACATGTCCTGATTGGTCAATCGTGAAAATCGTCACGCGCATGCATGCATTATTATAGTTGTGCGCGCATTTCATCCATCTGTAAACAGCTCCACGAACAACAACAAAACACGCTCGCGTGAAATAACTTGAATTATGTCCATGGTATAATTTTATGACAGTGATTGCAGCAGGTTAATAGTCTCGGGTTATACATTTTCTCGGTCGAATGTGTTTATTCGGGACAATTGGATAATCGGGATGATATCTTTGCTACTCCCGATGTGCCCCGATTAAGCGCTGGCGATTGCACCAATATAATGTACATGATTATGTGCACAACATCAAACCATGATTAAACGAACATGCCAAAAAAGATGTCTTGATACCTCGTCACAAAACATAACAATTTGTTTTATGTCAAGTATATCGCTGGTTCCTAAAACATTGCACTTGTACTCATAAGGGATTTGAATCGAGTCGACGTCCGGTCCTCTGTTTTTCTCTGTTGTTTTTCCCTTTTTTCTTTCGCACGTATTTGAAAGTCCTTTGACCACTAACAGGGTGTCCATGAATAAGGGCGCACATGTTCCACGTGATTTATTGTCCTCATTGATTAGGCCTACTCAGTATTTTCGCTGTAATCTGTATATATTCGGAAGGATAATTTAGTTGGATTTCAAATGCCGTTTATTTGATTGTGTTCACTTTTCTCAATCTAAAAAAAATTGGGCTTGTGCCACTTTATGAAAAAAAATGTTTTGGAGAAGTGTCATTTTCAACTTTTAATATTTCGTATTTGGATTTGATGTTTGTACGAGCTTCAAGATACTAGTAACGAAATGACCTTTCGTATATGCAGTTTGTTTTGTCAAATTTGTTTGAATATATCTAGAGATAGGCTACGCTTGTTTGACCATGACTGAGCAAACAAAAGTTGTACCAGTTTTTGATAGAAATCATCCATGTGTAAAATTGATGTATGTTTAACGCTTTGAACCCTTGCTTCATAACAATAGCACACATTTGACTTTTAGTGATCAACTTTAAAGGGGCATTGAGAGATTGCCGAGAAAAATAAAATTTCGAAAATGTATACTTTTATATAGATTAGGCCTAAATGAATCATGAAGAAGTTACGGCAGTTTTACGGAGGCTGAACCTAAAATGGGTCAAAAAACGTGTTTTTTCATAATTTTTTCCAAAATGTAAAATTTCATGATCATGGTTGGATTCATTGAACCCTTTCCTGCAAAATAATGTATACTTTTATATAGATTAAATGTATAATGAAAAAAGTTACGGCAGTTTTACGGAGGTTATACCGAAGGTGCACAGCCCCTAGGTTGCACACCACCAAATACATCTCCCATAGGGTTACACGTGAAATGCACAACTTTAAAATGGATATTTCTCGACGTTATAAGAAACTGGTTACTTGAAATTTTGTTTCAACTTGAAGATGAAAGCCATGACTACTAACTCAACAACTCATATATGGGGGGGGGGGGGGGGGGGGGGGTAACCGGCATAATTTTGAGCTAGAGCCTTTTCAAAAAGTACGAGTTGAGTTTTCCTGGTCACACGCAATTGTTGATTAAGATTATTGCGTCAGATACCAGAAATGACCTGAACACAAATGTCTCTGTTAAAATATTAAAAAATCATCGTTGCATCAATTTTTTTGGACCTGAAGAACGCTGATGTGTCTGTCAAAATTCACACTATATTAATTTAGCCATAACATGTAGTAAATACCCTAATTTTAAACTGTAATTTACAATAGGTCTCCCGTTTCGGCATAGAAACAGGCCGGTTTGGGACTTTTGCCTCAAAGGGGGTAGGGCCAGACGTTATTTAGTGGTGTGAAACCTTAAGGTTGTTTAAGGATTCCGTAACTCGCAAGATAAGAGTGTAGGCCTAGGTCTTTAAAGGCTGGGTTCACATAGGAGTATACTGTGTAGGCCTACGGTATTCGCTATAATACGCTATTCGGTATTCGCTATACGTTATACGGGCACGGCGAATCACATAGGGTAGCACGCGTGCCCTACTCGGTCTTTTGGCGCCGATCAAATAGACACTTCAGAAATGGATTATTATAAATTCCAAATCCAATGTTATTTTCATTACTTTAACACTTATATTTGTGTATATCTTAATATTAAGGAAACCTGCACATTTGAGAGTTGTTCTATCACCAAGAGAATGTATGGTCTACATATCATATATCATTTGGTTGATATGATCATATAACATGTACATATGAAGGCATGTACTATTAAATTGCAAAGGGGTCCTATTGTTTCTAACTTACCCTATACTACGCAATAAACTGTTTATAAATCGTGATAGGGGAAATTCAGAATGCCTGTACAAGCAGCCACATCTAAACAGGACGGTATAGGCTACGCGGCACGAAAATCGAACGCGCACGATTCCCACTATGCTATACTATACTATACTATACTAAACTATACTATACTATACTATACTATACTATACTATACTATACTATACTATACTATACTATACTATACTATACTATACTATACTATACTATACTATACTATACTATACTATACTATACTATACTATACTATACTATACGGAGGTATACGGAGGGGAGGTATACGGAGGGGAGGTATACGGCCTTTTCGAATAGTGCCCTCTTATGTGACCCGGTATTATGAAATTACACTTGTTCGATTTAAGCTATACAGGTGCCCTGCAAAACGTGCACCGTATACCCGAATAGTATACACCTATGTGAACTCAGCCTAGCGCTACCACTGGTTCTGAATATGCATGCCTACTTTTTGTGACGCTATTCGAGAAAAGAATTGCCCGTTCTTTCTGACTCACCTTGAAAATGCTGTTTTCTTACGAGTATTAAATGAAGGTGTTCTATATTCTCATTTTCATTCATAGATTTACAAAGTGGTGATAATTGTTCACAATGTCGGGAGTAGTAAGACTTGCGTATGTCAATGGCAGAGGTTTAGCAGAAGTGATACGAATCGCGCTAGGTGCTGCTGAAATTGAGGTAGGTACATGCATGCATACAGGGTGAGTAAAAAACACTGCAATAGTGGAAAGAAGCCATTTTGTTTTCAAAACCAAAATGAATTTTAAAACTTTTTAAACGTTGCAAGAATGACATATTTAATCCTAACTGTGTGTGAAAAAATGAAGTCGATCGCATTTTGTGTTTGTCTTTGGTGACCCTCTTTGCTGCACAACCAAATGTACATGTGTGTCCAAGAGCACAGTGATTTTCAATTGAAATGGCACACATTGCATTTTCATATTTGAATATCCCGCCAACAAAAAATTGGAAAATGTCAGTTTTTTATTAACATTTAGAACATTATAAGCATTTCATAGCATGGGAATAGGGTAACTTGAGTATGTTAACTCACAATGTGAACAAGAAAGGATGCATCAAATTCCAATAACATCACAAATGTACTCAAGTTTCCAAATTTGAATGAGAGACACACATTTTGCGATCTTAGAAGAACCGTAGCATCGATCAGATGCCACTTTGTTAGACATTTTCTCTTGCCATTTTTATCTAAGAATCATCGCGTAATTGTGTAATGGAAACCCACCTGAACATTACGAACCACCAATTACACTAGTTATTAGAGGTAAACATTGTTTACGCGGCAAGTCATTATAGATGATGCAATGTTCATTACCAATCTATTGCGTCAATTAGTTCTCGCTAACAATTTCCGATGAAAATTATATTGTAACATTATTTTCAATTGACACGCTTTCATGTTTACTTCCATTTTCTTTATAATTCTTATTTCATATTTATGAAGTTTGAAGAAGAATTCGTCATGAGCACCGAGTCCCTTGAAAAATTGAGAGGAGGTAAGTTGATCTGCAATAACAGACATTTTCGAGAGTAAATTTAATGGACATGTGACTAATAGGAGGCCGCCATTGCGAGTGCCTTTCCCTTTTTATTTATTTTAGATGTTTGGGCATCCCTTTAATTTAGTGCTTGACACTATTGGGTTTGTCCTGGCTCAGCCTATTGTTATAAATAAATAAATAAATAAATAAATAATAGTTCTCATTGACGCATACATTTTAGATGTGGGATCGAAGATTTAGAGACGATTTAAAACTCGATTTAAGACCCATTTCGGAGATTTTGTTTGCAAGTCATGGCGATTGTGTCAGCATGGATTACATACCGCGTGGTATGTGGTGTTAAAATGTGTCTTGGCGGAAAATAATAGCCGTAACGGATGCATTCCTTGTTGATTTTCGTAAGTGTCATTAGTAAGGCAAGCTTAATAAACAATACTGAGCAAAAATGCCCTTGAAAAGTAAGCCACTAGCCATGCATTATCTAAGCGACATCAACATGGCGGCCCCCTATTAGTCACATGTCTATTAAATTTACTCTCGAAAATTTTCTCCGTATTGTTGACTGTAAATGGACCCTTTCCGCCACTTCTTTTAACACTTTTCAAGCGGTTGTATTGGTTTTACAAGACATTTTCAGAATAATAATAATAATAATAATAATATTACCGTTCTTATATAGCGCTTTCCACAATGCAAGCACAGTCCCAAAGCGCTTTTTAAATCAATTATTATCGCTGCCAGTTTAGATATCAGAATCCTTTGGTCGCTACACATAGGCGGCTACCAGTCGACAAGTGCACAAGCCTATCAGCACTACTTAGATTTCGATATCCTAACAGCTCCCCAAATATCGCTTGGGTCGACGAAGCAATTGAGACTAAGTACCTTGCCCAAGGATACAAACATGTTGGACCTAATGGGGCTCGAACTCACAATCTTTGCATTGTGAGACCGGCGTCTTATCCACTAGACCACACACGCTCAGAAGCAGAAACCTTTCCTAACTTTCAAGGTCAATCTCAAGGATTACTGAACCAATACTAGGCATGTTTTTACTATTTCGATGCATTTCTCATGGTGATTCCAGTGATAATGAAATTTATTAATTTTGACATTTTTGTATCAATTTGTGAAATGTTGGAATGTCGTCTGTAGACGCCTGCCGCGTGGAAAGTGTTCTAACAGGCCATCTGGTAAAACATTGTGTGCGTGTTAGCAATATTACCCGATTTTGTTGTCTGATTTATTTCATTACAGAGGGGAAGTTGATGTTCAATCAAATACCTCTACTAGAAATCGATGGTCTTCAACTCGTGCAAACTATGCCCATAGTACGATATATATGTCGGAAGAAAAATTGGCTCGGACAAAATGCAGAGGAATCAGTAAGGTAAATTATTCACATTCCAAAGCTTGACGCCAGTTACATGATTTAGGCCACTTTGCATAGCCGTACGTATGGCTAATACAGCCGGAACGCAAGTTCGATTTGACCCCAAATTATTAGGTACGAGGGCGTCCTAATGTAAACACGAAAAATTCAAATTTAGTCGATCACCTATTTATAAATAACTAACACTTATTTAGGACGAAATATATACAAAAGGAGACCGCTGATCGTTTACCCACTAATCTACAATGAAGCATACATCTATTGTACTTCATACTGTTTTATCGAATCAATATATTCAGACACCAACGACCCGAAATGTGAGATTTCATGCTACTGCATCGGTGTAAAAACTGACATGAACTGGAAGAAATGGTAGCCAATTGTAGATGAAAACGTCCGTAAATCCCTTATTTTACAACGTCGTAAAAAATCCATCTATACAGTGGCACATTATAATGAGTTGTTTGATATCCTTCGTGTTTGAAATAGTAATAGTGTTTAAGACGATTTTTGCCGCATCATTTGAAGCCCGATGTGAAGCTCAATTGTAGTGACCAAAATTTGGCACTTGACAATAAGTGTTTGAATCTCCCGGTTATAGCCAGTTTACCTCGATAGCGTAGATGGTAAAGCGCTCGCTTGAAGAACGGGAGGTCCGGGGTTCGATCCTGCACAATGTCACAGATTTTTTTTCTCTCATCAAAATCAATTTTGTTGGGTTTTTAATTTATTTATGATTGTTTTATGATGATTTATGATGACCATGTTTCTTACCCGATATTCCGTCTGGGTGCGATTGTGCTCAGGTTATCCCTTCACCCACTCAAATATTAGTTTCACTAGACACATTACGCATAATGAGGAAAATCAGGTGTAAGTGTAGCAAAATATTGTCATGAAAACCATCTTCTAAACGTCACATCATGGGCCGTCCGTGACTCCGTGTGTATATGAAAAAAATACGTCGCGTCTTTTATACCAGGAAATACAATACAACTTTAAAGTCTCTCTGATCCCGAGCACTATGCCAAGGTTTGTTTGTTGCTTTGGGATTATTTATACTAGAATGGTGGGGATCTGTTAACTTATGAAAAAGAAATGAACCAAACATTCATATATAAATCACACACAAAAAATGATTTTGACGAGAAAAAAATAAATCATATGAAAATGTGCAGAGCAGAAGGATCGATTTCGAACCCCGGACCTCTCGTTCTCCAAGCGAACCCTTTATCACCTAAGCTATCCAGGGAAACTAGTTATAGCTGTGAGATTTAAACACTTCATGAATTCTGTTTCTAGAGCCACATGATGCAAAAACATCATTTATTCTGTTAGATAAAAAGTATATCACAGTTATTTAGCTCATAAGTTGAAAAATATTTCCTTCGAAAGATGTCCCTCCTATGCACAAAGCCTGCAATCCGCACAAACATCAAAATATAATGCGATCGCATAGGAATGGACAATGGACAAAATACCAATGGTTCCAAATTTTACTCTCTCTTACAATCTGTTTTTATCTACTTAAATGGTCACGTCGTAAAATCGATTTAGGAAATAATAATGACTAAAACCCTCATTTATCTGAAAATGTGACAATTTTGAAATTTCGCTGTTTAAGACAGCTGTTTGTCAGATCAATGTAACGCTACTTTTGTACATTTCACTTTCGATATCGAAAAAATTGCAAACTTCCCATGTGAAATACTCTGCTTGTAAATGTTTGAGACTGGTTTTAATAAGTTAGTAAGACAGATTGTATTATTAGGAATATTTCAAGACATTAATCTCCAAAAAAGACTTACATTTGACCTCAAGATCACTCTTGAAATGATAGTTCAGATTCCGCGGGAGTTTAACTCGGTTTTAGTACCGAAAGTGCGCGGTTCACAATTGCGAAGTTCATTTCGGTAATAATTGACCTTTTAACGGTTATTCGGCTAAGAGGCGTTCCGACTAATACGTAATAATAAATTATAATACAACACTTTTGTATAGCGCAACGGGGAGTCACAGTGCGCTGTACACACATAGACTCATTATGTAAGAACTCTTACTTACCGTCTTACCGCTCCCATAACCCTCCAGGGTCGTAGGGGCACTGCATGACGGATTTCTTTACCACCTCCCTCCATCTGACTCGGTCCTGTGCCAATGCTTGGGTTTCTGCGAAAGTTTTCCCAGTCCATTCTGTGATGTTGTCCCTCCAACTTTTCCTCTGGCGACCTCTTCATATGAAATGCCAAGGAGGCGTCTTAGACTTCTCATCTCTACCGCTTCGATCTTTCTCTGTAGTTCTGCCGTCAGAGTCCATGACTCGCATGCATATAAGAAGATGGAGAGCACAAGAGCATGCAGAAGCCTTAGTTTGGTGCCGAGAGTGATGTTTTTATCTTTCCAAATGGGTTGTAACTTCGCCAAGGCAGCTGTTGTAAGTGCGATTCTTGAAAGGATTTCTGGCTTGGAACCTTCATCGCTGATGATGGCCCCAGGGTATTTGAACTTCTTAACTGTCTGTAGTCTTTGGCCATTGACTGTGATTGGTGTTGTTATCACTTCGTCTTTGTTACTCATCAGCTTGGTTTTCTCTGCACTTATTTCCATGCCGTATCTGGTCGATGTTTTGTCCAGTTTGTCAACCAAACTCACCAGCTCTTTTTCGCTGCCTGCCAGTCCGTCGATGTCGTCCGCAAACCTCAGATTGGTGATGTTTCTCCCTGCTATGCTGATTGTTCCATTGTGATCTGTTAGTGCATCAGTCATTATTCTTTCTAAGAAGATATTGAATAAGGTAGGGGATAATAGGCAGCCTTGTCGGACCCCAACTGAGGTGTGGAACCATTTACCAACTTTACCTTGTGCAAGTACTGCGCTGCTGGCTTTGCTGTACAGTTGCTCGAAGGTTTGAATGAGCTTTTGGCCCATGTTGTAAAGCTTCATCGTGGCCCACAGTGCTTTGTGCCACACACGGTCAAAGGCCTTTTTAAAGTCAAAAACACATGGAAGATGTCTTGCTGATGTTGGTTATATTTCTCGCACAAAACTCGCAGGTTGAATAATATTTGCTCCATTGTGCTTCTTCCACTTCTGAAACCGGCCTGCTCTTCAGCTATGATTTCTTCCGCCTGTAGTCTCAGTCTGTTCAGTAGGACTTTGAGCATGACTTTACTGGCTGATTAGACTAATGGTTCTGTAGTTCTGGCATTGCTGTAAGTTGCCTTTCTTAGGTAGAGTGATGATGAGTGACTTGATCCAAGGTGTTGGCCATTCACCAGTTTGCCAGATCTTGTTGCCGATGTTGGTGAGGAGGTCTACCACAGCTTCGCCACCTTGCTTAATGAGCTCTGCTGGAATATTGTCCACACCTGGTGATTTTCCGTTTTTCAAAGATTTTATGGCTTGTTCCACCTCTTCCCTTAAGATGGGAAAGTCATCATCATTTGAAGATTCCTGGCATACAGTTACATTGGGATCGCCTTTAGTCTGGTGGTTATATAGATCTGAGCAATACTCTGTCCACCTCTTAAGAATGTCTTCCTCCTCGGTGAGACAGTTGCCATTTTTGTCGTGAATGGTGCTGACTCGCGCCTGTCTTGTTTTTGTAAGGTCTTTGACAATCTGAAATGCTCTTCTACTGTTGTTTTTCTCCAGACTTTCTTCCATATCTATGCACTGTTTCTTGATCCACTGATCTTTAGCCCTGTTCATACGTTTTCTGACCTTCTTGTTGACTTCTTTGTATGCTGTGGCACCTGTAGGAGTATTCTTTAGTTTCTTGAGGTCTCTTCGTTTGTCACACATGTCAAGAATGTCGTCTGTAACCCATGGCTGTGTTTTCCTGCGATGTTTCCCAAGTGACTCTTCTGCTGTCTTGATCATTATCTCGTTAAATTTCGTTGTCAGCATTTCTACACTATCATCAAGCATCAACAAGGGAGCAAACTTTCCACCCACTGTTGCCTGGAAGGTTTCACAGACGCTAGGATCTTTCAGTCTATCCAAGTTGAACTTCAGCCTGGTGCTCTTGCTTTTCTTGACATACTTCAACCTGACACGAAAGTTCAGTATTGCCATATCATGGTCGCTTCCAACATCTGCGCCTGGGTATGTCCTTGTTGTCTCTTTGTTGATTCCTGACTGGAAGCGTTTCCGCACCATTATATAATCAATCTGGTTGTGGTATCGGCCATTGGGTGCATGCCAAGTCCAACGTCTAGATGGCTTGTGCTTTCCAAGTGTGTTTGCAAGTACCATGTTGTTGTATCTAGCAAATTCCAGCAGTCTTAGCCCTCTGTCGTTGGTTATGGTATTGCAAGAGCCGCCGCAGATATCTTTCCAATCCTTCTGTGCATCTTCGCCGACCTTCGAGTTCCAGTCTCCCTGAATGATCAGAATGTCCTTCTTGTGAACTTTATCAATGACCTCTTGGAATTGGGTGTAAAAAGACTCCACCTGGTTATCATCGTAGGCTGATGTTGGTGCATAAGCCTGGATCACTGTGATGTTAAAAGGCGCTGCTCGTAGGCGGATAGTTATGATCCTGCTTGATATTGGGCAGCATCCCATTACAGTATTCTTGATGTTCTTGTTTACAAGAAAGCCTACTCCATCTAAGAACACCTAAAATTACACCAATTAAAAACCTAAACATACATACAAGAAAAATACCAAAACAGAATAATATACCTGAAAAAAGACTTATACCATATGAGCCAAATCGACATTGTGCATCACCGTAGGTTCAAGCACCATTAAAAATAGGCTAGGGCACATTGCAATACCCTTACGTACGGGCTCATAGTCATATGTATAAGTGTCTTGTATACGCAAGACTTATAAGATAGTCGCCAAATTGATACTCTGCATCACCATAAGGTACAAGCACCATTGAACTGAGACTGGAAATATGTCTGTATCAATACAGAAATATCGGCATTGATCTCCATACAAGAATTAAATTGTTCACCGCATTTGCATATTGGTCTCACCGCATTTGCATATCGGTTATAATTCTTACAAAAATAACTTATACACTGTAGCCATTATAATAGCGGCCCGGAATAGCGGGACCTCTAGCGCATAACTCTCGTGTTGAGCCTAGTCCCGTTACCATGGAAACATGCAAGCTGATAATTGAGAGGGTTTCAGAATAAACTATTGACGACTTTAAATTGAAAAAAACTTCTTTAACCTCGCCCAGCACCAGGGAAGAAGTATAGGGCAGTAGATTACAACCCTTTTACCATCGCAGGACGATAGTTGATCGCATCGCATTTTAATGTGCATAGGTTTTGTTTCTGTTCCTAAATCTACGCTGACGTTATTCGGTTATTGGAGAAATGGGGAGAGGCGTCTCAAATGAAGTTCGAAATATGACTACATATGGAACGCCGTTTGTAAACATTTGAACAATCATAACTTGTGTGTGTATATGTAACATTTGTGAGTATATTATTGGTTGTGCACACACAAATTATGATTGTTCAAAGATTTACAAACGGCGTACCATGGAACGCCGTTTGTAAACATTTGAACTTTCAAAGATTTACAAACGGCGTACCATGGTACGCCGTTTGTAAACATTTGAACTTTCAAAGATTTACAAACGGCGTACCATGGTACGCCGTTTGTAAATCTTTGAACAATCATTGTTCAAAGATTTACAAACGGCGTTTGGAGAAAAGGCACTGTTACTATATAGTATTAAATGTAATTGGATGACCAGTTATGCAAGCTCAGCTATACAGGACCCTAAACAGGTTAAAGGCAGTGTTGGAGCAAGTCTGACTCGGACTCAATGGATGAGTCCTAGTATGGACTCATACTCATACCCATTGGACTCGGACTCAAGCCTTGTGGACTCGGACTCGAACCCGAGTCCGTCGGACTCGAACCCGAGTCCAGTCAAACATGGCAAATTTCAAACAAGCCTCTTTTTTTAGGCCTAAGTTACACATGATTGTACAAGATACTGCTATACATGTGAGGGCAGTATATTGTGGACAGTTGACGTGTATTATAATGACCTAATTGAGACACTTTTATTTCCAAGTTATTCAGTATTTGGACTTATATATTAAAAGTTGAAATTTGCCATGTTTGACTGGACTCGGGTTCGAGTCCGACGGACTCGGGTTCGAGTCCGAGTCCACAAGGCTTGAGTCCGAGTCCAATGGGTATGAGTATGAGTCCATACTAGGACTCATCCATTGAGTCCGAGTCAGACTTGCTCCAACACTGCCTTTAACCTGTTTAGGGTCCTGTATAGCTGAGCTTGCATAACTGGTCATCCAATTACATTTAATACTATATAGTAACAGTGCCTTTTCTCCAAACGCCGTTTGTAAATCTTTGAACAATGATTTTTCAAAGATTTACAAACGGCGTAC
Organism: Ophiura sarsii; assembly: GCA_035610835.1. Lineage (NCBI taxonomy): Eukaryota > Metazoa > Echinodermata > Ophiuroidea > Amphilepidida > Ophiuridae > Ophiura > Ophiura sarsii. Next base: position 49,207,992 of record CM069455.1, read on the forward strand.
CATGGTACGCCGTTTGTAAATCTTTGAAAGTTCAAATATTTACAAATGGCGTTCCATGGTACGCCGTTTGTAAATCTTTGAACAATGATTGTTCAAATGTTTACAAACGGCGTACCATGGTACGCCGTTTGTAAATCTTTGAAAGTTCAAATGTTTACAAACGGCGTTCCATGGTACGCCGTTTGTAAATCTTTGAACAATCATAATTTGTGTGTGCACAACCAATAATATACACACAAATGTTACATATACACACACAAGTTATGATTGTTCAAATGTTTACAAACGGCGTTCCATAACTACAGGTTAAATGTTCCGAGGCTGATGCAGTAAAAGTTCATATAGTCCGAACATTTCAACATTGTCATGTGTTTCGTTTAACAGGATAGATATGCTCTCTGAAGGGGCACGAGACTTCTACAAACTCATCCTCCAGATGGGCAGTTTTGATAACTGGGACAAAATGATCTCCAAAGCCAAAGAGCGATATCTGCCTGTGTTTGATAAGGTGGGTGTTTGAATGTAAACTGGGACTGATGTTGATATGCCGACAACGCTATTCCCATGTTTGGTATCAAGCGTACTATACTCTATCTGTCTTCCTCAAGATAGTGACGTTACTTTATAGGCGCATAATTTAGGCACGCGTTTGTGTATCTTCCATCTTTCTACGCTCGTGTGTATACGCCAGCGCCTCGAGTAGGCACGCGCTTTTAAGTGCTGCAATGGACCCACTTCACATGAGGTTGAGCTCGCGTAAAGTACGCCTGCTCAACCTCACCCCAAAACGGTCCCCGGAATCTCTGTTGTGCGCACTACGTCATCTCGACCTCAAGGCTCTGATTGGTTGGTGTTCAAACATGAGAACTGAAAAACTCATGAGCTTTTCCACGCATTATTGTGCCCCACTGCGTCGGTGGTTATGGCGCAGCGGGAGCACTGCGTTGGTGGATACGGCGTAGCGTGACGATCGTTAAAAAGGCGTCAGCTTAAATTTGACCAATCAGGTGCTTTGGTGTTGTTGGTTGGCAGTATTTTGTGAGTTCAAGCATGCGTGCGCAGCCTGATCGAAGTGCGCCCACGTATGTCGAACTGTGGCCAGGAGATTATGTGCCGTAGGTCCATTGGTAGAACAGGGCAGTTACGTCACTGTCTCGTGATAGATACAAAGACTATAGTTTGCCCACGCCTGGAACAACGTGAAAAATGACGAGCAAAGCTGGGTCTCCACTCCATGATCTTAACACTTTCCAAGTGGCTATAGCAATAGTGTTGCCATTATACAAAACAGATTTTTCAGAAACATTTCCCAACTTTCAAAGTTTATCTCACGAATTACTTAACCAATACTAGAAATGTGTGTACTTGTTTTAATGCATTTCTCATGGTGATTCCAAATATTGTGATGAAATTTAATAATTTTGAAATTTTTGAAACATTTTGGGAAATGTTGGAACTGTCGTCTGCAGACACCAGACGCATGGAAGGCTAAGGCTAAGTCGTGGTAGATCTCCATATATTCCACGTTTGTTACATACTGATTCCAGTTAATATTTAGAGAATAAAGGTATTGTTTTTAGACCGTACCCGCGTTATAATATTGTCTGACATAAATGCGGACGATAAGTATTATATTAAGTAGAACAACGACGCCGCAGGCGGAGTTGTTCTACGCAAAAAAAAAAAAATTACCGAACGCATTTATGTCAGACAATATAACACGGGTACGGTCTAAAAACAATACCTTTATTCTCATTCTTAAACAATCATACTTAAGACATTTATCAAAGAAATAAGTACATTTTTTTGTCCACATTTGATAACTTTTACCCTGCTAGGATCGAATAACCCACAAACATTCCATCTAATCCCATGCGATGAGTACACCATGCGTAAGCGTCGCGGCGCCCTTGTATTAACGCAGGTAAGGCGCCAAAGACGCACTGCTGAAGTTCGCGTTATGGAGCAAACCACTCATTGTGAAGGTCGGACGCACTATTAAAACGTAAGCCCCACCTCCCGTGTTCAATTGTCTCATCTAAATGTCGCCGATTTCTCTGAGAACCAATGAGATTGCTTTACTTTCTTAGCTGTTTAAAAAGGGGACTGTTCTCAGCAAGCGGGTGTTGCAGCGCGCGAGCCGTCTTGTTCTTATGCAAGATTTAGTGCGATGGTCCATGCTTCACTCACTTCTTTTTTTAAATCAGCCCCTTATTTACACAAAATTAGCTTGTCAGACCTTCCTTAGGAAACATTCTGATTAACGGCACTTATCATCTCCTAGAGTAAAAGTCGTAGCTTAAATCTCCTTGGGAGAGTCGATGCAGGCCTATTTGTTGAATGTAAAATTCAGATGCAATATCAGACATAGAAGCTTAACCCTAACACTCTTGAGTCCTACGAATCACTACGATGCGGTGTGCTTGTGTCACCCGGCTCGGCAGTTTTTCGATGAAATAATGGCCCCAAGGTATGCACGGCGGAATATACTCTGCCATGCATGCATCCCCCTGTAGCCTACCGGTAGATCTTCTGTCTCTGAACACAGAGGTCCGGGGTTCAAGTCCCGGGGGAGTGGGGGCACTTTTTCCCCTCGCTATTTGGCCGCGAAAAAAAATTCTTTGTAAAAGTTGCCTCGGGGGTTAAGGTTAAAACAACCTGGTGTAGAGTCTAGATATAGAGGCTATAAATAGGCATAAATCTTTTGTTTCATTATTTAATCTGTAACACTAAGATGTAATTATGAATATATATTAAACTACGTATAGATTGTGTTATGTTGTGTTTGAAATGTGAGGAGTTGAAAAGCCTCTTGCTTGCAGGGGGGGGGGAATAAAAAAATTAAAAAAACTGTTGTCAATGTGCACAAAATATCAATGACTTGTTTTTCTTTGTCATGATGCGGCGTATTTAGTTTTCCTTTTCGGTTGCAGTAACACTTATTGAGTACCATTTCCTATCTGGAATCTTCAATTTATATACGTAAACACAGTAATGTTGGTGTTTTTTGTATTGTATAAACGCGAAGTAAATGTTGTTATTGCTCCGGGGGTAATTACTACAGATTTATACAAATGTCTGTATTAAGGTTTCCCTTTTTGACGGGGGAGATTAGCGACCCCGTCATTTGAAACGACGTTTCTAAGTCGTAACCTTTTCACAAACCCCTAAAATTCGCGGCATTTGCTAATATTAATAACTTGCATTAATCATCTTCTGAAGCGATTTTGTTGTAAAATGTAATTGATATTGTTATAATATGAAGGTAAGTGGACACAGTAAGTTTTTTCAGCTATTTGGATGCCATTTAGTAATATACTAAGCTATTTGGATGCTATTTTGTATCATATTATATGATTTAGTAATATACTGAGTCACTGAGTCCACGGCCTCTTTGTTCCGTGTTGCCTTGGTCTCGCAATTAGCCCAATGATTATGGCGAACCCTAGGCTACATCCCCCAGTCTGAATCTGAATCTGAATATTATTCTCAACGTTCCCCTCGGGAACAAAACGAGAAGTGTTGATGTGCGGTGTGCGCCGCTGCTATGCTTAGTCTTGTTGTTGGTTGGCTTGCAGGTTGATGTGAGTGGTTACGTGAGATTTAAATGTGTCCGGGTTGATACTTATTAAATGTTCAGGAAGCTGATTCCATTGACGGATAGTGAGTGGGAAGAAAGAGTCGTTGAAGACGTTGCTTTTGCCGGTTATGCGTGTAAAAGTTTTGCTGTGGTTAAGTCTCGAAGAGCTACGAGTTTCGACCGGTTTAATGAACTTGTGTGCCGGAATGGCTACCTGACCTAGGGAAATTTTGTTAAGCATGTTAAGTCTGGATGCGCGCCGTCTGTGCTCGAGTGGGGTCCAGTTTAATTTTGTAAGCATTTTGGTGACGCTACTAGTCCATCGATAATCGTTGGAAACAAACCTAGCCCCCCTACGTTGGACGGATTCCAATTTAGTGATTAAGTCCTGCGTATGGGGGTCCCAGACCGTGGAGCAGTAATCAAGGTGGGGTCTGACAAGGGTCTGGTAAGCAGTGACTTTTAGATCCTGCGGACAAGGGTGGAGATTCCTACGAATGAAGCCGAGGGCCCTATTTGCTTTGGCTGTGACTTTGTTTATGTGGTTTGTCCATTTTAGGTCTCCAGAAAGTTCTACGCCTAGGTATGTGTGTGTCTTTGTTTCCTGTAGTGTGTGTGTGCCAAGTGTGTATTTATGTTGTTTTGGAGAGTTAGAGCGGGTGACTTTCAGAACATAGCATTTGTCGTGGTTAAATTTGAGTTGCCAGTTGTCTTGCCATTTGTTCAAAGTGTGTAGGTCTTGTTGTAGTATGTGGGAGTCGTTGTCATTGTCAATAGTGTTGTACATCACACAGTCGTCTGCGAATAATCTGACTTGTGATTTTATATTATGAGGGAGATCGTTGATATAAAGCAAAAAGAGGAGAGGGCCTAATACTGTGCCCTGTGGAACTCCGGAGCGTACTTTAACCCAGTCTGATTGCTCGCCATCAACGACCACCCTTTGAGTACGTGTTGTTAGAAATTGTGTGAGCCATGTGTGTGTGTTGACCATGCATATTGACCAGGTCAAAGATCAAGAAGGGGTCAATAGGGGTCATTGAACTTTACAAGGGTAAAAGTTAAGACATGATCCGATTTGGACCGGGTTTGTCGCATCTTGTTTGGTTTGGTAAGCCAAGAAAATAAGTCAATAATATTGACCAGGTCAAAGGTCAAGAAGGGGTCAATAGGGGTCATTGAACTTTACAGGGGTAAAAGTTAAGACATGATCCGATCAATACCGGGTTTGTTGCATCTTGTTAAGATTGATGAGTTAAGAAAATATGTTAATTATATTGACCAGGTCAAAGGTCAAGAAGGGGTCAATAGGGGTCATTGAACTTTACAAGGGGAAAAGTTCAGACATTATCTGATTTGGACCGGATTTGTTGCATCTTGTTTGAATTGATGAGCCATGAAAATAAGTCAATCATTTTAATCAGGTCAAAGGTCAAGAAGGGGTCACTAGGAGTCAAAACGTCGATTTTCAATCCGTTCACCTAAAATGCTTCTCGTCTCAGAGGAAATGACTGATGTGCATTGGAATTGGTCAAAATATTCCTTAGGTCGATGCCAATACCAGTATTTCAGCGATGAAAATTGACATGTCGTGTGGGGTCACTAGGGGTAATTGACCTATACAGGGGTAAAAGTTAAAACATGTTCCGATTTGCAAAACATGCTCCGAATTAGATCGGACCTGTTTTATCTTGCTTGGTTCAATCAGGCAAGTCAATCATCATAACCAGGTCAAAGGTCAAGAAGAGGTCACTAGGGATCATTTTCTCATAAAAATCAAGACCAGAACTAGATCTAGTTCCTTTTCTTTTTTTCTTTCTTTTGTTGCTTTACATCATAACTTTTACCATTTCCAAGGAAATTGAATCATCTGGCAGTGGATATCTCGTCGGAAGTAGTCTGACAATGTGTGATATAGTGTTACTTGATGTCATTACGTGGATTGCCGAAAAAAAACCGGAAGTACTCGAAGAATTCCCGAATGTTCTGGTAAGCATCAGCAACTGTACTCTATTTGTTTTCCTCTGCACAGTGACAGTTACAGTAGCAGCATTTACGCGGCACGCGTATGTATCTCCCGTCTTTCTACACGTGCCAGCTTCGAGTAGTCGAGCGCGTTTATGTGATGCAATTAGACGAATACGCAGTAACGTCACTGTCTCGTGATGGTAACTAGATGGGGCATCATTAGTGTACCGTTCTGTTTTTCTGGGGTGTTTTTTATAATTTTACATTCAGTTTTTTAAGTCAATTTTGTTTTTTCGAGCTAGATATAGTCACTGTCACACTATACTATGGACATAATTCAAGCTATTTCACGCGAGCGTGTTTTGCTGTTGTTCGCGGAGCTGCGTCCAGATGCATGAGATGCGCGAATAACTATGCATGCGAGTAACGATTTCACGATTGAAAATCAGGACGCGCGGTCATTATTTAAATCACCAGGCACGCACCTTCGTGTGAACGCACGTACAAATGTAGGGGTACACGTACGAGTGTACGCTCGCACGAACATACGCACGTATTGTTGGAAGTTTTTATGTCCGTAGTAATATGACGCCGTATAGTAGGCCTAATGGTTTATGATATTAACCTTAGCCCCCTGAGTGCTAAAAAAAGCTAATCCTAAGTCCCTCTCCAAACGCATGCGCCGTCAGTTTTCGATGACGTAGTCAACCGAGCCTATAGTGAGCGCAGTATACTGCGCGAATGTGTAGCTGAGGGCCGTGGCTTGTGGGTGGACGTGGAGCTTGAGAACGGAGGGTCCCCGGATCGAATCCCGGATATTTAGTTGGTGTTTTTTCCTAGTAAATTGTGATTCCGGTCAAAAACCCTAAACTGGGGTTAGCGTTACGGTAACATTTTTTTCTTTTCTATTAACCCTAACCCCTCTGAGTGCTAAAAAAAGCTAATCCTAAGTCCCTCTCCAAACGCATGCGCCGTCGTTTTTCGATGACGTAGTCAACCGAGCCTATGTGGAAGTATGTCCGTAGTAATATGACGCCGTATACATGGTATAGTAGGCAGTATACTGCGCGAATGTGTAGCTGAGGGCCGTGGCTTAGTGGGTGGGACGTGGGGCTTGAGAACGGAGGGTCCCCGGATCGAATCCCGGTAGGTTCCCGGAGATTTAGTTGGTGTTTTTTCCTCGAAAATTGTGATCCCGGTCAAAAACCCTAAACCGGGGTTAGGGTTAAGGTATAACATTTCATTAATTGAAGAAAAGCTTGAAACCCTTCAATTTGTTATGAATGTTGTCTACGTTTCCCATCACTAGACGGGAAAAGAAACAGATCAATCAATCAATCAATCATTAATCCATTTGGATTCCCGGATTAGACTACAAGACTGGTTAAGGGATCACGTCAAAACTCGACCGCCCGGCAACCGCCAGTTACGGCCGGTTCCGTTCGGTTCTCACTAAACGTGTCATCTGTTATAATATACACACATAATGAGGTCAAATAGTAACACTCTGGTGAACACGACCGGTTGAAAGTGCCTCGTCACACACGTGAGCAATAACATCTTGAAGTAATGGGCTCTTTTAAGACTTAAAAGTCTCAGTTGACACCAGTACAATACAGCTATTGATTTTCGCTGGGGTTGGCTTTTTCAATCTGTTTATAGCTCAATTAACTTTTTAAAATCAATACCGAAAGTCTATGAATGTTTTTTTTTTATAGAACGATTATAGAGAGAGCTATTATGACCGCAAAGTAACAGATTGATAGTGTAAATTGGTCAGATTACAGCATTAAGTCTACCGGCGGTTGTTCAGTGTTGCATGCGCGAATATTCATATACCAGTAAAATATTTGACCTGCAAGAACCGGGCGGAACCGCCCGTAACCGGCAGTCAACGTGCGGTCGAGTTTTGACGTCTCCCCTAACTACTCTTTGCTCTTGTATGATCTTATTAACGGGCGGGCATTGAGAGATTCGGGAGATTTCCCAAAAATAGATGACATTAAATATCTTTACCTTGTTTAGATAGATGATATTAGGCTATATGTCGAAACCCTCTCGTGTAAAGATTTCTTCAAAAGATTAGTACACAATTTAAATAAAATATATTTTCTCAGTATTGCTGAAGGCCTCCTATAACGCTTTTCACTTTTTGTATATCGTGAAATTCTTAAATTTTACATGAAAGATTGCAAATTAAGCTCTAAGATTTTAGGGGGTAGTTAAATACGTATTGAAAAATCCAAACTTTTAAACCTATCCGGAGGATCTCCCATGTGCCCCCTTAAACTTGAACTTTGAACAATTGAAAACAAGAGATCTAGTATTTGCATTTTTCAATTACAATTCATATTTCGTGAATAGCCTCAGCCCAATTAAGTGTGTTTTCTCTCTGAAAATGTTTTCCCCTTCCAGAATTTCCTCATGACGATGACCTCGCTATCTGGAGTTCAGAAATTTCTAGATGGTCCGCAACGGAAGCCGTTTCCAGATACTGATCCAGATGGTGATTACGTGAAATCTCTCCGCTTTCTGATGTAAACTATCTATAGTCATGATCCCTAACTCCACGGGGTGGCGGGGAGGAGGTCAGTCTGCGCCAGCGTCAGAGGCAAGAAATCATCTGGTATTTTGAGATATTTCATCTGGCAAACTTTAAACCAATTTTCAACAAATATAGCTTGTATCATTTGTCCATAGAACAATGATCGTTCGTTGTAGATTGATTTCTGATATTTCTGTCAAACCAATTTGCCAAACCTTCTGCATCTGGGAAAGAACATTTCCAAATCATTAATTTGTGTGGGAGACCATTTGAAAAAACGTACCGTTCCACGCTGATTAAGTAAGGCTTAGCCTATAATATTACACATATTCTCTCAGAGAAAATGGGGAAAGCAAGAAACAGTAAGTGTGAAAACTGCAATTAGCATACGGTATAGAACATTTAGTTTTAACTGCAAAATAATTATAAAAATAAAAGGTTTGGAGTAAAAGCTATATGATTTCAGAGTAAACAGATCAAAACATTAATATATCTGTTAGGCGACGAAAAAACACCCTGTTTTACGGGACCGACCGTCCCACTTTTTGCGATTTTTCTTCTTTCTCCAATCATGTAAAATCAGCTGTTTTTTTGGCCGAAAGGCTGTCGATTTGTTGTTGTTGCAGATTTTGGTAACATTTTAAGTAATAAAACACACAAAAACGCTCGACCGACTGACCCTATACTTGACATGTCCGTAAAACAGGGTGTGTGTGTTTCGTCGCCTTACTGATGCTATTTTTGGGTTTATAAAAGAAACTTACCCCCTGAGAACTACCGGCCGATTGGTCAGAAAGATAGATACGTCATTTATTGCACCAATCAGAGACAGTGTTAGAATATTTGTATCCCTAATAAAGATGGGAGTGAAATATTTCACAAGCTGTATTTTAATTGGCTATTCAAATGAGTATATCTTGCAATAAACCAATCAGAACCACTGTAAGTTAGGCCGGTAGTGCCCAGGGGTTAAAGCAAACAAGGACATAGCAGCCTAATCATTGCAATGCATATGTAAATTTATATAAGAAACGTACACATTTGATATTGACTTGAATATGAGAAAATGGTTAAGATTATCAAAGCTTTAATTTAGAATACAATAACTTTAACTTGCCTAAATATTCTTAGCTGTTTAATAATGGAATATAAAAATACATATTTTGTACGATATGAAATTAAACATCCTATAGATTGTTTATCTTATAATTATAATTTGTAGTTTGTATTCAAAGAGTTAGTTTCACTTGAGAATGCTACATTTAAACAGAATTCTAAACTGCTCAAAATAAGAATTCAAGCACAAAACTTTCAAATACGGTATCTCGGGATATGATATGAAGAGGTATTTTGCAAAAGGGCTATGGTGCATTTTTTCAAAAAATGAGTTTGATATAGAAATGTATAGGGAAAAATCATATGTTTCAAGGAAACAAAGTCATTTTTTTCAAAAAGACCTACATCTCATTGTAAACAGCCATTGAAATTGTTGTTTTGTTGCAAAAGGGCCTGTATCCAGAATTAAATCGGGATACAGGCCCTTTTGCAACAAAACAACAACTTCAATGGCTGTTTACAATGAGATGTAGGTATTTTTGAAAAAAATGACTTTCTTTCCTTGAAACATATGATTGTGACCTATACATTTCAATATCAAACTTATTTATTTGAAATGATTAAAATAAATGATTTTTTGTGTGTGGTATTTTTTCTTTATGTACAAACAGATGGAGTTTTGTTGCAAAAGGGCCTACATCCAAATTTTCAAAAAATGTAAACATGATTTTAAAATAAATTAAAACTAGCACATTTAAAATTTATTTCAATTTCAATTAGTATGTAGTGTACCTCTTTCATAATCCATTCAGTTTTTCAATTGCTCAACTTGAATATTTAGAAACAGTTTTTTGACTTTTTCTCAATAAGAGCCAAAGTGGATGTAGGCCCTTTTGCAAAATACCTCTTCATATGTTCATTCAGTGTTATATATCAGTGTAGAGCTGATGTGTTCATCTTCAAAATGATACCCAATTTAAAGCAATTCCATGTTCCAATTCTCAGCCACTTGCTTGAAAATATGGGTAGGTCACAATCCGAATGTGCCTAAATCAACACTAATTTCATGCTCAAACGAATAACTTTGTCGTCTGTTCAATGAAGTGTTGCATAACGACCAGTTTAACAGTGTAGGTGATCTATTGACTTTTGAGCACAAAATAGCGTTGACTTTTTTTCACATTCAGACAGATAACGTTCTCAAGCAAGTGGCTGAGCCCTAGAACATCGGATTGCTTCAAATTTGGTACCATTGTAAAGATGAACACGTCAACTGTTCATTGGTATATAACACTGAATGAACATATCCCGCGATATTTGAACATTTTGTGATTGAACAAAATGTCCGAACTTCTTTTGAGCAGTTTATATTCTAATGAACGAAGTCGACTGTTCTAAGCGTTAAATTCTACATGCACATCATTAAATAATGAGGCGGTTGGAGCTATCTCTTACCATGCTTATGCATGACATAAATTGCCCGCTTATAGGAGCGCTATTAATTCGGTCTGGTAAACCTATTGTTATCAATTACTACGAGAGGATTGCCTGGTTGTATATTTAAATTCGATCGGTACTACTTGCTAACAGCAAGGGTGAGTTCACATTATGTTGCAAATTACATCCACGCTCATGCGTTTAAACTACTCAATGGGCGTTGCAATACAGCCGGTTGGTTGCACACGAGAATTATGTCATATAGCAACCAGCTTTGATGGAAGGCGAATATTTAAACTTGGTGCCGGTTTTTAGGGGCCAAATTTATAGCGCTGCTCAGCGGGCCTTGTAGCCTAATGCATATCTGATGGATGTGACATTTGGTCCCTCATTTGGTGGCGGAACGAAGGAGCTCAAGTCGAATAGTCACCTCGATAAAAAATGGCTTAGGAGCAAGATCAAACACTCTATAACTTCGGAATTGATGATCGAGGTCTAATAATTAATGTTTTCTTAATTGTTTAGACTCGCAACTCAACTGAAGATTTTGCGCAAGACATTTGTCTCGGTTTTGAATGTCAAAGATCACTCTCAAATGGCTTTCTTTTGAACTCGGGTTGTAAGTGTCGCGATCGACTACATACTAATAATGTTCACAAATCTGCTATTGGATTACAGTTCTTTTAAATTCAAATCAGGCATATCTTGTCGTATTTTCTTCACGATAGGAATGAGCATTGGGTCTGATCGAGAAGACAGTACAACCTGTTCAAGCTTGCCGAGACTCTCAAAGGTATCATACATAGCTTGTCCAGAAATTCCGCTACAAAATGCCACGTTCATCATGGTAAGGGAAGGGTGATTTTGGAATGCTAATATCCCGTATCCCGTTATCTGTTTGCTCAACGGGATCTGTAGGACCCGCAGGTGACGCAAGTATGTGGCAACGAGGCGAAGTATGTCATCTGTGAGGTCATCCGACTGTGATATTTCAAACTCCTCCAAATCCTTCAGATTAGTAACGCTGTTCTGGAAACCGGCTAAACTCAACCCCCTCACGCGGTGAAAGCTCACAGATCGAAGGGTCCCGAAACGTGAAAGCCGACTAAGGAATGCATCTAACGGCACGCGAGAGATCTCCACGTGGGAGAGTAAATGAAATATCTTTAACCTCGTAAACTTCATAGAGATGTAGTGAAGAATTCCCGTGAGTTCATTCGAAACGTTTAACGATCCTTTACCACCAAATCCGTACCTACAATTTTCCAGGCGTATTTCCTCAATCCCCGGTACACGCGTTGTGATCAGAATGAAACCATTTTCGGTCAAATCATAGCAATCGGTGAGGTCAAGTCGTTTGAGATTCTCGCAGCAGCTAATTCGCCGGCAGAGTTCAAAGTCGAAGAGAATATCACGCAAAGTGAGGCGACGTAGTTTCGATAAAGGGTGCACAAGAAAACGTCCGACGCGAGCGCCTCTGACGACATTTCTCCCTCTCTTGTGCTGTTTACGACCTCGCTGCACGCAAAGGACTATTTCCACAACGTTACATGGTAGCAGCGACAAATCCACATCAGAAGGAATTCTGCCCGATAACAGACTAAATGCACTACTGAAAGAAATAAACTGAAGTTCGGGGCAATTGACACATAGCAACTCCAAGATGCCGTTGCTGACGGAGTGAAGATGTATTTCCCTGAGTGCAGCGCCAACGTACGTTTGAAGAAATTCCAAAACTTGTTGTTCATTTCTGGCGAAGCTCCACGTGCTCTTTGGCGAGTAAAATGTGTCGTCGTCGATCTCGTTTTGACTTCCCCATAGATTAATGTGCTTCCACAGGGTACTGTCTTTCATCAGACGATTCCATCTCGTACAAACTCTGTATACAGGAGAAAATATCTTATTAGTTTTTTTATTCATAGATGGCCACGCGAAACCTAAATTTTGAATTCGTATTGGAATAACACGTAATCGCGAATGTTAATCTTATCATTTTGAAAAATTCATCATAGGTTAGAAGATTTGTTTTCCAATCCAAAACCGTTGGAATTGGCTAACCAACTCCATTGTATGCTATTTTTAAAATTATTTTCATCGTTAACCGGGCGATGACTGTTAACAATATTTAAAATGGTGCACTCCCGTTGCCATTATTGGGTCGTCTTAGACGCGTGGCCACCGTCGTCTGATTTCGTACTAACCTTGCTGCACGCCCCCTATCGAGAAGATTGAGCAGCGAGAAAATGTGTAATATGGCGTCGTCAGTCAAACTCTCTCCTTGATCCTCGGTCATCTTATTCAATTAGTCATGGATTGCGCTGTTAGTCAAGATAAAATATTGCTTTAGAGTAACAATTAAACAGTCAGTTACAAAATGTAACAATAAGGCCAAAAAGATTAAATACTTTGTATCAGCAACCTTTGGCTAAAAAGCTATGTACTGTGCTTTTTTCTTCTTTTTATTTTTACAAAAAAGAGCTATGTCCTATGCCATCATTATTATTTATTTTCATATCAAAATCAAATATCAAATATCAAATATCAAAAGTCAATAGTATTGCTTTTGCTTTTTTAATAAAAGTAATCAGACATAATCAATGCACATTGTATGCCTGTGTTCTCTGTATCTATTAACTTCACAAAGTTAGTTGAATGTGTGTTCTCAGTCACAAGGTTGCCGAGTAGGCCTATCGCCGAAACTAACTAGCTAACAATAAATTTTATTTTATTTTTAAAAAAAGACAAAAATGACTACACGCTACACGCGAAATCTCATGTTGGAAGCAAAGCGTGCGGGCTGCTGAGACAAAGTATTATCTTTTTTGACAGTGCATTTTTTCAGAA
>CM069455.1:49221521-49348336 GCA_035610835.1 Ophiura sarsii
AAGCCTCCTCGCTGACTTTGTTGTATTACCACTGATTATAATATGCACACGGACACTACAAACATACTATATGTTGAATGAATGCGTTTTGCGTCGTTATCGGGTAGTAACAGAGCAGAGGCGATTATATTTATCGCCGTAAGCTAACAACCCAACACACGGTGTGTAGTAGTAGTAAAGCGGGTAAGTGCATGCAAGGCCACTAAACAAAGACACTTACGGAGGCGTAGCCAATGAGAGATAGTTTGCGTTGACAGTGGCGCGTGTGGCGTGTGACTTGAGCGAGCGATAATACAAGTTGGTCACGTGCAGTAGTATGGACTCAAAACTCAAATTATATTCAAGTGGCGGTAAATTGTTAGCGATGTTAATAAAAGCATTGAATAATAACCCGGCATTGAATTAAATCATCGATTTTGTTTATACAAAAACAGACAAGACATTTGTAAATAAAGATACCGGAAATGAATGATTCTAGTTTAGTTTCCATCCATAAATCTAGGAAGCAAGATGAAACAAAAAACAGAAATGGTAAACTCCGGCCATTTTTCGGCACAGCAAAAGATTTACCTCGGAATTCTAACACTATTCTAATACTCCTTTGTTTGTTCGTGTGTTTTCAGGTCAGTTGGCTTGATCGGTCATAGACTGAAGTCAACCATTCTTAGTATTAAAATAATACGTAAAATGATTTAAAGCTCGCAAGAAACAGTAAACAGCAAGAAATACTATCTATACGAGATTTTGTGACTTGTATCAGGAAAGATCTTCTCTGCTTGTAGTATGAAATTCAAGAAGCCCTGGGAATGGATTATATAGTATGAAGTGATCATTAATGATTATACAATCTAATACTATTAACTAATGTAGTGTCAGGTTACAATTCACTGTTAGGCCTATGACTGAGCTAATTGAATGTATGTTCAAGCTTAAAAACGCGCCGGCCGTACATTTTATTTTATAGAGGCAAGTACAATAGTGGTCCGTATAGGGCTATAATAGTAGACGATGTTAATCATCTCTCCGAATGTTACGAGGTTTTTTAAAATTTAAATAGTAAAATAGACTGATATCGGTTTAAAGTTCTTTATGATTCCAATGATTTGTGACTGATCTGAAATGATTGACCTAAGTAAGAACTCCTCTAATCAATTAGAATAATACTAATATTCACAGGGTCCTCCAGGGAGGTACCAATCATTCAGGCTGGTAACAATTCGGTATAAAAGGGTCGGTTTATTTCATGTTTATCCCGTGTTTATCACACGCATTTCAGTTTATCATTCACAATCACAACTCTTCATCGAATGAAGCAATTATTTTGTTCTGACTCTGAGGGAGGAGGAGGGATGGAGGAAGGACCTCTCTCAAAATATAATCCCCTCTAGAAGAAATCCCCTTTAAATATAATGGTATGTCTCTGTATTGAGTCGCGTACCTGTGGCGTGTCCGCTCGTGACACCTGTTCCCTCTTCTTTGTTCATTCTGAAAGGGGACAAAAGGTGTATGCACGCTCACAAATGTGCAATAACAAAGCATGGCACGCGCCACGAAATTTTGGGGAAAATACGGAATAGTTAGTGTCGGGCCTATGTTGAAAATAAATGGCCATATGATATGATGTGGGCCATATGCAGATTTATATTCTAACCGTATATTGGGCGTCTTATAAATATGTATGTTCATGCATATACCTTTGGCCAATTTGATCCATCAACATTCAGATTTGTACCAGCAGAAGAAAGCTCATTATCTTATTCTCCCTGCAAAATGTTAATTAAATAATAGGCCTCCTGAAAATAAAAGACGTTGACTTCAGGTATTAAATTATTATAATCGAAACTGTATTAAGCGAATTATCCTTAAACATTAAATATGGTCAACTTCACCTAGACCTGTAACTAGGATTTTTTTAGGGGGGGGGGGGGGGATATACACTCTTCTTGGAAAGGGTGCTTCAGAGGTTCTTGGCTGTCCCGTATAATATGGAACCCTTTTTAGAACCTATAAAGGGTTATAGGTTCTACAAAGAACCTTTAAAGGTTCAAAAAGAACAAAAATGCGTCTTTAGAACCTCTAAGGGCTGATATCCAAACTCTCAGCGGTGTTACACCGGTATTATACCGGTATTATACCGGTATAATACCGGTGTAATACCGGTGTAACACCGCTGAGAGTTTGGATATCAGCCCTAAAGGTGTTCTCTAAAGAAGTTTTTTGGGTTCTTTAAACTAAAAGAACCTTTAACCCTGAGGGTTCCATATACGGGACAGCCAAGAACCCCTGAAGCACCCTTTTTTCTAAGAGTGTAGTTGTGGATATGTGGAGGGGGGTTATTGGCTACGGAGGCGTTTAGATCCAATGCGCTGGGGGGGGGGGGGGGTCTGATGGTGGATGTGCCCGTATTTATGAAACGCCATTCATGCAATTTGGTGGATACTGGTATTAGTCAATATTTAGATAAACTCCTTTGACCCATTCAAACACCAATTGCACAGATTTTGGGTCACATTTTAACCAGAATTAACTAATTTTTTAAGACGTTGTTTCCCCCGTTGAGTATTGACAATTGTTGATGGTAAATTACATTAGATGTTAAATTAGCGCCTATTTTGGAACATTTTGAGAAAAAAATGACCATTCATTATTTATAGGCCTAGGCCTATAGCACATTTTGCATTAAAAATTGGTTATGATATTAACTTGACATAGTGCATACAATGGGGGGGGGGGGGGGGGGGGGGGGGGGCGGAACGCCTATTCGAATTTGACAAAATGTGACTTTTTTACCAACATTTGAACCTTTTTTCTACACATGCTTTAAAAAACACCAGTGTCTTCGATCGCTTACGCTCGTAAAACCTTTCTGGGGGATTATTGGAAGGGGACATCCGACCCACGCCCATCCTGGCTGGTTGGCTGATCATCGGTATTTGTTCATATTCTAACGGGGAAATTTAAGAGGAATCTTGTTTCGATCATAATTTTAGAACCACTGCAGTATGATTATTTTGGAAAGAAATATGCCCCTTATTCATAAGTTTCATGAATAGAAAAGACGTCTGATGTCCGCCTCCTCCCCTACCAAGACGACTTCCCAAATAGTATGTCGCTATGGCTAGATGTTATCTTGCCAAGTGGACTTTACAAAAAGTAGATGTGATGGCGAGATAGTATCTTGTCAAGTCGGCTTCACAACATATAGATGTCGTCATGGCGCGATACATTAACTTTGGCAGAGTTGGGACATTTGTGCCTTGTGATTTGACTTGCAGTGCCCAATGATGACTTGCAGTGCCCAATAATGACTTGAAGTGCCCAATGATGACTTGCAGTGCCCAATGATGACTTGCAGTGCACAATGATGACTTACAGTGCCCAATAATGACTTGAAATGCCCAATGATGACTTGAAGTGCCCAATGATGACTTGCAGTGCCCAATGATGACTTGCAGTGCCCAATGATGACTTGCAGTGCCCAATAATGACTTGCAGTGCCCAATAATGACTTGCCATGCCCAATGATGACTTGCAGTGCCCAATAATGACTTGCAGTGCCCAATAATGACTTGCCATGCCCAATAATGACATGTGGTGCCCAATAATGACTTGTGGTGCCCAATAATGACTTGAAGTGCCCAATGATGACTTGCAGTGCCCAATGATGACTTACAGTGCCCAATGATGACTTGCAGTGCCCAATTATGACTTGCAGTGCCCAATGATGACTTGCAGTGCCCAATGATGACTTACAGTGCCCAATGATGACTTGCAGTGCCCAATGATGACTTGCAGTGCCCAATGATGACTTACAGTGCCCAATGATGACTTGCAGTGCCCAATGATGACTTGCAGTGCCCAATGATGAATTGCAGTGCCCAATGATGACTTACAGTGCCCAATGATGACTTGCAGTGCCCAATGATGACTTGCAGTGCCCAATGATGACAAGAAATGAAAGTGAACCGACATTTTTGACTTGACACTTATTTTTGCTATGATTGAGGTATATTTTAGCTCTACACAAGCTTGTACCAACAAATATAGCATTTTGGGGACACATGCGCGCGGCGCGCGAAAAAATTCTATCTGTGTAACGTTATGACCATCATAATTCCATGATTCCTCTTATCAAATGAATCGACAGTGCCAATTTCAACCGACACGACAGTCAATATGGGGGGGGGGGGGGGGGGCAATCGCCCCCCTCGCCCCCTCGTTTTCCGATCATTTCCAAGAACAGCGATATTTTTTCCGATAGGCCTACATGTAGCACTTATTTGGTAGGACTCGACTACACGAGCGAGGAACCACCCCTAATCCGAAAACCACTCTATATTCGAAAATCGCCCCCATTCACAAAATAAGCCCTCTCAACATTAAACATGCTCAAATGATGATCAATTGGCAATTCGTGTCAATTTATTGATATAGAACTAGAATCGGTCACTCACGATAATCTAATACACTGATTTCTATTTATTGATATTATATTATTATATACATCTATATAATAATACGGAATCGCCGATTTTTGTCCGGAGATGTTCTCCCCTTTCCGCGCCTTCGATCGACTTCAAATTTTCTGTGCGGGTGCGTACGGGGCCCACAATTGTCCAGTTTATGTTTGATTTTTAAAATTTGGGTTAGATTCCGTGAAATTCGAGTTTTGGTAGCCCGTTTCTATGTTATTGCTCAAGACATTTTATTATTTTGGCCAGCTTATACCACACAGCCATTGTGGTCTAACCAATAATTCATGTTGTTTATCAACTCAACCTATACATATATATTAATTTACCGCAATAAATGACTTTTACTAGAATTTAACGATTGGATTGTTTAATTAGGATTTGATTGGCATAACCATGATAACACATTGTCTTTGTATTAATTATGTTATTTTAACAACTTGGAAAACATCAATTTACAATGCAGTTAACTGTATAAGTCAAAAGTTTACTAAAACCTATGTATTTCCAACCATATAGTAACAAGATTTAATTTCTTGGGGCTAAACCCTGAGGTTACAGAGTTCATCAATGGAATGGATGCCCTGGTAATCCATGGGGGATAGGCCTATTATTAATAAACAAGGTATACTGTTAGAGCAAAATACGCATGTAGAAATACGTTTAAGCCTACTGGAGAAATAATTTATTGTCAATAGGCCGGAAAATGTGGGGATCTAGAGATCCGTAAGGCCTATCTTGATGGGACTTGATGTCAGGGAAGGGGGTGGTGTGTTCTTTTGCTGATTAGATTTGCAAGGTCATTCAAGGTCATCGGGGTCAAATATGGGGTCAAATAGATCCATAAGGCCTATATTGATGAGATTTGGTGGAGGGAAGGGGAGTGGTGTGTTCTTTTTGCTGAATAAATTTTCAAGGTCATCAGAGGTCATTCAAGGTCACCGGGGGTCAAATAAGATCCGTAAGGCCTATCTTGATGGGATTTGGTGGACGGAAGAGGGATGGTGTGTTCTTTTTGTTGATTAATTTTTCGAGGTCATCGGAGGTCATCTGGGTCAAATAAGATCCGTAAGGCCTATCTTGATGTGATTTGGTGGATGGAAGGGGGTTGGTGTGTTCTTTTTGCTGATTAAATTTTCAAGGTCATCGGAGGTCATCTGGGGTCAAATAAGATCCATAAGGCCTATCTTGATGGGATTTGGTGGAAGGAAGCTGGATGGTGTGTTCTTTTTGCTGATTAATTTTACGAGGTCATTCAAGGTCATCTGGGGTCAAATAAGATCCGTAAGGCCTATCTTGATTATATTTGGTGGAGAGACGGGGTGTGGTGTGTTCTTTTTGCTGATTACTTTTTCAAGGTCATTCAAGGTCATCTGGGGTCAAATAAGATCCGTAAGGCCTATCTTGATGGGATTTGGTGGAGGGAAGGAGGATGGTGTGTTCTTTTTGCTGATTAAATTTTCAAGGTCATCAGAGGTCATTGGGGTCAAATAGATCAGTAGGGCCTATCTTGATGGGACTTGGTGGAGGGAAAGGGGGTGTATTCTTTTTGTTGATTACATTTTCAAGGTCATTGGAGGTCATTCAAGATCGTCTGGGGTCCCCCTAAAATGTCTTGCCTCCTTCCCCACCCCCAAATTATGATGCTGGCGCCGCCACTGCATAGTACAAAGGGCGTGGGTACCATCTATCTCAACTTTGAAGGGCCATAAAGCGGAAACGATTCGTTTGTGTTGGGCGGTCGAGGACAACATAACATTTTTTTGTGTTGGCCTAACCGCACACTATCTTCTCTACAATGTATACACTATATGGGGTATGGGGTTGGTACAACTTCTTTTTTCCCCTTTTTTTTGGGGGGGGGGGGGGTGTATGGGATAACAATAACATTGTTTCTCTCCTAAATGGGGTATTGAAATTGGGTCCGAGATTCAAAGATATCACAAAACTCAGATTTCTGTGAACAAAGTCTATTTCAAATGAAAACAATTATTCAGGGATCTACAATTTTGAACTCATTACCTATGTCCATTTTGTAACAATTAAGATAATACTCAGCTAGCGAGTGCCCGAGCGTAGCGAGGGTACGCCGCTAGTGTAGGTATATTATCCACAAGTTACTAAATAATTATATCAATATCAATAGAGGGCGCCACACACCTCTTGAATCTTAGCAAACGACGCTGGACACGAATTGCCTGCATTTGCCAATTCATATTGGTTTATAACACGTATTCGCGGATTATCGAAACATTATAAATAGGCCTAATCACATCCATAGATACAACTAAATTAAATGATTTGGTGAATACATTTAGTCAAAATTTAGAAAATCTCCTTTGACCCATTCAATCAGGGTCCAAGACTTGCAGTACCCAATGATGATGTATATAGTACCAGAGCCGGGTTCCCGAAATAAAAATAATACAAAATCTATATGATCTGAAATATGACCCAATCCATATAAAAATGGACACTCAAACCTACGATCTAATTACTAAAGTACATTTATTCCGACCAAACTTTTGAGGACCGTTTTACCCCACAATGTGCAAAAACACCCAGAGTGCATCTTTGCCTACGTGATTTAAGGTGCGTTCATACTCCCGTCGTTGCGCGTCGACCGACGTCGATGGATAAAAGTTGACATTGCTTCAACTCACGCCCGATGCGCAACGACGTGAGTATGAACGCACCTTTATTCCCATATCCACATGTAGCTCATGTATGTAAGAAAATTGAAACATACAACAATTGATGTTGTTTGTATTAAGCGTATCTATTCTATTGTATAGTTTTCGACCGCGAAATGGAGTATATATTTAAATCCCGGACTATACAGGGTGTATCAAAAAAACGCAACACTTTTTGTCGCGAGCTCTCCGATTACGGCAAATCACAAATCACACTGAAATTTATATATTCTGTTAGGTGTATTTATTGGCTATCACATAGTCAAATTACAGCGATATTGATTATTGATTCGCTGAGATATCAACGATACACGTAGACAAGTGCAAAACACGTTTTACATCGTTTATCCTGTATGCCTGATTTTCTTGTCAGGTGAATATTAGCAAGACACTTTAATAATTCATTGTACTTAAATAATTGGAATCAAATTCATCATTCTGAAAGAAAATGTCAGGTTAAAGGTATTAATTTTCTGGCTATTACAGTATCATATCAATATTAATTAAGTCTGGCAATAAATTAGTTGATAGTTAATGACACAACTTGAAAATCCAGATTACAAAGTCTGTTTGCAAATCCTCTCTCTTTTTCTCTCGTTAACGTCATAAATAAAACAGTATGGCACATTATTCAAAAGATAAACAAATGGAATAGTCCACTGAAGGTAGTAATTGTCTTGTATGAATCAGTCGTGAATGGGAATGGGACATTATGGTGCTCCTCGGCCCTCAAAATGCTGCCCTTGTTTTAAGATGCATCGATTATGAACTTTAATTTATGAAAGAACGTACCATATCATACGTTCTTTCATAGCAATCGGTGGTTCAGAACTTAAAAAGGGTGATTGACGTATTCAAATGGTCGAATGATTATCAGATTACACGATTCAATGATTTTATGTACCACCTTACTAAAAAAAAGGAAATTAAGATAAACTATTCCAGACATTAAGGTTACATAGTTATTAAACTGTTAACCCATCGAACAGAAAATCCAAGTTTTTAGAGCGAACGATGTAAAACGTGTTTTGCACTTCTTTACTTATACCTTTAATATCTCAGCGAATAAATATTCGATATCGTTGTAATTTGACTATGTGATAGCCAATAAGTAGACCTAACATAATATATAAGTTTTAGAGTGATTTGTCTTTTACTGTGACCGTACAGCTCTCGACAAAAAGTGTTGCGTTCTTTTTGATACACGCTGTACTGAGGCTACTGACAAAGCTGATTTTCGTACGATTTGACTATTTTACCAACAATAACTAGAGCGAACAGGTTAGCAAACTCGAGGGAACAGAGCGAACAAGTTATAACTTGAGCGAACAAGTAACGAGTCAGTGTATAGGTGAAACAATATTTGTGAATGTTTCAACTTTTTCTTTTTACTCGTCCCTTCGGGCTTCGTATAAATACACGATGATGGTGTATACAAAAGTACCGTCGCGTTATTACTCTGGCGTTGATAGTTATCAACTCTAACAGTTTTGGGTTGAGATAACTTAATAAATATTTCTAATGTATTTCTTTTTTAAAGTTAAATTCTCTATTTAATACGTGTTGTAAAAACAACAAACGGCAGATTCATGCAAATCGTATCCGCCGCCGTCTGCAAAAACGAATAGTTGTGTCATGCGCCCGCCCACACTTTTAATTAACGCTGAACTTTACTCGGTTAATATTATCATATCAGGTCATGGATACGGTTTGGTGAACATGAAAACGAACGTCATAGTCATAAGTATTTAAATGGTCAATAAACGTGATTGCCGAAATCAAGGTATGTATGAGCTTGTCATGGTATAAATGGGTGACATTTCTGGCTTTCATGGTTGTTTGTTGTTGTTATCGTACTTGATAGCTCACACGTTGAGACCAATACTTTGTTGTAGAATTGTTATTGATACATGAGATAGGCCTATCCAAAAACCCGGAAATGGGACCAGCCTGTTTAACGGATGTCTAATAGTAATACTAATACTATTAGGCCTATAGTCTTTGGCCGTCTTATAGCTTGCTAGCAGAGGCGTAACAGCCGGGGGGCAGGGGGGGCACAGTGCTCAGCAGGAAATTCAAACCTACCCACCAGGAAAAATGGGGGGGGGGGGGGGGGGAAGGGAAAAGAGGAAAAGAAGGGGGAAAGGGAAAGAAAAGAGAGAGAGAAAGGAAAAACGGAGGAAAAAGAAAAAGGAAAAGAAAGGAGAAAAAAAGTGGAAAGAAAGAAAAGAGAAAAGGGAAAGATAGAAAGAAAATGTCGCAGTACAAAAAAGCACACTGTTGTGTTTTTTGTACTGCGAAATCTTGTGACCGTACGAAATTTTGTGACCGTGCGAATTTTTTTGACTCTACCCCCCCCCCACTTACGTGAAATTCACGAGGTGACTGACTGGGAAAAAATTGGAGCAACCTTTTACGAAAAATTCCGGGACGGAATTATTCTAACCAGGAATTTGTTTGGCTGTGCCCCCCCTGACAACCAACCTCTGTTACGCCCCTGCTTGCTAGGTTGGTAGATTTCAAAGAAAAAGATACTTCCGCTCGGTAGCCCGGCTTGGTAGCGTTTCAGAAGCCATTTATTTATTTAGGCCTATTCATTTTTTTCGGACATACACTTTTGGAACAGTGGCAATAGTCTTCTCGACTAATGCGTCCATAAAACATTTACATTTATAACTTTATTCCAGCAGTGTAACGGCACCAGCATTAAACATTTTGTTGGGGGGGGGGGGATGTTGGCTTTTAATGTAAACCGATGTCTGAAATATAGGTTGATTCAGTCTGAATTAGACATTTTCAAACCAATTTTATGCTAATTTTAAGTAATTTTGACATTAAAAGTCAACACTTTCTACACTCTCTCACAAGTAGGCTACATTATATACCTACCATATCGAGTCGTGTCGGTCGAAATTGGCACCGTCGGTTGTGATTGGTACTGACCAGTGGCGTAACCAGCGGGGGGCAGGGGGGGCGGGAGCCCCCTACTTGGAACCCTTGCCCCCCCCCGCTTGCCCCCCCAAATGAAATCAAGTACGGCTGTAAATGAAAGGAATCATGGAATTATGATGGTCAAAAGTACACATATGAAAAATTTTCGCGTGCATCTCTTGACTCAAAAAGATTTACGAGCCCCCCCATTTCAAGTCACTGCCCCTTCTTGCCCCCCCCCCAAATGAAAAAGTCTAGTTACGCCACTGGTACTGACGGTTTCAAGTCTCTCAATGAGTATCTGTCTCGGTGGCAATTTGTAAAAGTTGACTTCTGGTAAAGTTTTAGTGGGGTCACTTTCATTTTTCGCCCCCCCCCCATATGAAAAATCTAGCTACGCCACTGCGGCACTCTATTTATCCGTATCATAGTTTATTCAGGCCCGTAAGCAGGAAGTTTTTAGGGGGGGGGGGGCGGATTTTTTGGAAAAGGTACATTGGTACCAACAAAATCGTAAAAGGTTGCCCCAATTTTGTTTTTAGTCATCTCACAACATTTTGAGAGGGGGGGGGCGTTTTCACAAAAATAGGTACATTAGTAAAAAACAAAGGTACATTGGTACAACAAAAAAGGGGGGGGGGGGTGGCGTCCGCCCCCACCCCCCCTGGTTACGGGCCTGAGTTATTCCTTACTTCTTGTGATACAATGATGTCATATTTTGTACCAATATCATTGTATAAGTCTCCTCTTTTCAATGTTTTTAGTTTGCATATTATTGAACATGTTGAATGTAGTTTACCAGAGTTATGAGAATTACAAAGTGTTGCGCGACTTTATTAGGGACACCCTGTATAAATATTTCAATGTTAAGGTGCTAGAAAATAAAAATGAACTTTATTGATTCCATTCTGAAAAAATGCACTGTCAAAAAAGATAATACTTTGTCTCAGCAGCCCGCACGCTTTGCTTCTAACATGAGATTTCGCGTGTAGCGTGTAGTCATTTTTGTCTTTTTTAAAAAAATAAAAATAAAATTATTGTTAGCTAGTTAGTTTCGGCGATAGGCCTACTCGGCAACCTTGTGACTGAGAACACACATTCAACTAACTTTGTGAAGTTAATAGATACAGAGAACACAGGCATACAATGTGCATTGATTATGTCTGATTACTTTTATTAAAAAAGCAAAAGCAATACTATTGACTTTTGATATTTGATATTTAATATTTGATTTTGATATGAAAATAAATAATAATGATGGCATAGGACATAGCTCTTTTTTGTAAAAATAAAAAGAAGAAAAAAGCACAGTACATAGCTTTTTAGCCAAAGGTTGCTGATACAAAGTATTTAATCTTTTTGGCCTTATTGTTACATTTTGTAACTGACTGTTTAATTGTTACTCTAAAGCAATATTTTATCTTGACTAACAGCGCAATCCATGACTAATTGAATAAGATGACCGAGGATCAAGGAGAGAGTTTGACTGACGACGCCATATTACACATTTTCTCGCTGCTCAATCTTCTCGATAGGGGGCGTGCAGCAAGGTTAGTACGAAATCAGACGACGGTGGCCACGCGTCTAAGACGACCCAATATGGCAACGGGAGTGCACCATTTTAAATATTGTTAACAGTCATCGCCCGGTTAACGATGAAAATAATTTTAAAAATAGCATACAATGGAGTTGGTTAGCCAATTCCAACGGTTTTGGATTGGAAAACAAATCTTCTAACCTATGATGAATTTTTCAAAATGATAAGATTAACATTCGCGATTACGTGTTATTCCAATACGAATTCAAAATTTAGATTTCGCGTGGCCATCTATGAATAAAAAAACTAATAAGATATTTTCTCCTGTATACAGAGTTTGTACGAGATGGAATCGTCTGATGAAAGACAGTACCCTGTGGAAGCACATTAATCTATGGGGAAGTCAAAACGAGATCGACGACGACACATTTTACTCGCCAAAGAGCACGTGGAGCTTCGCCAGAAATGAACAACAAGTTTTGGAATTTCTTCAAACGTACGTTGGCGCTGCACTCAGGGAAATACATCTTCACTCCGTCAGCAACGGCATCTTGGAGTTGCTATGTGTCAATTGCCCCGAACTTCAGTTTATTTCTTTCAGTAGTGCATTTAGTCTGTTATCGGGCAGAATTCCTTCTGATGTGGATTTGTCGCTGCTACCATGTAACGTTGTGGAAATAGTCCTTTGCGTGCAGCGAGGTCGTAAACAGCACAAGAGAGGGAGAAATGTCGTCAGAGGCGCTCGCGTCGGACGTTTTCTTGTGCACCCTTTATCGAAACTACGTCGCCTCACTTTGCGTGATATTCTCTTCGACTTTGAACTCTGCCGGCGAATTAGCTGCTGCGAGAATCTCAAACGACTTGACCTCACCGATTGCTATGATTTGACCGAAAATGGTTTCATTCTGATCACAACGCGTGTACCGGGGATTGAGGAAATACGCCTGGAAAATTGTAGGTACGGATTTGGTGGTAAAGGATCGTTAAACGTTTCGAATGAACTCACGGGAATTCTTCACTACATCTCTATGAAGTTTACGAGGTTAAAGATATTTCATTTACTCTCCCACGTGGAGATCTCTCGCGTGCCGTTAGATGCATTCCTTAGTCGGCTTTCACGTTTCGGGACCCTTCGATCTGTGAGCTTTCACCGCGTGAGGGGGTTGAGTTTAGCCGGTTTCCAGAACAGCGTTACTAATCTGAAGGATTTGGAGGAGTTTGAAATATCACAGTCGGATGACCTCACAGATGACATACTTCGCCTCGTTGCCACATACTTGCGTCACCTGCGGGTCCTGCAGATCCCGTTGAGCAAACAGATAACGGGATACGGGATATTAGCATTCCAAAATCACCCTTCCCTTACCATGATGAACGTGGCATTTTGTAGCGGAATTTCTGGACAAGCTATGTATGATACCTTTGAGAGTCTCGGCAAGCTTGAACAGGTTGTACTGTCTTCTCGATCAGACCCAATGCTCATTCCTATCGTGAAGAAAATACGACAAGATATGCCTGATTTGAATTTAAAAGAACTGTAATCCAATAGCAGATTTGTGAACATTATTAGTATGTAGTCGATCGCGACACTTACAACCCGAGTTCAAAAGAAAGCCATTTGAGAGTGATCTTTGACATTCAAAACCGAGACAAATGTCTTGCGCAAAATCTTCAGTTGAGTTGCGAGTCTAAACAATTAAGAAAACATTAATTATTAGACCTCGATCATCAATTCCGAAGTTATAGAGTGTTTGATCTTGCTCCTAAGCCATTTTTTATCGAGGTGACTATTCGACTTGAGCTCCTTCGTTCCGCCACCAAATGAGGGACCAAATGTCACATCCATCAGATATGCATTAGGCTACAAGGCCCGCTTAGCAGCCCTATACATTTGTCCCCTAAAAACCGGCACCAAATTTAAATATTCGCCTTCCATCAAAGCTGGTTGCTATATGACATAATTCTCGTGTGCAACCAACCGGCTGTATTGTAACGCACGTTGAGTAGTTTAAACGCATGAGCGTGGATGTAATTTGCAGTCAGCAAGTAGTACCTCTCGAATTTAAATATACAACCAGGCAATCCTCTTGTAATTGATAACAATAGGTTTACCAAACCGAATTAATAGCGCCCCTAAGCGGGCAATTTATGTCATGCATAAGCATGGTAAGAGATAGCTCCAACCGTCTCATTATTTAATTATGTGCATGTAGAATTTAACGCTTAGAACAGTCGACTTCGTTCATTACAATATAAACTGCTCAAAAAAAGTTCGGAAATTTTGTTCAATCACAAAATGTTCAAATATCTCGGGGGATGTTCATTCAGTGTTATACCAATGAAAAGCTGACGTGTTCAAAATGGTACCAAATTTGAAGCAATCCGATGTTCTAGTGCTAGAACATGGGTAGGTCGTTATCTGAATGTGACAAAATCAACGCTATTTTGTGCTCAAAAGTCAATAGATCACCATGTTAAACTGGTCGTTATGCAACACTTCATTGAACAGACGACAAAGTTGTTCTTTTGAGCATGAAATTAGTGTTGATTTTGGCACATTCGGATTGTGACCTACCCATGTTTTCAAGCAAGTGGCTGAGAATTGGAACATGGAATTGTTTTAAATTGGGTATCATTTTGAAGATGAACACATCAGCCTTACACTGTATAACACTGAATGAACATATCCCGAGATATTTGAAAGTTTTGTGCTTGAATTCTTTTTTTGAGCAGTTTAGAATTCTGTTTAAATGTATAGCATTCTCAAGTGAAACTGACTCTTTGTTTTTACTACAAATTATAATTAAGATATACAATCTATAGGATGTTTAATTTCATATCGTACAAAATATGTATTTTTATATTCCATTATTATACAGCTAAGAATGTTTAGGCAAGTTAAAGTTATTGTATTCTAAATTAAAGCTTTGATAATCTTAACCATTTTCTCATATTCAACTCAATATCAAATGTGTACGTTTCCCATATAAATTGACATTATATGCATTGCAATGATTAGACTATTATGTCCTTGTTTTCTTTAACCCCCTGTGCACTACCGGCCTAACTTACAGTGGTTCTGATTGGTTTATTGCAAGATATACTCATTTGAATAGCCAATTAAAATACAGCTTGTAAATATTTCACACCAATCTTTATCAGGGATACAATTATTCTAACACTGTCTCTGATTGGTGCAATAAATGATGTATCTATCTTTCTGACCAATCGGCCGGTAGTTCTCAGGGGGTTAAGTTTCTTTTATAAACCCCAAAATAGCATCAGTAGGGGCCTATAAGGCGACAAAAAAAACGGGCGAAAAACACACACCCTGTTTTAAGGTCGGATGGACATGTCAAATAGGGGCAGTCGGTCGAGCGTTTTTTGCGTGTTCCTATTATTTAAAATCTGCAACAAGAAAAAAAATCGACAGCTTTTCGGCCAAAAAACGGCTGATTTTACATGATATGAGAAAGAAGAAAAAAATCGCAAAAAGTGGGACGGTCGGTCCCGTAAAACAGGGTGTTTTTTCGTCGCCTAACAGATATTAATGTTTTGATCGGTTTTCTCTGAAATCATGATCTTTTACATCAAACCTTTTATTTTTATAATTATTTTGCAGTTAAAACTAAATGTTCTATACCGTATGCTAATTGCAGTTTTCACACTTACTGTTTCTTGCTTTCCATATTTTCTCTGAGAGAATATGTGTAAGATAATATCATGATTATAGGCTAAGCCTTACTCAATTTTTTCAAATGGTCTCCCACACAAATTAACGATTTGGATAATGTTCTTTCCCGGAAGGTTTGGCAAATTGGTTTGACGGAAATATCAGAAATCAATCTACAACGTACAAGCATTGTTGTACAAATGATACAAGCTTTTTTTGTTGAAAATTGGTATATAAGTTTGCCAGATGAAATATCTCAAAATACCAGATGATTTCTTGCCGCTGGCGCTGGCGCAGACTGACCCCCCCCCCCCCCCCCCCGCCCCCACCGTGGAGTTAGGGATCATGACTATAGATATTTTACATCAGAAAGCGGAGAGATTTCACGTAATCACCATCCGGATCAGTATCTGGAAACGGCTTCCGTTGCGGACCATCTAGAAATTTCTGAACTCCAGATAGCGAGGTCATCGTCATGAGGAAATTCTGGAAGGGGAAAACATTTTCAGAGAGAAAACACACTTAATTGGGCTGAGGCTATTCACAAAATATGAATTGTAATTGACAAATGCAAATACTAGATCTCTTGTTTTCAATTGTTCAGTTCAAGTTTAAGGGGGCACATGGGAGATCCTCCGGATTGGTTTAAAAGTTTGGATTTTTCAATACGTATTTAACTACCCCCTGAAATCTTAGAGCTTAATTTGCAATCTTTCATGTAAAATTTAAAAAAATTCACGATATACAAAAAGTGAAAAGCGTTATAGGAGGCCTTCAGCAATACTGAGAAAATATCTTATTTTTAAATTGTGTACTAATCTTTTGAAGAAATCTTTACACGAGAGGGTTTCGACATATATAGCCTAATATCATCCATCTAAACAAGGTAAAGATATTTAATGTCATCTATTTTTGGGAAATCTCCCGAATCTCTCAATGCCCGCCCGTTAGAATCATACAAGAGCAAAGATTAGTAGTGAACCAGTCTTGTAGTCTAATCCGGGAATCCAAATGGATTAATGATTGATTGATTGATTGATCTGTTTCTTTTCCCGTCTATCTAGTGATGGGAAACGTAGACAAGATTCATCATAACAAATTGAAGGATTTCAAGCTTTTCTTCAATTAATGAAATGTTATACCTTAACCCTAACCCCGGTTTAGGGTTTTTGAACGGGATCACAATTTTCGATGAAAAACACTAACTAAATCTCCGGGAACCTGCCTGGATTCGATCCGGAGACCCTCCGTTCATAAGCCCCACGTCCCACCCACTAAGCCACGGCCCTCAGCTACACATTCGCGCAATATACTGCCTTACTATACGGCGTAATATTACTACGGACATACTTCCACATAGGCTCGGTTGACTACGTCATCGAAAAAACGACGGCGCATGCGTTTGGAGAGGGACTTAGGATTAGCATTTGTTAGCACTCAGACTCAGAGGGGTTAGGGTTAATAGAAAAAAATAAAATAAAATAAAATAAAATGTTACCGTAACCCTAACCCCGGTTTAGGGTTTTTGACCGGGGTCACAATTTACTAGGAATCGATCCGGGGACCCTCCGTTCTCAAGCTCCACGTCCACCCACTAAGCCACGGCCCTCAGCTACACATTCGCCCAATATACTGCGCTCACTATATAAAAAAACTCGGTTGACTGCGTCATCGAAAACCGACGGCGCATGCGTTTGGAGAAGGACTTAGGATTAGCATTTTTTAGCACTCGGGGGGGCTAAGGTTAATATCATAAACCATTAGGCCTACTATACGGCGTCATATTACTACGGACATAAAAACTTCCAACAATACGTGCGTATGTTCGTGCGAGCGTACATCCCTACATTTGTACGTGCGTTCACACGAAGGTGCGTGCCTGGTGATTTAAATAATGACCGCGCGTCCTTATTTTAAATCGTGAAATCGTTACTCGCATGCATAGTTATTCACGCATCTCATGCATCTGGACGCAGCTCCGCGAACAACAGCAAAACATGCTCGCGTGAAATAGCTTGAAGTATGTCCATAGTAGTGTGACAGGGACTTTATCTAGCTCGAAAAAAACAAAATTGACTTAAAAAACTGAATGTAAAATTATAAAAAACACCCCAGAAAAACAGAACGGTACACTGAAAAATAATTTGGTGTCATTTTGACACTAAAACAAGCGTCAAAAAATGGGTCCTCAGTTGGCCACCTAAAGGTGTCAAATTGACACCATTATGGGTGTAAAATATGACACCTTAGGGTGTCATATTCATTTTGACACCTTTGGGTGGTTACCTGAGGACCCATTTTCGAAAATGCCATTACACCCCAAATGGGGTGTAATATTGACTCTCTTTAAGTGTCATATTGAGTTTGACACCCTAAAGGTGTCAAATTGACACCATTATGGGTGTCAAATTGACACAAATATGGGTGTCAAATTGACACCTTTGGGTGTCATATTCATTTTGACACCTTTGGGTGGTTACCTGAGGACCCATTTTCGAAAAATGTCATTACACCCCAATGGGGTGTAATATTGACTCTCTTAAGAGTCATATTGAGATAGCACATGTTTAGGAGCCGTTTTCTCGTCGCCATTTTGTTTGCATGTTACGAGCCGGTAAGACTGGTAAGTACCGATCTGCTTCATTTCCAGACATTTTTGATAATAATTATGATACAATTAGCGTAATGTAAGACGTCCGTATGAAAAAGATGACCACTGAGCCAGATAAATCGGGCTACATGTATGTAAATGTTGCACATATCATCGTATGCATGCATGACGAACACACACATAGTACTAGTAGGTCCATGCAATGACACAGTCCAACAAAATGCTAGTCTCTGACTATGAAATTGTAATTCATTTCATCAGTTAGTTGGCGCAATATTAAACAACATGAACAAGGCGTACATTACGCTAATTGTATCATAATTATTATCTAAAATGTCTGGAAATGGAGCAGATCGGTACTTACCAGTCTTACCGGCCCGTAACATGCAAACAAAATGGCGACGAGAAAACGCATGCGTTGATATGTTGATAGACGCCCAAATTGGTGTCAGAATTACACCAATTTGGTGTCAGAATTACACCAATTGGTGTCAGAATTACACCCGTTGGTGTCAGAATTACACCAATTGGTGTCAAAATGACACCAATTTGGTGTCAAAATGACACCAATTTGGTGTCAAAATGACACCAATTAGTGTCATGCTGCTTCGACACCTCTAAAAACCGTGAGCTTTCCAGCCAACTATTGACGCACTTGGAGTTATTTCAATTAATCTGACACCAGATTTGGTGTAAATCACTAAATGATCACTGAAAGGTGTCCGTCGGACACTTAACGGTGTCAACGTGAATTATGTGCAAACCCATATCATTGCCGATTACACCAATTTTGGAGTCAAAATAACGCCTTTGTAAGTGTCATTTACAGTTGACTCCAAGAAGGCGTCGCTGTGACACCAATTTATTTTTCAGTGTACTCTAATGATGCCCCATCTATTTACCATCACGAGACAGAGACGTAACTGCGTATTCGTCTAATTGCATCACATAAACGCGCGCGACTACTCGAAGCAGTGGCATGTGTAGAAAGACGGGAAATACATACGCGTGCAACGTAAATACTGCGACTGTAAATGTACGTCACTGTCCAGAGGAAAACAAATAGAGTACAGTTGCTGATGCTTACCAGAACATTCGGGAATTCTTCGAGTACTTCCGGGTTTTTTTCGGCAATCCACGTAATGACATCAAGTAACACTATATCACACATTGTCAGACTACTCCCGACGAGAAATCCACTGCCAGATGATTCAATTTCCTTGGAAATGGTAAAAGTTATGATGTAAAGCAACAAAAGGAAAAAAAGACAAGAAAAAAGGGAAACCTTAACACAGACATTTGTATAAATCTGTAGTAATCACCCCCGGAGCAATAACAACATTTACTACGCGTTTATACAACCAACACCCCATTAGGCCAACAAAAAAAAGGTGACTTGCCCTTTCAGGGTCAAAGTCAGGGTCGGACGGTCGGATTTCTTCTTTTTTCTTCTTTTTATTTTGAAAATTTTTGAAAATTTACTGCACAAAAACAATTTTAATTTTTAAACAAGCAGATACTACTCAAAAGCACGTTTGCATCTTTCTTTATTGTTATGTGCTTCTTTCAATTTTGTTTTTTCAATTTTTTTAATTAAAAAAAAAAGAAAAAAGAAAATAGCGACCCTAGATTTCCGAAAATTCGGGGCAAGTCAACTTTTTTTTTTTGGCCTTACTGTGTTTACGTATATAAATTGAAGATTCCAGATAGGATGTGGTACTCAATAAGTGCAACAGAAAAGGAAAACTAAACACGCCGCATCATGACAAAAGAAAAACAAGTCATTGATATTTTGTGCACATTGACAACAGTTTTTTATATTTTTTTTATCCCCCCCCTGCAAGCAAGAGGCTTTTCAACTCCTCACATTTCAAACACAGCATAATACATCTATACTTAGTTTAATACATATTCATAATTACATCTTAGTGTTACAAATTACATAATGAAACAAAAGATGTATGCCTATGTATAGCCTTTATAGACTCTACACCATGTTGTTTTAAGCTTCTATGTCTGATATTGCATCTGAATTTTACATTCAACCAATAGGTATCGACTCTCTCAAGGAGATTTAAGCTACGACTTTTACTCTAGGAGATGATAAGTGCCGTTAATCAGAATTTTTCCTAAGGAAGGTCTGACAAGCTAATTTTATGTAAAAAAGGGGCTGATTTAAAAAAAATAAGTGAGTGAAGCATGGACCATCGCACTAAATCTTGCATAAGAACAAGACGGCTCGCGCGCTGCAACACCCGCTTGCTGAGAACAGTCCCCTTTTTAAACAGCTAAGAAAGTTTATGCAATCTCATTGGTTCTCAGAGAAATCGGCGACATTTAGATGAGACAATTGAACACGGGAGGTGGGGCTTACGTTTTAATAGTGCGTCCGACCTTCACAATGAGTAGTTTGCTCCATAACGCGAACTTCAGCAGTGCGTCTTACGCATGGTGTACTCATCGCATGGCATTAGATGGAATGTTTGTGGGTTATTCGATCCTAGCAGGGTAAAAGTTATCAAATGGGCAGTTCCGTAGTTGCGGACGTACATTTCAGACACTCTGAGGGCTTGCAAAATCTAAAGTATACCAGTTGCTTGATTGTTAACACCTGGGTTTCAAGTATCTCTAGTAGGAGTATAAAACCTGAAAATTCCTTTGCTGTATATACCATTTTCGGTTAATGTCATATGGTGTGAAAACCCTCCGTTGCGGACGTACGCAGAGAAAGTGATTTTTTCAGTACACCTGTATTCCTATATTCCTATCAAAAGTTCTCTGAAGTGTTCAGGTCTGTAATGAAAACTAATATTGTTTTGTTTGTAAGAGGGACAAACCTGAAGAAAACAAACAGAGAAAATTATCAGAACCTTTATCTGTTAAAATTGACTGATGTTTATCCGTTGCGGACGTACATATTAATGTTGCGGACGTACATCTGTGAACACAGATGTACGTCCAACACAGATGTACGTCCGCAAGACTAACAAGAGACCATGTATTAAACATGTAAACAGATACAGAACAAAATCAGTTTTAAACATTAAGTATGAATCATCAGCTTTAGAAAAATACTTACTTCATTGGTTTCCAACATTGCCAAAGTATTGAACAGAGTGGTTAAAAGTAGCAGCTTTTGGGAAGTGTACGTCCGCAACAGAAGGTACCAAATTTAATCCAAAAAGCATAATTCTTAAATATTTTGGTCATTTTATGTAACTATTTTATATGATACATAATACATGTTCATTGTTGTATTGATTGTATCAATTTGTAATACTTGCCTTAGTTCATTCATAGAAATAATTGCACTTCCATGGTGCGATTTCTACTAAAAAATGCCCTGTACGTCCGCAACGACCTCAAAATCAGCCAAACCGAGAATGTTAGAT
Organism: Ophiura sarsii; assembly: GCA_035610835.1. Taxonomy (NCBI): domain Eukaryota; kingdom Metazoa; phylum Echinodermata; class Ophiuroidea; order Amphilepidida; family Ophiuridae; genus Ophiura; species Ophiura sarsii. The sequence continues at coordinate 49,242,831 of CM069455.1, forward strand.
CAAATTCCAAATTATATCATGAAACTACAACCCATAACCTTTGATATGATACATAAATTAGGTTATATCGACGATTTTCAATTTTTTTATTATTTTTTTAATTTGGGTTACCTAATTACGGAACTGCCCCAATGTGAACAATAAAATGTACTTATTTCTTTGATAAATGTCTTAAGGGGGGACTTAAGGAAGTTTTTTGTTGAATTTTGTTAGTGCTGTCATTATTGAACCATGACTCAAATGTATATAAAAGTATACATTTTTGGAAAAGAAATGGATCAGAGAATCCAAATTTGGCATCAATTTTGACCAAAAATGTTGATTTTTTGAGAAAATCACAACAACAAAAAAATCACTTTTTTGACCCAATTTTTTTTTGAACAAAGCTAACAAACATAATTTTGACTTAAAAATGCCCAAATCACTTGATGATGATGTTAAGACACTACTGGAGGGACAATTTTTTTTTAAAAATCTTATCCAATATTTTTTGAAATTTTGACAAAAAAGTGTAAATAAAATTTAGTGTCTTAACATCATTATAAAGTGATTTGGCCATTTTTTACTCAAAATTATTTTTTGTTAGCTTTGTTCAAAACAAAATTTGGTCAAAAAAGTGAATTTTGTGATTTTCTCAATAAATCTACTTTTTTTGGTCAAAATTGACGCCAAATTTGGATTCTCTGATCCATTTCCTTTCCAAAAATGTATACTTTTATATACATTTGATTAATAGTTCAATAATTACAGCACTCACAAAATTCAAAAAATCAAATCAAAAACTTCCTTAAGTCCCCCCTTAAGTATGATTATTTAAGAATGAGAATAAAGGTATATAGTCTATAGAAAATCGATACAAGACGGGAGTGTATATAGTCACTCTTGTTTTTAGAACTTACCCGCGTTATATTGTCTGACATAAATGCGTTCGGTAATATTATTTTTTGCGTAGAACAACTCCGCCTGCGGCATCGTTGTTCTACTTAAAATACCGTTAAACTTCATCTATAAGCCCCCATTGACTAATAGTTAATAAGCTGAAAATAGATATAAAAAGATATGAGCGCCCTCTTTTGATCTACAGAAATTAGCACGAATGTGTTAAGTGTATTCGATATTCAATTCTATAATGTTGTATTACTATCTAAATAATTTCATGGACAGACGAATTGCTCAATTGGTAAAGCGTCAACTTCAGTATCACGGGGTTGGTGGTTCGATTCTCAAATACACCCTTTGCAATTTCTTTTGAAATCCTAGTGATATAGAAATAATGTAAACTTGAATGTACAACTATTACTCAATTATACAAGCTTTATTTTTATTTTTTTAAAAACATGCGCATAATTAATTTGATTGTAAAAAGTAATGATCTTAATAGTCTAACCTTTTTATAAGCTAAAACACATTTATACTACAAATTAACTACAGCAAAATGTATTCATTGGCTTATTTTAAATGTTTCACACAGTAATCTCAAACGTTTCCTTCATCATGATTTAAGGGAGAATTATGATGATGCATATTAGGTTGGTAGATCAAGTTAAGCAACAAAATGAGTAACTATGCAAACCACTATAATCCTGGTCTCACAGGATTATAATTGAATGGCTATTATTAAATCAATTTATTTCCAATAAGATAGAGGGCCGTCCATTTATACCGACCCATCAATCATACATGTAGTTATAAAACAGTATCTGACATAGCAGTCCCGTTTAGATCAATTGGTAAAGCCGACGTTTGGGCTAGGACAATTGTGATCACAGGTTCCAGATGACAATACCTGGTTCGAATCTCACTTCAAGACTTCTTCTTTTGGAAAGTTTATAAATATTTACGGTGTATATCAAATTCTTAACTTTGTTTTTACCATGAATAAATAGTGAATCTATCTTTGTCTTTAATGTGGGTTTTCCCTCTTTTTTCTCTCTACTACTATTTTTAATTTTAATTTTAATGTTATCACAATCGTTTTTAAATAGTACAAACATTTAAATCAATCTCAACGACTTAGTATTTTTGTAAAAACATGCATGGATGGAGTACAATGAGACAATACGTTGATTACAATTCACTGCTTTTCAGTTCTGCTACTTATGGTCTTTTGTTAAGTTGTGGTTGTTGTGAGTACTTATGGTCTTTTGTTAAGTTGTGGTTTTTGTGAGTAGTTGGCCATAAGCATGTAGCATGTATGTAGAATTTGGGGCAGAGGACTTCTTTAGTGATATAGACACAGTTTCGTAATCCTAAAACTAAATCAATAACACGTGGCCACTATACTACCATTTACATGAATGTAATGCATGACCTTCAATACCACGTGAGCTGCTCAAACTATGACATGTTCATTAGGCGTGCAATTTAAAGGCAATCCGTCAAACGTGTGTATTATAGTTCCGAAAAACTTAAACAGACTTAAAAAGATGGATGGTGCCGTAAATAAGTCCTTCGCGTGATTTCTTTTATTATTTCCACTCAGTTTTGTTTTATTTGTTTTGTGCTTTGTGTTTCTCCAAGAATAGGTATGGCACAAACGTGTAATATTCGAATCAATGAGGACAACAGACAAACAGTCAAAACGTTATTGAATGGCCATGGCTTGCGTGTCCAGTTTGATTAAATTTGATTTCATTTAAAAAAATAAAATAAAAAAACAACGAAAAAGATAGATTCCTTGTTCATTCATGATAAAAATAAAACACTGTCAAGAATTTGAAAATTATGACCTTTCCAAAAGAATTGTATTGTATTGTATTGTCTCATTGTACTCCATCCATGCATGTCTTTGCAAAAATACTAAGTCGTTGAGATTGATTTAAATGTTTGTACTATTTAAAAACGATTGTGAGACCAGGATTATAGTGGTTTGCATAGTTACTCATTTTGTTGCTTAACTTGATCTACCAACCTAATATGCATCATCATAATTCTCCCTTAAATCATGATGCAGGAAACGTTTAAGATTACTGTGTGAAACATTTAAAATAAGCCAATGAATACATTTTGCTGTAGTTAATTTGTAGTATAAATGTGTTTTAGCTTATAAAAAGGTTAGACTATTAAGATCATTACTTTTTACAATCAAATTAATTATGCGCTTGTTTTTTAAAAAATAAAACTAAAACTTGTATAATTGAGTAATAATTGTACATTCAAGTTTACATTATTTCTATATCACTAGGATTTCAAAAGAAATTGCAAAGGGTGTATTTGAGAATCGAACCACCAACCCCGTGATACTGAAGTTGACGCTTTACCAATTGAGCAATTCGTCTGTCCATGAAATTATTTAGATAGTAATACAACATTATAGTATTGAATATCGAATACACTTAACACATTCGTGCTAATTTCTGTAGATCAAAAGAGGGCGCTCATACCTTTTTATCTATTTTCAGCTTATTAACTATTAGTCAATGGGGGCTTATAGATGAAGTTTAACGGTAATACTATCGTCCGCATTTATGTCAGACAATAGGGAGCTTTCGATTTGGACGACGAACGCTTAAGATGACACCTCGAGTCATCTGCGCATGCGTCGACTTAGCTCTATCTATAGAGCCTTAGACGATCCCTTTACTATTAACTGTAGAGGCATCATCTGTCTTGTAATGCTTGTACCTGGTCGTATACCGGGTCTCTCCGGCCTGCGGCCGGAGAGCCAAAACTCCCTGGTCAGTAAATGTGAGCGGTTACTGGATGTGAGCAGGATCTATGATTTGAACGATAGAGGGGGTACGGTCAATGGATACTATTTGGTCAGTGGAATCATGAAATTATGGTGGAGTTAATCAGCGCTGTGGTGATGGTCAGTGTATTAAAATAAAATCGACAGTCCTGAAATCAGGACTAGCGTCGACTTAGCAATCCATCGGTCGTCCAATTTTTAGGATCTGTCTTCGGCTGACTATTAGGGAGCTTTCGATTTGTACGACGGATGAATCTAGGACGGTTGAATGACACTTTGAGTCATGTGCGAATGCGTCAATTTTGTCATCCGTTGGTCCTCTAAATGCTACAACGCGTAAAGGGACTAACAACCGACGTGGGGACGACGGTAACGTTTTGTGTTTTACCCTCGTACAAGCGTCCGTCGCGCAAATCGAAAGCTTGAGATCACAGGTCCCAAAAATTGGACGACCGACGGATTGCTAAGTCGACGCATGCGCACATGACTCGAGGTGTCATCTTTTCGTAGAAGCGTCCGTCGTAGAAATCGAAAGCTCCCTATTATCACACGGGTACGGTCTAAAAACAATAGCCTACCTTTATTCTCTAAATATTAACTGGAATCAGTATGTAACAAATACAATATATGGAGATCAACCACGACTTAGCCTTAACACCTTCCATGCGGCAGGTGTCTGCAGACGACATCACAATATTTGGAATCACCATGCATTGCCATGAGAAATGCATTAAAACAAGTACACACATGTCTAGCATTGGTTCAGCAATTCTTGAGATAAACTTTGAAAGTTGGGAAATGTTTCTGAATAATCTGTTTTGTATGGCAACACTAATAGTAATACTATAGCCACTTGGAAAGTGTTAAGATCATGGAGTGGAGACCCAGTTTTGCTCGTCATTTTTCACGTTGTTCCAGGCGTGGGCAAACTATAGTCTTTGTATCTATCACGAGACAGTGACGTAACTGCCCTGTTCTACCAATTGCAGCACTTAAAAGCGCGTGCCTACTCGAGGCGCTGGCGTATACACACGAGCGTAGAAAGATGGAAGATACACATACACGTGCCTAAATTATGCGCCTATAAAGTAACGTCACTGTCTTGAGGAAGACAAATAGAGTATAGTACGCTTGATACCAAACATGGGAATAGCGTTGTCGGCATATCAACATCAGTCCCAGTTTACATTCAAACACCCACCTTATCAAACACAGGCAGATATCGCTCTTTGGCTTTGGAGATCATTTTGTCCCAGTTATCAAAACTGCCCATCTGGAGGATGAGTTTGTAGAAGTCTCGTGCCCCTTCAGAGAGCATATCTATCCTGTTAAACGAAACACATGACAATGTTGAAATGTTCGGACTATATGAACTTTTACTGCATCAGCCTCGGAACATTTAACCTGTAGTCATATTTCGAACTTCATTTGAGCCGCCTCTCCCCAATTCTCCAATAACCGAATAACGTCAGCGTAGATTTAGGAACAGAAACAAAACCTATGCACATTAAAATGCGATGCGATCAACTATCGTCCTGCGATGGTAAAAGGGTTGTAATCTAATGCCCCTATACTTCTTCCAAGGTGCTGGGCGAGGTTAAAGAAGTTTTTTTCAATTTAAATTCTTCAATAGTTTATTCTAAAACCCTCTCAATTATCAGCTTGCATGTTTCCATGGTAACGGAACTAGGCTCAACACGAGAGTTATGCGCTAGAGGGCCCGCTATTATAATGGCTACAGTGTATAAGTTATTTTTGTAAGAATTATAACCAATATGCAAATGCGGTGAGACCAATATGCAAATGCGGTGAACAATTTAATTCTTGTATGGAGACCAATGCCGATATTTCTGTACTGATACAGACATATTTCCAGTCTCAGTTGAATGGTGCTTGTACCTAATGGTGATGAAGAATATCAATTTGGCGACTATCTTATAAGTCTTGCGTATACAAATACATGACTATGAGCCCGTACGTAAGGGTATTGCAATGTGCCCTAGCCGGCTATTTTTAATGGTGCTTGAACCTACGGGGTGATGCAGAATGTCGATTTGGCTCATATGGTATAAGTCTTTTTTCAGGTAAGTATATTATTCTGTTTTGGTCCCGGTTTTGGTATTTTTCTTGTATGTATGTTTAGGTTTTTATAGTGTAATTTTAGGTGTTCTTAGAGTTCTTAACATAATATGTGTACAGCGCACTGTGACTCCCCGTTGCGCTATACAAAAGCGTTGCATTATAATTTATTATTACGTATGAGCCATACGTACGGCTATTGACAGGTGGCCTAAATCATGTAACTGGCTTCAAGCTTTGGAATGTGAATAATTTACCTTACTGATTCCTCTGCATTTTGTCCGAGCCAATTTTTCTTCCGACATATATATCGTACTATGGGCATAGTTTGCACGAGTTGAAGACCATCGATTTCTAGTAGAGGTATTTGATTGAACATCAACTTTCCCTCTGTGATGAAATAAATCAGACAACAAAATCAGGTAATATTGCTAACACGCACACAATGTTTTACCAGATGGCCTTTTAGAACACTTGCCACGCGGCAGGCGTCTGCAGACGACATTCCAACATTTCACAAATTGTTACAAAAATGTCAAAATTAATAAATTTCATTAATGATCATTGATATCACCATGAGAAATGCATCGAAATAGTAAAAACATGCCTAGTATTGGTTGAGTAATCCTTGAGATTGACCTTGAAAGTTAGGAAAGGTTTCTGAAAATGTCTTGTAAAACCAATATAACCGCTTGAAAAGTGTTGAAAGAAGTGGCGGAAAGGGTCCATTTTCAGTCAACAATACGGAGATCTTTCTCCGCTGCACTCACAATGGCGGCCTCCTATTAGTCACATGTCCATTAAATTTACTCTCGAGAATTTTCTCCGTATTGTTGACTGATTTACGATAAATGTCTGTTATTGCAGATCAACTTACCTCCTCTCAATTTTTCAAGGGACTCGGTGCTCATGACGAATTCTTCTTCAAACTTCATCAATATGAAATAAGAATTATAAAAATAAAATGGAAGTAAACATCAAAGCGTGTTAATTGAAAATAATGTTACAATATAATTTTCATCGGCACTTTTTAGCGAGAACTAATTGACGCAATAGATTGGTAATGAGCATTGCATCATCTATAATTACTTGCCACGTAAACAATCCTTACCTCTAATAATTAGTGAACTTGGTGGTTCGAAATGTTCAGGTGGGTTTCTATTACACAATTACGCGATGATTCTTAGATAAAAATGGCAAGGGAAAATGTCTAACAAAGTGGCATCCGGGGTCTTAAATGTGAACGATACTACGGAAGACTTCATTGTATACTTATTATAGGGCTCTTGCCCATAGAGGAAAGCTCGAGGAAAGAGCGGGTAAAGCGTGATCCTTTTTTTCTATATTGTTAAGAAAAGGAGTGATAAAAATAAGGAGTGATAAAAATAATTTTCCGTTTGCTTTGGTGAACCTTTTTACCAGTGCACCTATTTCACACGTTTGTTCACGAGATACCAAAAATATGCATCAGATCGCAAAATGTGTCTCTCATTCAAATTTGGAAACTTGGGTACATTTGTGATGTTATTGGAATTTGATGCATCCTCTCTTGTTTACATTGTGAGTTAACATACTCAAGTTACCCTACCCATGCGATGAAATGCTTATAATGTTCTAAATGTTAATAAAAAACTGACATTTCCCAATTTTTTGTTGGCGGGATATTTAAAAATGCAATGTGTGCCACTTCAATTGAAAATCACTGTGCTCGTAATTTGGTTGTTCAACAAAGACAAAGTTATGATTAAATATGTCATTCTTGCAACGTTTAAAAAGTTTTAAAATTCATTTTGGCTTCTTTCCACGATTGCAGGTTTTTTTTTACTCACCCTGTATACATGTACCTACCTCAATTTCAGCAGCACCTAGCGCGATTCGTATCACTTCTGCTAAACCTCTGCCATTGACATACGCAAGTCTTACTACTCCCGACATTGTGAACAATTACCACCACTTTATAAATCTTTGAATGAAAATGAGAATATAGAACACCTTCATTTACTCGTAAGACAGCATAGCGTCACAAAAAGTAGGCATGCATATTCAGAACCAGTAGTAGCGCTATAAAGACCTACAAGGCCCGCTTAGCAGCGCTATAAATTCATGTAAATTGGTGCCCTAAAAACCGGCACCAAATTTAAATATTCGCCTTCCATCAAAGCTGGTTGCTATATGACATAATTCTCGTGTGCAACCAACCGGCTGCAACATAATGGAAACTCACCCATGCAGTTAGCAAGTAGTACCGCTCTTACACGCCCCGAATTTAAATATGATTGCCTGATTGTACACGCGCACTGGGCAATCCTCTCGTAGTAATTGATAACAATTGGTTTACCAGACCGAATTAATAGCGCTCCTAAGCGGGCAATTTATGTTATGTTGCGAGTTACGAAATCCTTGACCAACCTAAAGCAAAAGGGTTCAGTGCGCGCCATGTAATCAATGCCTATAGCTAAAAATGTTTAAAAGCTGTAACTCCCGCCGCTGTTTAAAAGGTAAAAAACAATGCTTGCTTAGATATTTAACTCGGTGCCTATCATGCCTATTAAGACGCTATTTTTGCCGTTAAATCATCCACAAGTTAAGAGCTTTATAAATACAAGTAGGTTGTTTATGGTGATTAAACCGATATTGTTTAAAAAATCGGGCTATTCTACAGAGGTTGATTTAGTTCTTCCTATTGTACCCAACTAAACTGTTGTTTACAGTAGTAACGGGCTTTTCAAGATATTAGTCACAAGACGTTTGTATTTACAACGACAGTCATAGGCTCATAGCATGCATGGACTGGTATAGTACGATCGATCATCAATACACTTACGTCGGTCGCTGCATAGCAGTGGCGTACCCAGCTTTTGGAACTGGGGGGGGGGGGGGGTGGAGGGTGGGGGGGGGGGGGGGGTTAGCACGACCATAGTTGTACCGACGAGAGGCATGATGTACCGACAATTTGTTTACAGACTCCTAAAAATATCGTAAAACATCCTAAGTGGGGGTTGGGGTTGGGGGGGGGGGGGGGGTTGGGAGGTAGCGATGAGCTTGTCCGCATAAACGGCCAAAAAAAATTGCATGGTCAAAATCGCAAATCTTTTTACCGACGGGGTTATTTCAGGGGGGGGGGGGGCTGGACCCCCCGGGTACGCCACTGCTGCACAGTGCAGTATACATATAGCTTGCATGCACTACAATGGTCGTCAATCTATACCACACAATAAACGTATCGCGTTGTTTTTACTATCAATTATCGTTGAAAAACACCAATTAATTATTTGTATATAGATAAACAAAAGAAATTCCAGAAAGTTCCATAATGTAAAAACAAAACCTTTTAACAATCTGCTATAAGCTGAACATACCTTAAACCTACCAAATTGGTGAACAGTATTTCCTTATGCCACGCCGGTTTAGCGAGAGCAATGGCGGCCGCCACTTATTGACGACAGCATGACAATTAATTAAACAGATATTGTTTAAAATTTAAAGTATAACGTTTTTTGTAATTAGCGTAAAACAGGTTCATACTACATTCATTTCGAACATTCAATCATGTCCCTTTTCAGGTTTCTCACTCTCACTCATTGACCTGTATCTCTGAATCATTGTGTATTGCCATTCCGTGATCTGGCTTTAAAATACCGGGTTCTACTAAAATTGTTACAACTTTATGACGCAATGTTGGCCTAAAATGTCTGTGGCGCTTTCGCCAAAAAAGTGCCCGTTCTTTCTGAATCACCCTGTAGTAGGTAATGTTGTGTTATGTCATAGATGTCTTGTTTCAATAATGGCACTCTTCACTTATACAGAGTGTCCCTACGAAAATAATCAGCATTTGGCTGTAATGTTTATATAATCTGAAAGATTATTTAGTTGGCTTTCAAATGCCATTTGTTTGATTTCAAATTCCTCTTCCCAATCCACCGATATGCTTGATCGGGCACTTATCAACGGGTTGTGCCACTTATAGGCATTTAATAATCGGTGTTTACTAATTGACGTTAATATGCGCATCAAGATTATCAAATTATCTTTCAAATGCCGTTTGTTTTGTCTCATTTCCTCTAGCCTAGGCCTATCTAAAAATATACTTGATTAATGGGGCATTTAATAGAGATACGTATAAGAGTGCGCCCTCATTTGGCTATACGTAATACTCGGCATAAACTAACTACACTACCATCTGAAACCGTTTACCTTAATTCGCCGTCTATCATGTAACATTTCACGATTTGATAATTTCGATGTAGATCGCATCGAAATTATCAGCATCACTCACCAAATGATTTGCTACAACCAAATTTAAATCCAGCTCGATTATTCAAACGTTTTCCCATACATTAGTGCACCTCAGGGTTTCTACGTACTTTAGGCCTATATATGGAAACAATTCATTTTTTCGAAATCTTATTTTTCTCGGCAATCTCGCAATGCCCTTTTAAAGTTGATCACTAAAAGTCAAATGTGGGCTATTGTTATGAAGAAAGGCTTCAAAGCGTTAAACATACATCAATTTTACACATGGGTGATTTCTATCAAAAACTGGTACAACTTTTGTTTGCTCATGGTCAAACAAGCATAGCCTATCGCTAGATATATTCAAACAAATTTGACAAAACAAACTGCAAATTATACGAAAGGTCATTTCGTTACTAGTATCTTGAAGCTCGTACAAACATCAAATCCAAATACGAAATATTTAAAGTTGAAAATGACACTTCTCCAAAACATTTTTTTTCATAAAGTGGCACAACCCCAATTTTTTTTAGATTGAGAAAAGTGAACACAATCAAATAAACGGCATTTGAAATCAAACTAAATTATCCTTCCGAATATAATACAGATTACAGCGAAAATACTGAGTAATCAATGAGGACAATAATGTGGAACATGTGCACCCTTTTTAGGGACACCCTGTACCTGTCATGCCTGTAGTGGCCAAAGGACTTTTTACGTGGTAGGGGCCTATACACAGTTTCAAATACGTGCGACTAGAAAACAAACAAAGAAAAACAGAGGACCGGGCGTCTATGGCGGATTTCATTCCCTGGTGGTATGAAGCTATGAAATGTCCGTGGTCTACGCTATCTCCCAGCAGATGTGCAATACGTACATGGACTTTTTTTTGTAGACGAGGGCTCATTTCATGATTTGGTGAGGTTTAGAATGAGTTATTAGGATTCCTGTTATTTCGAAGACCACAGATTTTCAAAACGTGAATTTTCCAACATTTTACGACATAAATTGGGTCACAAAACGTGTTTAATACTATACATTTACCGTTCTGCAGATGTTATTGACCCTCCTCTAAAATTTTACAGTTTTTAACACGTTTCTCAGTTTTTGAGATGCCCAAATAGACCATTTTCCGAAGCTATTCTAGCAAATATTGCAGTCAATGAGACTCCATTGTTGGCGTTCCATTGTTGGCGTTCAACAAAATCTGACATGCAGCGTGACCTCTCTGCTGGCTGCCATTATATGTTATATGAGTACAAGTGCAATGTTAGGAACCAGCGATAGACATGACAGAAAACACATGTTTTGTGACGAGGTATCAAGACATCTTCCTTGGCATGTTTATTTGATCATGGTTTGATGTTGCGCACATATCATATCTATATACTAATTTTCGGTCCCTCGCCTGATTAGATAGTTCAATAATAATTTTACACTCGCGTCCCTCTTCAACTGAAAAAGCGTGGTAATTGCGCCTCTAATACACGAGCTAATTAGATAGTTCAATGCCAGTATTTTCCCGTTTTCAGACATGCGCAGAAAGGATCACAGATGATAATCCGAAATGTTGAATTTCTTTTACTCGGGTAGCTACTGTTCGGTCAAAAATTGTGGTTTCCGGAGTGAGTGATGACATATGGTCTTCACCCAAAATATTTTCATCAGGGATATAGCTACATTTCTGTATGTGCGGCCGTTTGTTTTTCTTAAAGATCGCACGAGTAACAAGCATTTATACGGGACTATCGTCCGACAAATAACAATATTTTACGACATTTTCTAAATGTAAACAAAAACTCTTACACAGATCTTAAAGTGACACTTTCACATTAGTAACATAGATGAACGCGGAGTTTGCTAACGTAGAAGAAACTGGCGGTACCATACGAACCGTTTCTGCGCGACCGCGTTTAACATGGCGCACGCGATTCGGCGCACACGTAATGACGCAGACAAAGTGTGTACGCGTTTGTGGTGCAAACTGTACATTGTAAACGGGGCATGCCGCGAGTGAAAGCAGGCAGTCCGTACGGTTGCTCCGCGGTGCATACCGTACAGTACAATAAAATGTAACGCGAGCAAGACACAAACAAAACATTAATCATAAAGCCAAGACATTTATTTTAATAAAGAAACTGGGAGCAAGGCGCAAACCGTATCCAGGATAACATGTATTAAAGTGACTGAAGTGGCTGAAGGAAAATACATTTGATGGAGTCATTCATGCAGTTGTATGGCTGGTCATGAAGCTATGGGCTGGTGGATCAGGGTCGACCCCCCCCCCCCCACACACACCTTTTATTTTCTTTGTGCGACTTAATATACAGCGGTGCGGCTTACTGTATTATATATACGATGAGGTCTGAATCTTAATTTGAGGTGCTGCTTAATCGCCGTGCGGCCTATAGCACGTAAATTACGGGATTGTCACATGATACCCTAAGGTCTAAGCCCCTTCCCCGCACCGCACTTCCCTTACTTGATAATATGGATATAGTATAAGGCGGCCTTACACATAAGGCCACATGGGTATCTGGATACACGGAACGTGCGGTATTGCCCCATCATACCCTATAAAGCCACCCCCTCCTCCCCGCACTTCCCTTACTTGATAATCTGGATTAAGGGCACATGGGCATCTGGATAAACGGAACGTGTAGTATATTATCATGATTATTATAGAGTGTCTGGATTAGTAAGGGCACCAGTGGTATCAGGATTACGGGGTTCACTATAAAACGCAGATAGTCTCAAATTACCTGGATATACTATGCGCAGGTGTGCCACCTGTGATAACTGGATTTTAAGGGTGTATTAGGTAGTATCTCGGGAGGCCTTATTTAGAACACAACAAACATGACAAAGGGACTACTATACGTTTAGGCCCTATATGCCTATTGGAGGAATAATGTATTTAAGTAAATAGGCCAAACAAAACCCGGATGGCACACATAGTGTTTAAGTACAAGCATGGAATGGTACAAGTGATCTTGATGATAGACTCCACCGACCATAAAACTAACCAACTATTATAGAACCCATATATGACGCTCAGAACGTAGGCCTATTACTTGAATACCTGAATGGCGGCACCAGCATCAACATTTTAAAGGAGGAAAACGGGGTGGCGGGGCAATAAAAGAATCGGAGGAGACATTTTAAAGCTAATTTCAAGTTACTTTCAGTTAAGTTTTGACATTAAAATACAACTTTTGTATTATTTGGGGGTACAAAATGGATATGGGTAGGGACATGAGTTGACAGGGGGTAACGGGGGAGGGGATATTAAGGCAATCCAGATACTCTGAATATTTTAAGTATTCCTACACATGAATAACCATTCAGGTGTCCTCATTAATCTACGTAGGCCCTAATAGCCGCATACACAGTTATCACGGGTGCACTTAATATTCGATTCAAGATAAACCACATAGTCCATCATGGAGGTCCTATATTGGATCACTAATACACAATCATGGGGTGGTACCTGAATAATCAAGGGCACCATGTGTTATACATGCATGGCATACATGGATTTATTAAGGGCACATGGTATATATGTATTATTAAGGGCACTGTGATGTGGTACCAATGTCAGTATTAAGGGCACCTAGGATACATACTCTTGCTGTTTTACAATACCCTCATCTTTATACGTTTTGATGTGACTAACCACCCGCTATTATTATAGCTTCGGCACCTATACCTGCGCTTTCCATTATAAACTGGATATAATACGGGCATATTGGTATGGATATAATGCCGGAAAATGCGGTACCTGGGTTATTAAGGCCATCTGAGGGCCTAGGCCTATCATGGGCAACCGGTGTATTAAGAACACGTGGAGTACTTGGATTAGGAACATGGGTATCTGTATTATTTAAGAGCACATTGGACCTAGGCACATGGTGTATTAAGGGTACCACGTCACATTATATCAAGGGCACTTTAGGTACCTGAATAAGGACATACTCTTGATATATATATAAACATTTATAACGCTTTGATATTACCCACCTCTGCCTATTGTGATATGACTATTACTGCCCGCTATCTTCGGCACCCGCGATTAATTCAAGTTACTTGAATGATAAAGTAAGGGCACATGGGTATCACACTGCAGTACCTGGATTATGTGGTATACAGTGCCATTAAGGGCACCTGTGGTAACTGGATTAGGGGTAGGGCTTAGGCCTATGGGGTCCCTGGATATAATGGGACAACGGGTACCTGCATTTCAGGTCACATGGGAGGCCTACATAGGTATCTGGAAAGACAAGGTAGGCCTACCTACTTTAAAAGGCATATGTATACCTGGATTATCAAAAGCACCTGCGATATTCGGATTATTTAGGGCCCGTCTGGATTATGTATACATGTAGGACATGTTCTTGATATTGTATCAAATTTTCTTACGCTTTGTTTACTTACCTCCCCGTGAAATCTTATAGCGGGTCCGCGCGAAGCGCGGATGCCCGCTAGTGTACATAATTAGGGTCAAAAAAATTCGCACGGTCAAAAAATTTCGCACGGTCACATAATTTCGCACAGTCACAAATTTTCGCACAGTCACAAAATTTCGCACAGTCACAAATTTTCGCACAGTCACAAAATTTCGCACAGTCACACATTTTCGCACAGTCACAAATTTTCGCACAGTCAGAAAATTTCGCACAGTCACAAATTTTCGCACGCTCACAAAATTTAAGTAACCGGCCCTGAAATGCCCAAAACCAAGCGGCCCATGTGGCGATCGCCACAACGCCACAGTGGCCAGTCCGCCCCTTACTAGACCTAATGACCGTATACTTTAATACTAAATTAGTCTTTGTCATGTTAGGTGTAATGTATTTTTTTGTCAATATAAAGATAAATTATAAGTAGGCTACCGTATATATTCCGGATTGTTTCTTACTGTTTGGTATCGTAAAAGTTGTCAACTTAATTCCGCACCAATGGCAATCACAGTATGCAGTATCCAATAGTATATTCGTATTCGTATGCTCTAGCGTTCCCAGTAAACTTATCGTTCTTTTCCAAAAGTATTGTTGTAAAAAGGTCCACAAAATTTAGCGATAATTGCTGCTTTATGTTTACATTTTTTCGGGTCTGACTTTCGTTCGATGTTTTGTGGAAGTACTTCAATTCCGGGTTAGTTTCATTTTCAAGTCACTTTCGTATTTCGTTAAGTCAACATGGTCGAGGGGGGGGGGGGGGCAGACGCGTTATAAATTGAGGCAAGTATAGAGAAAGAAAATGATAATTGTTCCGTTATTGTCGTATTTTGACTATTTTTCTTAATCAAACTCAGAAAATGCACATTATTTATAGCGAACATATATATACTTAATGTTTTAGAAAAGTCTGTAGTGTTTTTCTTGTGCTTGGTCTAATAACAATTCCATTAAAATGGAAAGGTGGCGGTCTCTAAAAATACCGACTGCTGTCAAGACAAATGTTCTGATTATTAACAGACAGTTTTGGCATGTACAGAAACGGTTTCATAAACTAGTGTGTCGATTATCCACAAATCCCATTTATGCGAATCATAATCATAACAATACATGCACCCTTACCTTTAACTGCTATTCTATCTAAATAAAGTGGTATGTGAAGTGTTCGGATCAACGGGTAAATCAATTATGAACCACCAACGCTATAATGTTCTCCCTTCATAACCTCAAACCTGGAACAAGTAACGAACTTCCGAATATATACAGGGTGCATCCGTTAAACGCATGGCATTTCAGTCATAGGCGAGAATCAGTAGCGTATCTCCCGTGGGTCAGGGGGGCAGGGTGTCCACCCTGTGTAGTGACGGTTTCAACCGGGAAAGCCAGCTCAAACTACCGCGGGCTCAACAAATGGTTATAAATGAAGGGAAGGAGAAAAGGGAGAAGTGGAAAAGAAAAAAAGGGAAGGAAAGGGAAAAGGGAAAACAAAGGGACAGAAAGGAAGGGGAGGAAGAAAAAAGAGGAAAGGAAAGGAAAAGGAAAAGAAAGGGAGAAGAGGCTAAAAGGGACGGAAAGGGAAAGAAAAGGAAAGAGAAAATGGTAGGCCGAAAGAGAGATATGTATGAACGTGTGACTTCAGTCTGTGGAAGTGTTAATGACACTAATGATCTTTACTAAATATTTACATGATTTAAGGTTGAATTAATTCTGCATACTTCCGCCCCCCCCCCCCCCCTCTCTCTCAATAATGCACTTGGGGTTAATGTTCTAAGTAAAATGTCATTAGTAAAGATACATCTCCACGTGGAAAAGTGATACAATATGTTATTTTTTAGACATTTTGAGACCTTTTGGAATGTCGTCTACAGACGCATGCCGCGTAGAAAGTGTTAATGACACTAATGATCTTTACTAAATATTTAACGTTGAATTAAGTTCTGCATACTTCCCCTCCCCCCCCCCCCCTTCTCGGTACGGCACGGGGTCTACAATGTTCTAAAATGTCATTAGTAAAAGATGCATCTTCACGTGGATCGAATTGATACAATACCGTAGATGATGTCCTTTTTAGACATTTTGTGAACTTTTGGAATGTCGTCTACAGACGCATGCCGCGTAGAAAGTATTGTAGAACACGGTTGCCCATCCACTTTGACCTTATGATTTGCGCCCATTTGGGCTAAATTCCCATCTAATTGACATTATTTGCCCCTTATACCGGCCTGACAGGCAAATTAGTATAATATAGCGCGCATATATCCAGGAGTATAGAAGAGGGTTTTAAACAAAATGTACCATAATTATTGCCAGATTCAGGACCCCAGATTCGTGATATATGTAGTGCGCATCATATTTATAATGCGATGTCATTCGGTGGAATAAACAATAATGTAGACCCCAGCCAAGGCGCTTTTTTCCCGAACTTGTGTTTACCGGGGAAAATACCCTTTTATTTGCCCCCTCTTTCAAGTTACCCAAGATAAACACAAACATTGTATAGGCCTACACACAATTTGATACGATATTATTGGCAATCGGTTGTCTGTCGAGCAACCGGCGGTTCCGCCCGGTTGGACCGCATATCATTGTTTAGAACAATAGAAACCGGCTGCAACCTCACGGAACTGCACGGAACCGGCGGTTGCCGCGGTCGAGTTTTGATGTGCTCCCTAAATTGTATTCAGGTATTGATATTCCTAAACCGTTCACTGGCAATTTCATAGGAGTTGATTTCCTGCAAATTTATAATAGGCGTTTGTTATTGCTTATATCAAGGAGTTATTATAACTCCTTGCTTATATTAACTGTCACTGATATAACGAAACACCGACCGCCTTTACTTCAATTATAGTATTATAAATTCTTAATGCTATTTTTTGTTGCAAACCCTGTAGGACTATTATACACAGCTGCGATGGTTCAATGTTCAAAGTTCAGGTGTCTTGATATGAAAACAGTTCAATCTAAGCATCCTTACTGGCACATCCGTGGTGGTATAGGTTAATGCACTTATTGCGCTATATGGGACACATACGCCCTATGATCATGATGGGGCAGGTTCGCCCATAGGGATTTATATAGGCCTAGTTTGCATAATTTCCCAAAATTTTGATTTTCCTCTTACAGGATAATTGTAATTATAAACATAGTTATTAGGAATGGAGTAACATTAATATTAGAGAAGAATATTTCAAAATGTGGTATTTCTTATTACTTCCGTAAAAGTACCCCACCCCTATATTTTGGACCCTACATTTTATTTTGGAATTAAACAAAATAAAGAATAACGATTCTATATATGTATTGGATATTATTGTACTTTGTGTAGCCTATAATTCTGAGCCTACGGTGAACTTGCCCCGGCCTATGGGCGAACCTACCCCGGCGTCGGGAAAGTTTACCTATTGAGACACCTGTCTTTATCATTTACTCTTGCCTTTACAGTTTAAAGGCCTAGAGTACTGAGATCAGGGGATGGCTATATGGCGAGTTGTGAAAGAGCGAGTTGTAGAGCGAGTTGTAGAGCGAGTCGTAGAGCGAGTCGTAGAGCGAGTTGTGAGGCGAGTTGTAGCTATTGTATGTAATGTAACTAATAGCTCTATTGTGTGGAGAGTTGTGGGGCGAGTTGTAATCAAGATTATTTTTTAAAACTTCTAATTGAAACAGAGTGGGGGGGGGGGGGGGGCAGGGGGGGGGGGTGTTTTGTCAACCTGCCGTTTAGTTATCTCTTGGACTTTTTAAAGAAACATGATAAAAGGTAGCTTATTATTATACCCTATTGAAGTACATAGTAATTCAACATTTTGGTGCAAAACTTGCTATTATTTTTGCTTTTTGCAAAACATGCGCGTGGAAACTTTATGTGGTTTTTAATGAAATTCCACTCAACCAATGTGAGGAGATACACGAGTTTCTTTAAGCCAATATATCACTCTTTCACATGATATCAATTATAGGTCTATTCAATCTTTAAAATTGGCGTCTCTATGGACCTCTTCAAATGAAAATGGGGCAAACACTCGCCACTCTCCCCTACCTTTCCTGATACTTATGATTTTGATTGGGCCACTCGATTCTAGAATACAGAGAAAGTCCGATTGTCATCGGCAAGGACAACACAACCCTTTTATGGCAAAAGGATGTATCTTATAATGTACTTTCCTAATGATATACTTCCTTTTAACATGGATTGTGTTAACTTGGTTTAATAATCCTCACTTAGGAAAAGGTTGCAACTTGTAAAGACAATAAAAGTAATATACTGCCTTTTACCACTACATGATTTATGGAGAAAAAAGCTAACTTTTATCATGTTAAAAGGAGGTATACTGTTAGGAAACTACATCTAAGATACATTCTTTTGCCATAAAAGGGCTGATACAATCATTTACCGGTGTGCAATCTTAAATTCTCCAAGAACCGATTGGTGACACAGTGGACACTAGCTATAGGCTATCCCCATGGTCACCCTTGAGCGCCAGAGCATTGCGCCTGTTTTGTGCATGAAGCTAGAATACCAATCACCTGCTAAATGATATTTATCCAAGTGATACTTGAAAGTAAACTGCTCACAAAAAGTATCGAAACACTTATGGGCGCACAGCACTAAATCACTCCTCGTTTTGTGTAATGGTAGTAAGTTCCGGCAAAAACAAAAAACGATTTTGTGATTAATGGGGTCCTTTGGGAATCAGTTTGGCGTGAGGATAGCGTTTCATAATTAAAATGAAAGATAATCTCTTGTACTTTGATCAGGATATTGCAAAATATTGATTTTCGATTGTATTGAAAATTTATCACGCGTATGAACACACGTGATCGGAGGCGGTTAGAAGGCGAGCGTCCGGGCTGAAAATAGGGGTGGCGCTGTTTAAATGATCGTATCGTAAAATCGAATTGGAAGGTGTAACACTTCTTGACGATTTTATGAAATTTGAATGTTTGTTTATTAGAATAAAGCATTCGAGACGTTCCAAAAATGGTTACTAAGGGCCCAAAATAGCGACTCTTTTAGCCCTAATTTACATGTAATCCAATGGGCGGTATATTTAGTGCTGTGCCCCCTTGTAACACGCAGTGGTGACACTCGATTTATATCGATTTGCATTGATTTTGTATCTATAAAAGAGGTAATTTTATCTTAATTTCAAAGAAAATCATATTTCTGTCCATGTCATACATAAATATCATGAACACGACCCAATTTTCTTACAAATTTGGAGCAAAAACGGTTGAAGAGCATCATTTTACTACACATTTCCTTGTTTTTGATTTTACTCACAATAATGGACCCCCTCGCCATGGTTATCCGATTATAAACCTACATATCTATGCTCGTTTTATCAATCAAGGGCTTAACAAATAAAGTTTAAATAAATGTTTTTAAACCCATTTGTCATTGATATCAAATCATGTCGGGGGGGGGGGGGGGGGGGGGGGGGTGGGGGGGGGGGGGGGGGTGACCAGGTTTAATTGGGGCCTAAATTAAGACAAAAATAAGGCTTTTAATGTATCAAAATGTCAATAACAGTACTCTGGGCAATTCCCTAGAGGATATAACCCAACACAAATTACATTGTGAGTTTACCTGACACACGATACATTATACGTGACAGATAAAAAGACAATTTAGGCCTATTATTAATTCAAAATTGAAACGTTTTTCACCCATACCCCTAAAATTCGGCAATTTTGGACCTACACTTTTTACATTTGTATCTAAGGTTTGATATAGGGTGTGCACGCCATTGCGTAATCAGTTTCATGGTTCATCGGGTTATTAAAACATTGCATATATATACTTTTAAGATAATATGAAACATAAATAGTCTCATTAACATCTCATGATGAATGAAAGAGATTATAAAAACATAGAAATTCTGCAAAATGGCCTTAAAGTGCCCAAAATTCGAACATTAGAAATTGAGTATCGATGCGTTAAGTAACATAACTTTAGTTAGAGGTGGTATATAAATTAACTATTTTGACAGTTTAATTTGATATTACTTGGTGTTTACAAAAATGCCAAAAAAAAAAGTTTTTATTTTTTTATTGTGTGTTAAAGGGCGCACAGCACTAAATCACTCCTCGTTTTGTGTAATGGTAGTAAGTTCCGGCAAAAACAAAAAACGATTTTGTGATTAATGGGGTCCTTTGGGAATCAGTTTGGCGTGAGGATAGCGTTTCATAATTAAAATGAAAGATAATCTCTTGTACTTTGATCAGGATATTGCAAAATATTGATTTTCGATTGTATTGAAAATTTATCACGCGTATGAACACACGTGATCGGAGGCGGTTAGAAGGCGAGCGTCCGGGCTGAAAATAGGGGTGGCGCTGTTTAAATGATCGTATCGTAAAATCGAATTGGAAGGTGTAACACTTCTTGACGATTTTATGAAATTTGAATGTTTGTTTATTAGAATAAAGCATTCGAGACGTTCCAAAAATGGTTACTAAGGGCCCAAAATAGCGACTCTTTTAGCCCTAATTTACATGTAATCCAATGGGCGGTATATTTAGTGCTGTGCCCCCTTGTAAAGTCGGGCGGCGGCTCCCATAGACACTGTACTTAAGCGTGGCACCCCCTCTTGCTCACGATGTAAACGTAACCAAAATAAGTTCAATGAATTTTATAATTATTATCAGGAATCGCTAGGGGTGTGAGATTTGTTGTAGTGTCATATTTTCCAAGAAATGATCATTCTAAACAGGTTATTTTTAAAAATAAATTCGCTGAATATAGTACATTGCTATAATATGACATCGATCCATTGACTACGGAAAAATCAATGTATTTTCACAGTGGCGTTGCCATCCACAATTAACGTCACTAACCTTAGCTGTACACAAAATTCCTTTTTAGTTTGCGTCTAATGTATTTTGTATAGGCCAATGTTAAAATGTTGCAATAAACAACATTAAAAGTCCGCAATCTAGCTGAAATAATTATCGTATATAATATACATATATACAATTTATTTGAGACCATACATATATTTTTAAGACCTTTTGATAGAAAGATATGTGTACGGGTTCGTCATAGTATTTTCATATTTTAATCACACTCCTTCCTAATCTCAAAATTGAATCATCACGATAAATAAAAACGACACTACTATTAAATGTTCGTCTTGATATAAAAACATCGTTTATTTATTTAACTAATATCAATCCTAATGATTCAAATGAATACTCGATATAATAATAATACAAGGCAGTCAAATTAATTCATGACATAACAATGTTCAAAAGGGTAAATTATATAAATTATATAATATTATAAATTATATTGCACAGATAAATGAGAGTTGTGTCACCTCAATCATTATTTCATTATACTGTAAAGCTTCAAGTGAAACTGTTTTTGGTAATATTGCATTAGTTACATACACATACTACACAATGATTGATTATAAATATCAATAATTCAAAAATCATATTTCAAATTTATACCGTATGTTGAGTGACTTCTTCAAAATTCAGTAAATATTCTATAATTATTGTACAAACGATCAACCTCGATTTGAATGAAATAAAATACCCCTACTAATTCAGTCGTGATCATTATTTTACATTGAAGCTATTTAAGGGCGGTATTTCGCGATACAATTGTTTGCTTTTTCCTTTTTTTTCTAACATTTTATAAATGGTTTGTCTTGATCTGCATTACGCAGTTTAATATTCACTTCATTCATTTTACACATGTTACATAGGCTATAAAGGTCCCCTGTGATACCTGGCTTAATATTACTATATACGACACAGCTTCAATATTTAACTAATTAATTGACATCATGAATCAAGAAAAAATATCAGGAATATTTGGTTTCATGAGTAATTATACAGTACTTTGACTCATACATACGTCGTGGTGACAGTTCAACAGGTCTGTAATTAAAACAATAATAAAACATGTTGGAATATTTTATTTCGAATGACATAATTGTTGGCCTATTTTTATAAACATCAAATGAATGACTAAATTGAAGTACAATGTACCTATAATTTCATCAGTATCCTAATACTAAATGGCTATTATTTTTAACGTTTAAATATAAGGCCAAATAAAAATAAAAACTAGTTTATCGTCCTAACTTTTGAAAAAAGGAGGATGAGGGATTTACAAAAAAAAATAGACAATGCAAATTCACCAATACCAGCCTGATATTGGCTGCGTAACATAACATGAAGAGGACGATGCCTTTTTCAAATATTTTAATTTCATGGATATAGATGGAGGCGTGGGTCACACAAAACCTGCTCTCTAAGATGCTCATTGGACTATAAATATATTACCAACATATCGGGCTTTGTAAATGCTTTAACAAACAATTTATGGAAGATATAAAAAACACCAATATTGAAGAATTTCATAAAAAATATGAACGAGGCGAGGAGAAACTACTTTATTTTATTATTAATTATTAATTGGCCTTTTAACACTTTTCACGAGGTATGTTTGTACTTATTTCCATGCATTTCACATGATGATTCCAAATATGGTTATGAAATTTAACAATGTTGACATTTTAAACAGATTGAGACATTTTGGAATGTCGTCTGCAGACGCCTGCCGCGTGGAAAGTGTTTATAAGGCAAATTAATAATAAAATAAAGGAGTTTCTCAAATGCATATAAATTTGAAGATGTAGGCCTTAAAATACCTACTTCTCTATCCATTTATATGCATTTTTCCTATACTAATTTTTAAACATTAATATTATTGCATACTTAATATAGTCCCTAAAATATAAACAAATTCTTGTTATTTATGCTCTCGTTCTTCTCATAAACGATTTATTTGTGTGATTTTTATAAAAAACAAAAATGACTTGCTAGTCCGTATGATTTAACTTACAATGCAATATTACTAATAATTGCTTGCATTATACTGGCCTCAATCCTAGATAGATATGATATATGTATTCGATTTACCTCTTTAGTTCGTCTTGATCAACCGTTGAGTATATCAATAGGCCTGCACCGGCGCCAGTAGTACCATAGAAGACGGTCTGCGTCGTGTCCTTTTAAGAGATGTGCACGTTAGTCTCATGATCACCCTGTACCATTATGATCATTGTATCATTGTGATATTCATTGTGATATTCATTGTGATATCTATTGTGATATCAATGTACCCATTTAATAACAACTGGTACAGGTAGTATTCTGATACAGTAGTAATCTTATTTTCTGTAGCTTTTCTTTTTCACAAATAACTAATCGGCAGATTAGGAGGGAGTGTGATTAAATGAAAATACGAGGAAGAACCTCTCCACATATCTTTTTATCTAAAGATCTTAAAAATATATGAATAGTCTCAAATAAATTGTATATATGTATATTATGCACGATAATTATTTCAGCTAGATTGTGGACTTTTAATGTTGTTTTATTGAAACATTTTAACATTGGCCTATACAAAATACATTAGACGCAAACTAAAAAGGAATTTTGTGTACAGCTAAGGTTAGTGACGTTAATTGTGGATGGCAACGCCACTGTGAAAATACATCGATTTTTCCGTAGTCAATGGATCGATGTCATATTATAGCAATGTACTATATTCAGCGAATTTTATTTTTAAAAATAACCTGCTTAGAATGATCATTTCTTGGAAAATATGACACTACAACAAATCTCACACCCCTAGCGATTCCTGATAATAATTATAAAATTCATTGAACTTGTTTTGGTTACGTTTACATCGTGAGCAAGAGGGGGTGCCACGCTTAAGTACAGTGTCTATGGGAGCCGCCGCCCGACTATTAGAAATGATCCAATATATAACGGCTCGAAAAGGTATGCATTAATCGAAGCCAATAACCAAGTGCATAATTTTGTTCTGCGTATTTTGACACCTCGATCGTTGAGATACGATGTTGCGGAGCAGGGTTATTGTCATTTCAATGATCGTGGGTCCAGTTTCAAAAGTGACACTCATTCCTATTGAAAAGCACGAATCTGATCATTCTAAACAGTAATGCAAACCTCTTTCTATAGGATGATTGTCATTTTTGAAACTGGACCCACGACCATTGAAATGACAATAACTCCGCTCCGCAACATCGTATCTCATCGATCGAGGTGTCAAAATACGCAGAACAAAATTATGCAATTGGTTATTTGCTCCGAATAATGCATACCCTTTCAAACCGTTATATATTGGATCATTTCTAAGTGTTTCGATACTATTTGTGAGCAGTTTACACAGGAAGGAGCGCAACGGGTCGTACTAAGAGCGCAATGAAAACGGAATAAGGGGGATAGAAGCATCTAAGAGTGAGAGCTACCTTGTTTTAGGCCTAAACCTTTGACGATTTTGGACAATTTCCTGCGCTCTCCTGCATGTTTTTTTTCTTCATATTTGGATACTTTTGCAGCCGCGCTTGATTGCACTCCGAGTGTAAACAAGCGCGGCGCTCTGGCGCTCACAGGCGACTATGGGGACCTATTATCATGATTATAGCTAAGCCCAGTGTCCACTGCGTCACCAATCGGTTCTTGGAGAGTTTAATGCGTTTGACATGGCGCTTTGATAATTTTTTTCAGCGCAAGACCTCATCGCCGTAGGTGTGATAGGATTTAAAAATAAGAGATCCTATTTTGGGGTTTGAACTTCAGGTGACTTTTACAGGTCGGTATGAACAGAACAAGACTTTAGAACTGATAATATCTAAATGACGAATAGTCCATCTTGAAGAACCTTTTTATTCGGTATCTACCTTTTATACGCTCCAGCAAGGTGCAAAAGTAAAAGTAAAGTCACCTTATAGACTAAATATAACACTACAATGTACTGCCCTTTACAAGGTTCATTAATAAATTGTAGAATGAGCTCAACAAAGCATAACTTGATCCTTTCTAGGAGGACTATTTTTAATTTAGACCAGGTTTAAAGTTATACCTGGTTTAAGTTGTTTTGTGCCTACTTAAAGTTTAGGTAATACAAACGCGTTTACACGGACGATAACTACGAGCTAAATGTATTTGTTATCAAATCATTTATTTGCATATATCGACTTAACACTTTCCACGCGGCTATTATTTTTACCATAGGCCTATACAAATAAATAAAAAATCAGAAACCTTTCCGAACTTTCACAGTCTATCTAAAGGATTACTGAACCAATACTAGGCATGTTTGTACTTATTTTAATGCTTTTCTCATGGTGATTCCAAATATTGTATTAAAATTCAATAATTCTGACATTTTTGAAACATTTTGTGAACTTTTGGAATGTCGTCTGCAGACGCCTGCCGCGTGGAAAGTGTTAACACTTTCCACGCGGCTATTAGTTTTACCACATACAAAATAGATTTTTCCAAAAATCTTTCCTAACTTTCAAGGTCTATTTCAAAGATTACTGATCCAATACTAGGCATGTTTGTACTTATTTTAATCATTTCTCATGTTGATTCAAAATATGGCAATGACATGAATGACATTCAATAATTTTGAGATTTTTGAAACATTTTGTGAAATTTTGGAATGGGCTATTCCCAAATAATAAGGCCAAAAATATGTAGTTGTGTTGCCCTCACAAGCCTACAATCGGGAAGGACGGCCGGCCGGATTTTTTTAAATTTATTTTTAATTTATTTTTAATTTTTAATTTTACCAAATCAACGATTATCATCATTATCTGAAATAGCCCATGTCGTCTGCAGACGCCTGTCGTGTGGAAAGCGTTAATTTTGGATTCATTCTTTCCTATAGCTATGAGTTTTATTCCACAGATAATGCTGATACCGTTACAAAAACCAAAAGGAAAACAAACAAATTCATAAAGCGCGTCTCCATTCCAAAATAACTGAGGGTGCCTATATAATATTATTGCAAACAACAAATAATATAAGTATTTAGATATGGAGAGTAATGGTACGTTGTGTAAACCATCCTGGTACAATGAAGCCACGATAAAAAAAATAGAATGTCTCTGCTCAAAGTTACTACCGTGGCAGTGGTGTTTTGATCGGATGTAACTTGCTCATTTTCCACAAAAAGCTTCTTTTTTTGGGGGGGGGGGGGGGGGGGGGGGCGGGGGGGGGGGGGGGCGAAGCCACCCTTATAGCATGAGATTGCAAAAACTTACACATTTTGGTCTTTCTAGACATAAGTGGGGGCCGCCATGTTTGTAGTCTTTGTAAATTACATGTACCTATGCAGTTTATTTCAACAGTACCCGCAGTCTGTGCTGGAGTCAAAGCTATATTTGTTTAGTTGATTAGAGATGTGCTACTCCCAACAGAGAGACATAATAGCTTATCTTGTTTAACTAGCTTATCTTGTTTGACCAAGGTCATATTTTCTACATCATTTTGTATTTCAATTTTAAAATGATATACATTAGTATAGCACCTGACATAGTACTGAATTAAACGGGAAGTAATTGAGAGTTAGAGCGAACAATACTTTAGCTAACAAAAGCAATTTGTTTGATGTCACTTATGTTTAGTATTTTAACACTTTTCACGCGGCTGTAAGTTTTACCATACAAAACAGAATTTTCAGAAACCTTTCCCAACTTTCAGGGACTATCTCAAGGATTACTGGACCATTACTAGGCATGTTTGTACTCATTTCAATGCGTTTCTCATGGTGATTCCAAAAATGGTAATGACATTTAAGAATTTCGACATTTTTGAAAATATTTGTGCAATTTTGGAATGTCGTCTGCAGCTGCCTGCCGCGTGGAAAGTGTTAAGGTCCTTAACACTTTCCACGCGGCAGTCGTCTGCTGCAGAGACAACAGTTACAAAATGTTACACAATGTTTCAGAGTGTCAACATTATTGAATTTCATCATCATATTTGGAATCACCATGAGAAATACATTAATACAAGTACAAACATACCTAATAATGGTTCAGTAATCCTTAAAATTAGACATTAAAATTTGTGAAATGTTTCTGGAAAATCTGTTTTGTTTTGCGGTAAAACTAAATAGCCGCATGGGAAGTGTTAAACATCTTGCCTACAGGGCGAGTCAAAAAAAGTGTACTCAAAGTAAAATAATTATTAACAATATGTATTATCAGAATATGAAACGATGTATACGGCAATAGCTGCATTTATTCACTATCATCAGCAAAAAGAATCATGACATTTCATGGTACCATTTATTAGATATGACTATTTTGGTAAAGTTACTGCATTTTGAAACCGAACACTTGCATATTTTACTCAATAATGCTTTATATAAAGCTAACTAATAAAGACAAATCAAACGTTCTCATTAAAAAAAATTCAAACATTAAATGCGAAATAATGACAAAACAAAGTCATTATTACACGAATTTAGCAACAAAAACCAATTTGGATTTTAGTCGGACTCAGCTCGGACTAGAGTGTGGACCGTTTTCAATAGTGGAATTCAATAGATCTGATAAGAGAAAATATCGCAAAACTAGTTCGGTTTATAAAATGTTGACTTTATCGCAAATGAGCATAAAATATGTTTACCGCAACCAATTTCAGCCAACTCAAATTCTTTAGAAAGCTAATAAAGCTAATCCGTCTGCCTCAATAACAAATCTGTACAATTTTGGTACTGATTTTAAGCTATAAAATCCCAAAGTTGAGTAGGCTATACTTTTTTTTGACTTACTCTGTAAAGCCCTTGCACGGGTGGTTTTCCCATGAAAGATCAATAAGAAATTCACATCGTTTACAACTTTACACAGTTGTCAAGCTTGCTAATGTTTTATTACATTTTATTAATACAGGCTGTCCCATAATGATTAGTACCCATCGATGCCCAAAGTTCAATAATTTTTGTCATCATCAAAATCGATGGGATTAGGTCCGTTGTTTTTACATCATATTTGTCATACTGTATTATTTTATTAGAATTTTAGATCATGAATATCGGATTTATCAAACTCAAGATACACTCCATTATGTAAAACATGGTGATTTCACCTTTTTGACAAAGTGCTAAAAAAATGTGGGTGCTATCACAGCTTGTTTGAAAGAAACTTGTGTATTCTCATAATCTCTTGTCTACTCAATATAATCTTGTGTGTCTTTCTATTGTAACTATTATTAGTTATGGGTGTTCAAATCATTAATAATGCTTTTCCGTAATTAGATTTAACGGGTAAAATAAGTTTGTCACACTTGAGTGACCTCATTCATTGTTTTATTTGACAAGTGTTTAGGGACTTCTAAATGGCTAGTAGTGGTATTTGGTGAATCACCAGTGGCTTAGATTTCATTTTCACATTGGAGAATGGATTTCGTGAGGTAAAACACTAAGGGACTATATAATTTTTAGCATGTTTGTAGGAAATTGCACCCCCAATATGAAAAAGAAGTCTAATCCACTGCTAATTACCCATGATCACGTCTTTACCTGTTTAAATGTCCCTCAAGTTTAGCCTCAAAACTAGCTCATTATAGAAACAGAGCTTGGGGTCGCTCATGCGTGACGATCCATTTTTACTGTTCAAATTGAATCAAAATGAAGAAGTATTAATGGTTTGAACAACAATATGATACAACAGCAGTTTAAACTAGAAAGGAACCACATATATTAGCAGACAAGAGATTGAGAGAATGTTAGTTTCTTTCAAACAAGCTGTTTAAAAACACTTTTTTTTTTTGCACTTTGCCAAAAAGGTGAAATCACCATGTCTTACACAATGGAGTGTAACTTCATTAAAATAAGTCCGATATTCATGATCTAAAATTCTAATAAAAGGGTACAGTATAGTAAATATGGTAAATAAACAACGGATCTAATCTCATTGATTTTGATGATGAAACAAATTATTGAACTTTGAGCATCGATGGGTACTAATCATTTTGGGACAGCCTGTATAGTACGTAAGATGCAATAAAGTGACACTCATCCCAACTGTGAGCTCTTTTATGGCAAAAGGATGTATCTGTAGGGCGACCCCCGTAAAATTGTGCAAGTCTTCCATAGATCACTTGTTTTAAATATACGACCCCCCTTAAAATATCTCCCCCGGCCTAACCCTATGCCTCTACAGCCACTGCATTTATAGATTCATCACGTGGTTGTGATTCATGAATCATTTATTGTGTATTTATTGGATTTTTTTCATTTGTTTTAAAGTTTCCTTTTCGTGTTTTTGTCTTGTAATTAATGTTTAATTTGCGGCGTCGGAGTTGTTCTACGCAAAAAATAATACTACCGAACGCATTTATGTCAGACAATATAACACGGGTTCGGTCTACAAACAATACCTTTATTCTCATTCTTAAACAATCATACTGAAGACATTTATCAAAGAAATAAGTGCAATTTATTATCCACATTTGACAACTTTTACCCCTTCTAGGATCGAATATCCCACAAACATTCCATCCAATCCCATGCGATGAGTACACCATGCGTAATCGTCGCGGCGCCGGCATAAACGCAGGAAAGACGCCAAAGACGCACTGCAGAAGTGCGCGTTATGGAGCAAACCGCGCATTGTGAAGGTCGGACGCACTGTTAAAACGTAAGCCCCACCTCCCCGTGTTAAGTTGTCTCATCTAAATGTCGCCGATTTACTTTACACATTTACAAATTTACGCTTTATAAATGTAATATAGGCCTATTACTATTATTTTTATTAATACCCGTAACACCCTTTACCAAAGAAGATGTTAAGGTCTACCCATAATGCATTGCGCGAACGCCAGCCAACTAAAGTTTTTTTCACAGGATGCATTTGTCGAGCTCTTAAGTTTTAGAAATAAGAAAAAGGAACACTAATAACTAATTGATTCATTGATGTAAACTAGAGCCAAAGAGCTCCAACGATTAAGGCGCTTCGATTGTGTGCATGTCTATGGGAACCGATATAAATTGAAGACCAGAAATCGCAATGCATTGTGGTGGTGGTTTTAAAATCTTCTTTGACCCTTTAATATGTATATATATATATATAAATAAAACTCAATTACCCAACCACGAATACTGTTATAGCTTAGTGGTAGAGCGCTCGTCCGGTAACCGAGAGGCTGTGGGTTCGAGTCCCCATTACAGTTAGTTTTTCGCGTTTAATCAGCTACGTCTACGATCTGTTCAACCTCTCACGCATGTATAATGTACAATAATAATTATATTATTATTGATAACAGATCACTCACTTGGTTAATTTATGGCTGTACCAATCTCTCACGTATTTATATATATATATATTATATATATACAAACTAGTACTTACTGTTCGTCTTATTATTAAAATATTGCCTTTAATACTAATACCCTTTAACACCTAACATATCAACTAAAATAGGGATCATAATATGAAACTTATGAAATTGACCGTATACGAGTAATGTATGCATATGATATTCACGCAAGATATACTTGTAATTAATGTTCAACTTGTTATAATCTAGATATAGATCAAATATGTTTTATTAATTTCTTTCTTTATAAAAACTACCATTAACATACAAGATAACACATCGTGCTGTGCTGCATTGGTAAACATGCAACAGGCGGTTTTTAACGCCCGAATCTAATACATGAGAGCCGCGTTGGGGTCTAGATTCGCTTCGTGAAGACCCTGAACAGCCCACGGGTATAAACTCGTTCCTAGACCATCCACAAAGAGCTGATAACACACAAAATAAATACAAATGATAAGCAACATACACAATGTCCAGCAAATTGAAAACATATTACAGACACGAAATACAGGGTTACATCTCCGTTTTCATAAAAAAAAAGTATAGCTTCTGGATCTCGGGGCTCTGTAAAGTGGCGTCTCCTCCCCTACCCCCTTTTTTTTGGGGGGGGGGGGGGGTAACCGACTGTTTTTGTTAATATACATAGAGTTTGTCATTTTATTTGGGGCATCATGGGGAAGGGGCGTCTTTCTAAAGCGCATCTTGATGGAGCGGGTTCTATAACAAATCTATCTCACAAGTTCCAGTGCACGTCACTTTCTAAAACTATCAAACATCCGCCATTTAACCCCTTTTTCAATATAACAATGCTATTATGTGGGTGGTTATTTGGCCATGCGATGAAACAAGATAAATGCGTGAGGATTGGCTTTGAAACTACAATTAGTGTATGCCGGGATATCCGTGGTAATAAGGCCTGTAATTGAAATGTTGTACTTACATGACGATCTACAACTTCGAACTTGTATGGTAACTTTTCAATAATCACAGGTTGTCTTCGTGCGAATGGAAGCATTCCCCTGCAGCAGAACATACAGCAACAAAATGCTCCGAGCATGCTTAATGTCAGAGCAGCGATGAGCGGCAGAATCCAAGCCAATGGACCGACTGACGGGGATGATGGAGATGAAGTTGGACCTACATGTAATAACAAGTATGGAAGATCATATATTAATAATATGTGTTGTTGTTGTTGTTGTTGTTGTTGTTGTTGTTGTTGTTGTTGTTGCTGTTGTTGTTGTTATTGTTGTTGTTGTTATTGTTATTGTAGTTGTTGTCGTCGTTGTTGTTGTTGTTGTTGTTGTTGTTGTTGTTGCTGTTGGTGATTTTGGTGTTGTTGTTGTTGTCGTCGTCATTGTTGTTGTTCTTGCTGTTGGTGATTTTGTTGTTGTTGTTGTTGTTGTTGTTGTTGTTGTTGTTGTCGTTGTTGTTGTCGTTGTCGTTGTCGTTGTTGTTGTTGTTGTCGTTGTCGTTGTCGTTGTCGTTGTCGTTGTCGTTGTTTGGTGATTTTGGTGATTTTGGTGGTGGTGGGGGTGGTGTTGAAACATGGTCCTTTGTTGATTGCTCTTTTTGATAGTTGCTTGGAAACGGTGTTGCTAGATGTTTTTAATTTGAAACCATCATATCGTCGTATGTGACTTAGGTTGAACTATGAACTAATATGACGTCAAATCCAAAGGGGAAGTGGTACTATTGTACGTGGAGAGAAATTCTCGAATTCTCGAAAAAATACTGGATCATGTCACCCATGAGACCCCACTGCTAACTCAGGAACATGCGGACGAGATTTAGTGGCAGGCGGTTAGGTTATGAACGCACGAACTCACGAACTCGTGTCAACAATCCCAAGTTCGTGGATACCATTGTTATTGTTCAAAGTTCCTATGAATCTACCATCTACCTTTATATCTAGGTTTCATAGGGATGTTAATATGTTTAAATCGGAGGTTTCCGACAGAAATTATGGAATTTGTTTTGTTAAAATGGTAGATTCCAGTTTGACCAAAATTATAAACTCAAAACATTATTGACCATGTTCGGCACAATTTTAATGATATGCAGGTAATTTGTTGTGTCCTCTTTTAATTTTCCCTACAATTCGTATATATATAGATATGAACCTGTTTGTGATGTTTTTGAAGCAGGGTTTGAATGGTGTGAGGAAATTGTTCAGCTTGTGTTATATATACCATACTTTATTAAGCGGCAGTTTGAAAGTTTGATATGAGTTTCACCAATTTTTACTAATGTCATGCATATCGAAACGGATAAAGATATCTTGATGACGGAAATATGTTCCCCATTATCATTATTATATCGCAAGTGTTATATTAGGACCGAATGTTGTTATTATATTTTTATATGTTTTTAAACACGGTATCAATTATTCTGTGACACCCTGTACATCGGGGAGTCCAGAAGGAAATTCGAAAAGCGTACGGAAGAACATCTAAGGCTGAGAGAGCAGAGGCTATGGTACACGCCAGGTCATCGAGGAAACTGTAACAATCTACAGTAAACGAATTTGTCATTACAGACCATGTGGTAGACAAGATACAAGAATTTTGTTCATCAGCTGGGATAAGCCAAAGGTCCTTAAGGTCGTATAGGCAAAGAGACAAGAAAAATACAAAAGATGGGTGAAGCAGGCCATAGAGATCGGGAAGCAGGGTACCACCAAGAATAGAGACGAGTCGCAGTTCAATCTAAGCCACGTATATGCAATCATCTGGTTCCAAAACATCTAGCAATCAATACAGAACCTACTCTCCATCATCAGTGTTGATAAAGAAAGCAGATTGGTCTCGAAGGTTTAACTCTGGACTAGATATGATGAATCTAATCTACACCATGAAATAATGTCACACACTTTCACAAAATGCAAATATCTTCAAATATTCTCAATTGTGTTTAAATATATTACATAGAAAATTAAAATTAAAATCTCAAATTAAAAAGGGGTCGGGCGGGTCCGTATAACAGCCTTCCCCCTTGGTTTTACGTCTATCTATATAAGTTCATTCGGGCCACGCCTTACGTACCTGGAATTTCTTGACATGCATCTCCAATACCATTGCCATCGTCATCTGTCTGTTCTGGGTTGTGCGTTAGTGGGCAGTTGTCTACGTTGTCATTGATAACTGGTAATAAAAGGTTGAGAACATTAATATATGTCGGATAAAATATAAGATAAAAGCATATATAAAATGACTATTATGTTTTTTGACCATTAACATATTCATTTCCAGCATTGTTATGTTGCTAATGTACATCACATTCAAGATGGCGGATACAATGGCGGACATTTGAGAAAATTGATAAAATCTGTGTCGGAATAATTCGTATACACATATGTTCATGGCGGTGTTAAGGCTAGCAGCTACTGCATTGGAGCTGGTTGAAGACTTAATGGGTGCAAAGAGTGTTGAATAGTCAGCGTACAGATAGAGCTATATAGTTGTCAAACAGTCAAAGACATCAACAAGGTCATCAATGAAGACAGAAAATTGTAGTGGACATGTAAAATGTGTTTCATCTCAACTTGATGACAACCCAAAACAATACGAACAGGATCTATTTGCACCTATGCAAGACGTTGTTATCCCGTATGCATATATCGCCTTATATCAATTAGGAATTACGACTAACAACTTACCATCTCCATCGATATCATCGCATACATCACCTTCTCCATTCCCGTCCATATCAGCTTG
This sequence comes from Ophiura sarsii, assembly GCA_035610835.1. Classification (NCBI taxonomy): domain Eukaryota; kingdom Metazoa; phylum Echinodermata; class Ophiuroidea; order Amphilepidida; family Ophiuridae; genus Ophiura; species Ophiura sarsii. Next base: position 49,277,165 of record CM069455.1, read on the forward strand.
GTCTGGGTTATAGTCGATTGGGCAATTGTCCATTGTGTACAATGGCAAGTTATGGTTCCTGGTATAACTTGGATTGAACAAACCTTTGAAATGAAATAGTAATAATAACTAGTTATGAAGTGGTTATAATTATATATTAATATGTCCGTATAAAAGCACCATAAGATTACAGAAAACCTTTATTACAAGGTGGGAGCAACAGGACAAATTCCAAAATACCGAGGATATTACAAAGTAATCCCCAGCTCCATCTGAAATGTGGATGAGATTTAGAAGTCGTCAACTATTATTGTCTGTATTGCCAACAGTGAAAACGATTTCAAGACACATGGTTGAATAGATGTATTAATACATCTCCTAAACAGCCTAAGAATTGCATGATCAAACTGTGGACTGCTGTGTTCTTGTCTTGAGCATGGGTCTAGCGTAGCTAGGTTGAGGTGCAAGCCTACACCTGGCTGGATTACTGGATCAGGATAGTCATAGGATCTATTTGTTCTTAGAGTGTGAAGAATTCATTTAAACATGTTAAATAGGTTACTAAATTATAAAAAAGGAACATTAATTTGAGAACTGATTGTATCGCATGACATAAATTGCCCGCTTAGGAGCGCTATTAATTTGGTCTAGTAAACCTATTGTTATCAATTACTACGAGAGGATTACCTGGTTGTATATTTAAATTCGAGCAGTAGGATTCACACCACTAAATAAATAATGGAAGAGTCCACGAAAGGCCTGTTGAATTGGTTGGGATGACCCTCCTCTAAGTGAAATATATAAAAATGCTTCAAAAATAGTGTTGTTGGCCAAACTTTTGATCGGATGATTATTAAATGAAGATTATCAAACAATATCAGTGCAAATTTTCTTCTTTGACCAATTTTTTATGATTTTTTAGTCATTTTAGAGACTTCAGATAATTGATTAGAATTGCTTAGACCTAAGCTAGGCCTGGGCAATCTACAAACATGTGTATCTTTGACGGCGCATATCTCGAAAATTTTGCCTTGAACTTATATATTTTTGTTGTTTACAGGAAAGCCAAGACCATGATCTTCACACAGAATGCAAAGTTGAAGCAACCAGTTGCTTTATAAGCGAGAAAATGGCGAATAATCATGGTCCATTTTACACAGTAAGCAATGGGGAATTTATTTAGTGGTGTGTACTCAGTACTTCTTGCTTACTGCATGGGTGAGTTTCCATTATTTTACAAATTACATCCATGCTCAAGCGTTTAAACTACTCAATGGGCGTTGCAATACAGCCGGTTGGTTGCACACGAGAATTATGTCATTTATAGCAACCAGCTGTGATGGAAGGCGAATATTTAAATTTGTTGCCGGTTTTTAGGGCAACAATTTATAGCGCTGCTAAGCGGGCCTTGTTGCGTAATGGGGATGTTCACTGCCACACGTACAATCTTGGAAAAGTTCATTGGAATGTGCAGATTTACACCTGATTTTTAAATGACGTGCTTTAGATGCTATACACTCACCTAACAAGGCAAATACTCAATAACCAATGTCTAATGGTGTTCGATTTATAGGCTCCCCTACCCTAGAGATTTCCTACCGTTAAATGATTGTAGTCCCTGCCGACGATACTCGGACTTGCTCTCTATGAAATAGCATCATGTGGCATGAGACTAAACAGAATTACCTATTGACCCCAAATGATTAAAGTTGGAATCTTAATTTGAATTGAGGACTTTTGTATGTTTTGGGGTGATTTTGACGGTACACGTTCTGAACTTAAAGAAATGAAAAGTTGAAAGATCCAGTCGCTTTATAAGCGACAAAATCTACGTTTTGTAATACTCCTTTTTGGAGGCCAAACAAAAAGCTAGAGTGATCGGAACATCCACCTTTTAACATGTAAAAGTATAGGTTACCTAATTTACCGATGTGAAATCTGCAAGTGACTCCCTTGAAACCCGACTCTCGTGTTCTTCAGAAAAATGGCAACTGCGTGAAAAAATACTACCAGAATTCATAATGGAGGTTCTTATCTATACAAATTGAACGCCCCTTTTAAAACACAGTGTACCTACCGTCATTATCCAGGTCTCTGTCACAAGCATCGCCTAATCCATCGCCATCCAGATCATTCTGACCTTGATTGAATATCATCTTGCAGTTATCATCTTCATTTATAATGCCTGTCAACATGGTCAAATGATAAACAATAGTATTGATAGCAGTGCAGTAAAACAAACTATTAGTGTAAACATATGTCAAAAGGTGCCACTGATATCAATGAAAATGGTCTCACATTATTCTAAGTTTCACAACGTGTTTTGTCTCATATATCGTGACATTTTTTGTTCTTATCCTTTTGATTTGAGGGGAGAAGCTAAAGAGAAACAACTAGGATGTCCACCACATCTTAATGACACATTTTCACATTGTATTACTTATATTCATGTATTTCACCTATTAACTGCTTATACCTTTTTGTTGTTGTTTTTTTGTATAGAAAGAGCAAATGTTAACAATAGCCCAACAGACATTACCAAAGTTAACAAAGTTAATTACAAATCAAAATGGTAACTCTCAACAGGGAGCTCTGATGGGCCAATCAATTAGTTTACTGCAACTCAGAAAATAATCACAAATGGCCTGGATAAAAAAGCCAATGAAAGTGGCGTGGGACAGGAATAAGATAAAAGCCCAAACAAATGGAGAGGAAGAAGAAACATTTAAACACAATCGTATCGCCTATGCTATCAAACTCATACTTTTTTAAGTTAAGATTAAATTATACTATCCCAAACCATGAGTTCCTCTCTTTATTTGAGTACTGTGCATTTTTAGATAGATCGTTATAGTTATGACGTCAGAGTGATGTCATAACGACCTAATCATTGGGTCCTTACCGTCTCCATCCAAATCATCTTCACATGCGTCACCTAGTTTGTTTCCGTTCATATCCTCCTGATCTGCATTACTTACTAAAGGACAGTTATCGTCATCGTCGAGAATGCCTGCAATCAAAAACGAAAATATTGTTGAAACAAATACGATCACATAAATCCTGTATACAATTGTCCCGTTATCATGGTTATTACGCTGGTAAAACGAAACAAGAATACACACACAGAATAAATGCAGCAGTTGGCGATATGTCAATATTCCAAAATAAGTATCATATTTGTTGATATTCTACCATTTGTTTTAATGACTAGATATACAATATGATGTTCTCACCATCATTATCGTCATCAGGATCGCACGCATCCCCCATTGTATCGTTGTCTGTATTTGTCTGATCTGCATTTCTCACCAGTGGACAATTATCAACCTCATTCACTTCATTGCCTCCGGCTCCTCCTGGGCCTCCGCCTCCCTGTACTCCTCCTCCTGGGCCACCTCCTACTCCTCCTCCGGCTCCTCCTTGGCCACCGTTATCAAGCATACCTGTGATCCACACGAACACGAAGTGTTATAATAATATTTATTTTTCTAAACGAGGCTACTCGACTTCGTGTCCCCAAACAAACCATAGGCGTATATTTAACTAAAAAAAGTAGTTCCACTTCACACGGCTCCTCCTGAACTTCCTCCTACTGATCCTACTCCTCCTTTATCAAGCATACAATCCACAAGAACACGAAGTTTTATAATATTTCCCCCCCCTAAACAAGGCTACTCGACTTCGTGTCCCCAAACAAACCACAGGCTTATATTTTAAAGAATAGTTCCACTTCGTACGTATCTTGATATAGTTGATGTGACCTGTGACTTAGTGCGGCTAGTGCCCGGCACCGGCGGTATGCGTGCTTACCTACATGGGTTGTGATTTTTAAATTAAATTCACATTCGATTGATCATTACTTACGGTGTAGAAATGTCATGGTCTGCATCCCTAAGCACAGTGAGAGACCAGGTTCTAAATTGGTTGCCCGGCGGTATGCGTAGGCACCATAAGGGCAGGTGCTTTTAAAATTGGCGCTCAGTGATGAGTATTTTACTTTTGAATAGTAGGCACTAATCAATTTGTGAACACTACTGATGTAAACAACCGTCACAGCATCGCTATATTCTATAAACCAAATTATTACCATCGTCGTCATCGTCATCATCACACACATTTCCACCATCGTCGGCTCCGTCGGTGTTCAGTTGATCAGCGTTTGCATCCACAGGGCAGTTATCATCGACGTCAACAATACCTGCAAAACAATGCTTTCTTCAGATACAAGCTATTCCGTATTTCAAATGACGGAGTGTTGATTTACAAGCAACGGGCACTGTCAAAGGTTATTGCTTCCTAAGACTCATACATTGGTTTCCGTGGGCATTCTATTTTTTTTTTTTAATTTCCAAACAAGCCCCTGAACTTTTTCTTGCAAATTATACCCTAGGAATTATTGTATCCTATTCTAAACCCCTCAAAAAAAGGTCCGGAAATGCTATTGCGTACTTCATGGCACATCAAATGCTGATGTGTTCGTCTTTCCAATGATACACATTTTGAAGCAATTGCCATCAACATGCTCGAGAATTATTTGATATGTGAACAGTGAATGTGTCCGAACCATCACTAGTTTGTGCCCAAAAGTCAATACAGCGTCAATCTAACTACACTGTAGTTGTCAATGTAACACTTCATTTCTCATTTAACAATTTCCACGTGACTATTAGTTTTACCATAATCATGATAATACAAACAGATTTTTCAGAAACCTTTCTCAACTTTCAAAGTATATCTCAAGAATTACTAAACAAATACTAGGGATGTGTGTACTTATTTTATGAATTTCTCATGCTGATTCAAAATAATATGGTGATAACATTCAATAATATTGACATCTTTGAAACATTTTGTGAAATTCTGGAACTGTCGTCTGCTGACGCCTGCCGCGTGAAAAGCGTTAACAAATGGCAGAGATGATTTTATTTTTAAACGCAAATAGTGTTGAATTTTAAGCTAGTGGTGGAGAACAGAACATGCTGAAGCAAATGACTGAGCACTGAAGCGATTGATTGCTACAACTTTGATTCCATTGGAAAGAAGAACACACCAGTTTCCCATTGATTATGAAACAATTATATGTAATCACGGCCGGATACACAAAACCTGGCTATGCATACAGGACTTGTATAACCAGTTTATGAAACAAAAGAGTATTACCATCATCGTCATCGTCATCATCACACGCATCTCCACCATCGTTGGCTCCGTCGGTGTTCAGCTGATCAGCATTTGCATCCAGAGGGCAGTTATCGTCGACATCAGGAATACCTGCAAAATGTGTGTTTTTGTATAGATTCAAACAAACTATTTCCTATTTTGCGTGCCTTTAACAGCAAGAAACATCAAAGGTTATTGCATTGATAAGCCACGTAATATGCTTTTCCATGCGGTTTTTTCTTTATCTCTAAACTAGCCCATTGGACTTTCCTAGGCATATATTGGATCATATTATAAACCCTCAAACGTTTTTCAAACGCCTACATTTCGTGTATTTCGCTATATTTTCATAGTGTATTGTATGTCAATAGATAGCAGGTAAATACCACGGCTTTATAGTTCAGACTGACTTACTATCACCATCAATGTCATTGTCACATTTATCTCCTAAGTCATCCTCATCGAGGTTGTCTTGTTCTGGATTTATATTCAGCGGGCAATTATCGGCATCATTGGGTGATCCTATCAAAATAAAGACCACAACAAAGAATTTTTGAATTATGTTAATGTTAATATCATTTAAATAAATACTAAGGGACTTAGATTTCCAGGGTGGGGTAGGAGAAGTTTTTGGAGAAAAAAAATCTCCCTCTATGCAGGCAAAAAAAGAAAATCCTCCCCTGATGAGTAAAAAAAACACAACTCTACTCCACCCAATTCAATATGAATGAATACATTAAAAAAATCGTCAACTTCCCCCCCCCCCCGAAAAAAAATTTCCCCTCGAACCCAACTTCCTACCCACTGGAAATCTAATGGTGCGTCCCTAAGAACCCCGTGTTAAAGTAAAATTAATCATCTTACCGTCGCCATCAGTATCTTCGTCACATCCAAGGAAATCAAATGGCTCAAAACAGTTTGGAAAACCTGTGATTGATAACAAATAAACGCAACAGCTTTGAAAGCGCAATACCAGTTGTCTATCGATGTATTCAGAAAAAAATGAATTAAAAATGTTTGCAAAGTAAGTATTCTTTTAATAAGATGATGAAATGTAACTCCTCTGTTCACAAATACTCGGTTTTAATCTCGCCGTGCGCAAAAGTAATCCAAGAGTACGTCCGCGATTATGGTCACATAAACGCGTTATTAGTCGCACGCACGCGACACGCATGTGATGCACGGTACAACAGTTGCCGCGTCCTCATGTATTCATACGCTGCTGTAAGGCGGCTTCACCAATTTGGAACTGATCAAACTACAGTCAAATGATGATTTCAGAACATAATATTTAGAATGTTCGTAATACCCATTTTAAAAATGAAACGGTAGCTATAATTCTTAATGCTGTGTCAACAGTAAAATTCCATGCGTAAATATGATATTTCAGAGTCCTGTATGATCACTGACAGTAAGTCAGACACAGTCAGACCTGCAATTTGTCTAAATTAAGCTGACTGTAACTTGGTAAATACCACGGCTTTATAGTTCAGACTGACTTACTATCACCATCAATGTCATTGTCACATTCATCTCCTAAGTCATCCTCATCGAGGTTGTCTTGTTCTGGATTTATATTCAGCGGGCAATTATCGGCATCATTGGGTGATCCTATCAAAATAAAGACCACAACAAAGAATCTGTGAATTATGTTAATGTTAATATCATTTAAATAAATACTAAGGGACTTAGATTTCCAGGGTGGGGGTAGGAGAAGTTTTTGGAGAAAAAACATCTCCCTCTATGCAGGCAAAAAAAGAAAATCCTCCCCTGATGAGTAAAAAAAACACAACTCTACTCCACCCAATACAATATGAATGAATACATTAAAAAAATCGTCAACTTCCCCCCCCCCCTGAAAAAAAAAATTCCCTCGAACCCAACTTCCTACCCCCTGGAAATCTAATGGTGCGTCCCTAAGAACCCCGTGTTAAAGTAAAAATTAATCATCTTACCGTCGCCATCAGTATCTTCGTCACATCCAAGGAAATCAAATGGCTCAAAACAGTTTGGAAAACCTGTGATTGATAACAAATAAACGCAACAGCTTTGAAAGCGCAATACCAGTTGTCTATCGATGTATTCAGAAAAAAATGAATTAAAAATGTTTGCAAAGTAAGTATTCTTTTAATAAGATGATGAAATGTAACTCCTCTGTTCACAAATACTCGGTTTTAATCTCGCCGTGCGCAAAAGTAATCCAAGAGTACGTCCGCGATTATGGTCACATAAACGCGTTATTAGTCGCACGCACGCGACACGCATGTGATGCACGGTACAACAGTTGCCGCGTCCTCATGTATTCATACGCTGCTGTAAGGCGGCTTCACCAATTTGGAACTGATCAAACTACAGTCAAATGATGATTTCAGAACATAATATTTAGAATGTTCGTAATACCCATTTTAAAAATGAAACGGTAGCTATAATTCTTAATGCTGTGTCAACAGTAAAATTCCATGCGTAAATATGATATTTCAGAGTCCTGTATCACTGACAGTAAGTCAGACACAGTCAGACCTGCAATTTGTCTAAATTAAGCTGACTGTAACTTGGTAAATACCACGGCTTTATAGTTCAGACTGACTTACTATCACCATCAATGTCATTGTCACATTCATCTCCTAAGTCATCCTCATCGAGGTTTTCTTGTTCTGGATTTATATTCAGCGGGCAATTATCGGCATCATTGGGTGATCCTATCAAAATAAAGACCACAACAAAGAATCTCTGAATTATGTTAATGTTAATATCATTTAAATAAATACTAACGGACTTAGATTTCCAGGGTGGGGGTAGGAGAAGTTTTTGGAGAAAAAAAATCTCCCTCTATGCAGGCAAAAAAAGAAAATCCTCCCCTGATGAGTAAGAAAAACACAACTCTACTCCACCCAATTCAATATGAATGAATACATTAACAAAATCGTCAAATCCCCCCCCCCCCCCGAAAAATAAAAATCCCCTCGAACCCAACTTCCTACCCCCTGGAAATCTAATGGTGCGTCCCTAAGAACCCCGTGTTAAAGTAAAATTAATCATCTTACCGTCGCCATCAGTATCTTCGTCACATCCAAGGAAATCAAATGGCTCAAAACAGTTTGGAAAACCTGTGATTGATAACAAATAAACGCAACAGCTTTGAAAGCGCAATACCAGTTGTCTATCGATGTATTCAGAAAAAAAATGAATTAAAAATGTTTGCAAAGTAAGTATTCTTTTAATAAGATGATGAAATGTAACTCCTCTGTTCACAAATACTCGGTTTTAATCTCGCCGTGCGCAAAAGTAATCCAAGAGTACGTCCGCGATTATGGTCACATAAACGCGGTATTAGTCGCACGCACGCGACACGCATGTGATGCACGGTACAACAGTTGCCGCGTCCTCATGTATTCATACGCTGCTGTAAGGCGGCTTAACCAATTTGGAACTGATCAAACTACAGTCAAATGATTATTTCAGAACATAATATTTAGAATGTTCGTAATACCCATTTTAAAAATGAAACGGTAGCTATAATTCTTAATGCTGTGTCAACAGTAAAATTCCATGCGTAAATATGATATTTCAGAGTCCTGTATCACTGACAGTAAGTCAGACACAGTCAGACCTGCAATTTGTCTAAATTAAGCTGACTGTAACTTGGTAAATACCACGGCTTTATAGTTCAGACTGACTTACTATCACCATCAATGTCATTGTCACATTCATCTCCTAAGTCATCCTCATCGAGGTTGTCTTGTTCTGGATTTATATTCAGCGGGCAATTATCGGCATCATTGGGTGATCCTATCAAAATAAAGACCACAACAAAGAATCTCTGAATTATGTTAATGTTAATATCATTTAAATAAATACTAAGGGACTTAGATTTCCAGGGTGGGGGTAGGAGAAGTTTTTGGAGAAAAAAAATCTCCCTCTATGCAGGCAAAAAAACAAAATCCTCCCCTGATGAGTAAAAAACACACAACTCTACTCCACCCAATTCAATATGAATGAATACATTTAAAAAAATCGTCAACTTCCCCCCCCCCCCCCGAAAAAAAAAATCCCCTCGAACCCAACTTCCTACCCCCTGGAAATCTAATGGTGCGTCCCTAAGAACCCCGTGTTAAAGTAAAATTGATCATCTTACCGTCGCCATCAGTATCCTCGTCACATCCAAGGAAATCAAATGGCTCAAAACAGTTTGGAAAACCTGTGATTGATAACAAATAAACGCAACAGCTTTGAAAGCGCAATACCAGTTGTCTGTCGATGTATTCAGAAAAAATTGAATTAAAAATGTTTGCAAAGTAAGTTTTCTTTTAATAAGATGATCAAATGTAACCATTCTGTTCACATTATTAAAATTGATTATATCACGATTTCCCACGTTGCGTCAACATGAGGTATATGTTTTTCAGGTTCTTAACTGTTCCATTTTCGTAACATCAAGTAATGAATATTTCAAATACTTCGTATTAAATTGTACCGTTTTTCAAATTACGAAGTGCCTATTGTAAAGTAGTATCAAGAATAAAATACCATGTATTCATTTGATATTTCAGCGCCCTGTATCGCTTCTAAATAGCTAACTGTAAATTGGTAGATGCCACAGTTGTAATTAAGTACTTACTATCACCATCGATGTCATTATCACATTCGTCTCCTAGGCCATCCCCATCAAGGTCTTCTTGTCCTTGATTTATAATCAGCGGACAATTATCGTCAACATCAGGTGATCCTATTAAAACAACATACAGTGTATGGTTACATATGAACATTTGGATCATAGCATCCCCAACAGAAAAGGCAATTGGTCAATTCAAATATTCTGATATATGGCTTAGATCAGAATTTCACACTTATCATTTTTATTGGTCAAACGAAAGCGCCAGCATAGTCATGACAATATCTAAATACCTTATCAAACATTATAGGAAATAAATAATGATATGTAAACATTCGCCTGGACCACTTTTAAAATCACTGCATTGGCTTCCAATACGCCAAAGGATCATCTTTAAATTACTTCTGTGTGTTTATAAATGTCTTCATAACCAAGGACCAATCTACTTGTCAAATTGTTTATCATTATATGTTCCAAAGAGACCACTCCGATCTTCTAATGACTATCTACGTCTTCAATACCCTATCACTAGAGTTCTAGCTGGTGATAGAACTTTCACAGTTTGTGCGTCAAAAGAGTGGAATAAGCTACCTATCTGTATTAGACAATCATCATCTACAAGTGTGTTCAAAAAAGCTCTTAAAACTCATTTGTTCCCTTAAACAGTTTTTCTGTTTATATTTTGTTTCTAATCTATTTTGTAATTGCTATAATATATTGTACGTACTACATTTTGTATGCTCATGTTACACTCACATTTTGTAGTTTAAGTTGTAATTTTAAGGTTTTATCTTGTAAGCGCTCTGAGCCTTTTGGAAATGGCGCAATTAATGCTTTCTGTATGTATGTATGTATATGTAATATATATACAATTGAAAAGAGAGATAAATAATGTGGGATAAAAAAAGAAGAAAAAAAAGATAATAGATAGACTTGAATGTCAGCATTGGTGTAGCCAATAATTGCTACACTTTAAAATAGAGCATAGCAAACTATGATGCAAATCATGTAAAGACCATTTTCATAGACATGCCAATGCAATAAGTTCATTGGGCGTCAGTAGCGGGTGAAGAGGGGGAGTGGGCATATGGGACGTGTCTTCCTAAATTTCCACATAGAAAATGTTTCTTAAATATCTTTCATCCCTAATAACATTGTCCCCGCCCTTAAGCCACCATAATGTTGATACTTTCGCCGCTATTGTACAGGTTTTATAAACAGGATAGGCATCATCATTGAATGTCGCCCATTGACTTTAGACAATATGAATTGGTGGAAAATGGGATATATCAAAACCATGTGACATGCATAAGGGAAAACTACGCCATCTTAGGTGGTTGATTGACCTTGACCTTTATTTAGGGTAGAAGGTCACATGGGTTTCAATATAACATATGCTCCCAAGCTATAAAGCTCTATAAACAGGCACAATATAAATATGCTGGGCATAAAGGCTGCTTTCGTGATTTCATGAGTGGTAACAGCAAAAATGACCATTATTAATGTTCATCTTGAATTCTGAAGTAAATCATATACAAAATAATTCTTCAGCACTACTGCGTATCCCTTTAATTCGTCAATAGAGGAATTTGTGCTATGTTAATTCCATGCTGTCTTAAACCAAGGATAAACCTAAATTATGTTTTTAGCCGTTTTTGGTCCAGCTCAAAATGTCTTGCGGTCTGCACATGCGCATTTGTTCTGTAGCCGTGGTCGTAACATATGATATAAGTTAAAAGTTTAACGGGTTCGCCGTCGGACGAGTTTTAATCTGTCAAGCTTTCGTCAGGATTAGCTCTGACTTCTTCAGGATCAAATTATTATAATATTGAACAAAACATAGAGATTGCCACTTCTCTTGTTATCATCATTTGGGCTGCCTCTTGCCCGATGATTTGAGAGTAGGTGCCCTTTCCTACTTGTGAAAGAATTAGTGGCTCTGAAAAGAGCCGTTCAGATGGATTGCCGCTTCCACTGAACACGTAGGTTGCCCTCGATTGGCGGGATTGATTGATACTGTAGGAAATAGAGAGCGCCACATGCGGCTGATATCTTTGCCGTCATTTCTATTGATTGTAGATGATTCATTGATTCTGATCTCTAGAGCTTCACGAACAAGCCGCATACTAAGATTGGAAACCTGTGCAATGCTTTTGGATTGGTTCCAGAGTGGTTCATGACCTTCTTCACACGCATGTTCAGCTAGTGCCGAGCTATCTTTCTTGCCTTGTAATGTAGCTCATTTGTGTTCAGACAATCTGACCTTTAAAGGCCTTTTGGTTTGACCAATATATTGTTCACCACAACTACATGGTATGCTATACACGCAAGGTGAACGACCTTTGGGCATAGGATCTTTAGGTTTGCTGACAATATCTCTGAGTTTGGTCGATTTGGTGAAGTAAGTTTTAACACCGGCACGATTTAAGAATCGGCAAATTTTGTCTGAGACACCTTTGACAAATGGCATGAACGTGATACCTTTGTAGTCATCTTCCACTATCTTTTCCTGGCTTACATTAGCACTTTGTCTTCTAATAGCTTTGTGTACGAGTTTCGAGGGATAGTCATTCTTATTCAATGCTTTTTCAATGTGTTTTAACTCATTATTGCGATGTTCATTGTCGCATAGATTCAGAGCCGCATGTGGCGCTCTCTATTTCCTACAGTATCAATCAATCCCGCCAATCGATAACAGTCTTGTAATTTTTTCAGCCAGGTCCGCAATGAACCATTATATACCCTGCTCAAGTTCGTTACAGCGTCAAACGATCTTTACATATCAGTGACCGCACTACTGTGCATTAGACTTTTGTAGTCTGTAGTAGACAAGGGGCAGTCTCTACGTTATTTCCATTGGTCAAGGGGCAGTCCTTTGGAGGTTCTATTAGAACCAAATTTATATATAGTAGGCCAGTGGCAACCTACGTGTTCAGTGGAAGCGGCAATCCATCTGAACGGCTCTTTTCAGAGCCACTAATTCTTTCACAAGTAGGAAAGGGCAACCTACGTGTTCAGTGGAAGCGGCAATCCAAAGCTCTAGAGATCAGAATCAATGAATCATCTACAATCAATAGAAATGACGGCAAAGATATCAGCCGCATGTGGCGCTCTCTATTTCCTACAGTATCAATCAATCCCGCCAATCGAGGGCAACCTACGTGTTCAGTGGAAGCGGCAATCCATCTGAACGGCTCTTTTCAGAGCCACCAATTCTTTCACAAGTAGGAAAGGGCACCTACTCCCAACTCATCGGGCAAGAGGCAGCCCAAATGATGATAACAAGAGAAGTGGCAATCTCTATGTTTTGTTCAATATTATAATAATTTGGTCCTGAAGAAGTCAGAGCTAATCCTGACGAAAGCTTGACAGATTAAACTCGTCCGACGGCGAACCCGTTAAACTTTTAACTTATATTATGAATACCCGTCGTAAAAGCCTATCTCACAATTTGTAACATATGCTATTTATTTAAATTTTCGTTTTATGATTTTTTTAAAATAATTTATATGCTCTTCGAAAATTGTGATTTTCCCTATCGGTTTCAACTTTTATGCAGACACACAAAAAAGCAACCCCGCCCTCCCATATACGGACACAGACACATAGAGAATATAGGACTGGTAAATGCACGTCACCAACCCCCTCAAATATAACTAAACAAATACAAAATACAAAATATATGTATATCTAAAATTGGAGAGGACATGTTGCGACACGAAACATAACGTTAATTTCCTGTTTGGCCTTATCACAGTGGAGGAGGGCAGCTACATGTACAATGTCATTTATAGCAGGCCTCCCTACATAAGAAAGCACAAGGGAACAATAAATCTGTGTAGGGATTCACAAACCATCTCACAGTGTAGATACACATCATGGGGTTGGGCTTATATTATACAGAACAAAACTCAACCCATCCAACTTACTAAATCATAACTCTAATAGTTTCAGTCTTTTCAGCGTTTTTAGCCTTTTATTTGTCAGTCTTTAACAGCTCTGCCCCAACGCGACAAAAGGGAGAAACTCCCATTTTTTCCCTCAAAATTGAGTTATTGGCATGAATACACTAAAAATAACAATACATTTCAGTATAATAACGATTTGGTCCAGTGAAGTCTTCACGACACATATCCCGAAAAGCATTTGCTTCCTCAAAATGTGTACACGAAAAACCATAACAAAAGGAAGCAATTACCAAATTAGTAATCAATTTGATTGACTTTTCACATTATATTGATTACAAACATTGCCATTTGATGTGTTTTTCATTTAACAAAACACATATTTAATCCAAACAATGAAAGGTTTCACAGATACATCAAGATTCATGTAGCTCAAAAGCGTGGTATATAATAGACCATGAGCATAAAGAGGTCACTGTTAATTCTATAATCCCCTACACACCAACATTGGTAGAACGATACCTATTAGGCCATGTGTTTTGAACTCACCACCCAAAAAGGGTGGTGGCGTTTCATTTTTGGTGACGAATCATCCATCTCTCGCTATTAACTCAACAACTAAATGTGGTAGAGCTATGGTTGAGGTGTCATATGAAAGCCTATTTATCTAGCTACATTGTGTTAATAAATCAGGTATATCTATAAATGTTTAGCTGAGATATGATTGATTATGTTGTGAAATTCAGGGGTGGTGGCGGTGGCGGCGGCGTTGTGTACAATCTCTATAGAAAATGTTCCCAATTCTACGTTCAATTTACTATAACTCCTCATCCCTGTATGGTACAGACATGATTTTGCTCTCATTTTATAGATGATTTTATATGCTATAAGATTTATGTTTCAACAAATGTGACAACTATTGTGCAACAATTGTAATCATGAATCGCTACACAGTGAACTTGCCCTAATTCATCGGTTTTACATACATGACTATAACAAAAGAAATATTTAACCGATGATAGCAACAACAAAAAATTAAAAAAAATTAATGAACATTTAGTTTTAATATTCTCTATATAATAAAGTACAGTATTTAATTATTGTATTTCCACCTTTTATATAAACTCCATTTTTTATTGCGTTTATATAATCTTCCCTTTCCAATGGCAATATGATTTTCAACTTGGAACATAAAATGAACTAAGCCCTTAAACACTTGGAAAAATCGGCCGTAAACCTGCACATCTTTTTCTGTATACGTACAGTTTCCCCAATAATATAATATAATTTAGTAAAGGGTCCAGATCAAAAATATTGTATCCAAACAATATTGAAAATTTTGTTAAACTGAGATCAATTTCAAAAATGATATTTAAAAAGATCTCAACACTAGTCCAAAAACGTTTAACATGTTCACACTCGTAAAACAAATGAATTAAACTTTCAACATTCCCATTACACAACGTACAATTTGGTGAATCAATTAAACCAATTTTATAAATTTTATAAACGAATTATTCCATATTCTTTGATTCGCACAGGCACGTGCAGTTTCGGGTTCTGAGAATGAATGAAAGTACCATGCTTCTAAAATATTTCTTAAAAATAAAGGAACATTCTGACTTTTAATCCATTTTAGATTAAAATTGGAATTCCAAATATAATTTCCTCCAAACCTTTCAAGTTCAGATAAAGTATTTTTCTTCCAAAAACCTTTATTTTTATCATAGTTTAACCTTTTTATCCATGACATTTTTAAAGCATGGCAAAAAGATTCATAATCAGTCATTTTCAATCCCCCGTTTTAACACGAGTTATATAGTATGTTTCTTTTGATTTTATCTGGTTTTTTCTTCCAAATAAATCCCAAAAACTCCCTTTCAACCTTTTTAATGAAATCTTTACTTGGATTTGGAAGAACTGTGGACACATATGTCAATTTTGGCAATGCCAAAGTTTTAACTAATATAATTTTACCTTGAATGGATAAATTCCTCATATACCATACTTTTAAACAGTTCTGAATCTGAATTCGATGATAGCAAAATTATACATTTTTTGGAAAGCTCTCAAATAGGGGAATTCAAAAATGCCGTTTAAATCAGGATAGGGTGCATACCCCCAAAAATATACCTGTAAACTCTAATAAATATGAAATTTAAACGTTTGTGCTCATTTACTTCTCGATATAGTATATTTCAAAATATACCTGTAAACTCTAATAAATATGAAATTTAAACGTTTGTGCTCATTTACTTCTCGATATAGTATATTTCAACATGTTTACCATTAACAACTGTTATGTTCTGATGGGTAATTGCATGAGGAACTTAAATATGCACAGTAAAAATATGATTAGGATAGGTATAAAAATATTATTGAGCTTAAATCAAAATATGAAGAAAAAAATCGATATTTTTTGAACATTCTTAATCACAACATGTTACCATTAGGTTTTATCTAAATTCCAATAGCATATTTAGATTCCTCGTGAGATTACCGTTCAGAAAATATATACTTTTTATGGGGTAGAACAAATATTTATTGCGATATGCTAATTCGAATCTCAGATGGTGTAAAATGTAAAAATCTGGACATGCAACGGTAAGGGTGGCGAGTTCAAAACACACGGCCATTAACGTGTAATGAAGTTGATGACGCTATAAATATACCCGCTCTTAACTGTAGATGGCGTTTTAGAGCGACGACTTGGCCCAGACGATGCCGGACACGGGCTCAAACACGAATATTCAAGGTTAAACTATTACTACCAGGTTACGTGATCAAGTAAATGGCACGAACGGTTAACGATGCTGGTTTTTATCCAACTTCAACGGTTTTAGGATTAAATGATTTAGTTCCAATTCCAACGTATGATGATTTTTGGGGGGTTAAAAATCCATTTTTACATTGAAACCAAAGGAGATTCAAAATGTACATGTTCGTGTTCATCATCGTCTACGTCTAACTAAGCCCTAACTAACTATAGATAGCGCTTTTCACTTTCAATTTAATATGACGCTGCCGTAGGTTAATACCAATAACAATAAGCGAGGTATTCAAGCCTGAGCTTGTAACCAAGAATAAAAGAGGGATGCGTCTTTGTAACTATAATGTTAGATGGTTTATCCCTACAGTTGTTCTGGAATAATTATAATATTCCCTACACACCAACATCGGTGCGAAAAATCGAGCTTTCGATATACCGAGGGGTACCCTACCACACCCTCCGACACCCCACACTCCCCACCTCTGGCTCAGTCACTGAAATGGACCAATTTTTTACTAAAGGCATTTTTCCTGATTTTTAAAGAAATGGAACCTGAATAGTTTGAGACAAACTTGATAACGTTTAAAATAGTTAACCATCATAGACTTTAAATATTCAAAGTGTGCAACAAGAAATGTGCAGTGTTTTCATTGTTACAGTTAAAGCTGCAATTGAAACATGTAGTCAAAATGTGTTGCATACACTGAATGTATTGGAAGTGAAGCTTATACAGCTCAGATCAGCAGATTTATTGATAACATTATATTGCTGTAAGAACTTCAAATTATGTATACATGTCATGACTTTTCAAGTGAATGACATCTTTTTCTTAAAAATCAAAACCTGTTACGATATTGCCCATTACTATTGTAAGATGTGTATCGTATGCCCGGGCGTGAGGGTACTTAGTGGAAATCAGGTTACTGGACGCGTGTGCCGCCAAATAGTGTCCCATTTTCACATCTTTTAAAGCTATTTTTTTAATGCATGGGTCTAAAATAATTAATTTTGCAGTTTTTCACCGAAATGTAGGCAGCATTGGTAAATGTTTGGGTACATTTTCTTTTTGCTGGCAGCACAATCCTATCAACAAATATCTGAGTACCACCCCATTTCCATCTCTGCATATATTATATATAACCGCTTACCGTCATTATCATCATCATCATCACATTCATCTGGAATTCCGTCTTCATCAGCATCTTCATAGGGTCCAACGAAAGGGCCATCACAATCGACGTCATTTCCGATTCCTCCTGGCCCTCCACTCCCTGGTCCTCCACCCCCTGGCCCTCCACCCCCTTGGACGCCACCGGATCCGCCACTACCTGGAAGAAAGGATAGAGACGGAAAATTTCAAATTAAGCTTTACAGAAAACGGAGTGAATGATCCAAACTTTTCTGATCGTGACTAATGCAATTTTTCGATGTGTTGCAAAATAAATTGAAAACTAATGTGAACTTAATGAGAGAACCGATTTCTAGATATGCCATCAATATATTCATGATAATCATATTCTCCACTTTTTAACATTTAAAATGTTCCAAAAAAATAAAATACATACAGTACAAAATACAATGATCAATATTGCATGTTGAAAATAACATTGTAGTGGGACTATTTATACAATAAGGTCCCACGCCACTTAATATGTTCTCTATTGCTTTCAGATTGACCTGCATCCCCCTCCCCTATGGGTCAATGATATCTAGTAGCTTAGATGCGACAGGTTGCCTAGATTCTAAGATCAGAGATTTTAGCTCTAAATTGATGGAAACAGTGAACTTGTATAAACTAAAATACCGTACCTGTCAAGATGAAGCTAGATATTTTGAGCCTAATATGGAGGAAATAACATACACATGTTAAAGAATGAAACATTTTGGTACATTTACAGCACTTTATACTTTTTCTAGTACGTTGAATTTAGACTTGTGGAGGGGTCTATTTTAATTTCAAACAGTACCGGGTGTTGCTCGAATGCAAACGTTATGTGGCGGTGTGCCCAGATAAGTCACTGTATTGATGAATTCCATGTGCTAGTGCTGCAACTGGCACGATGATACTATAATTGATAGGGTTGATACCGGTATTATGAATGTGAGAATCCTCTAATTTAGAGTTATGGCTTTCTAACTGAATATTTATATGTTTTAAACTGCACGCATCAGTATTTATATTAGCTTCGACTACAATGTTTCGGCTTATTCAATGCGTGTCTATGAGAGCTAGGACTCTCAGATATTGAGAAACTCGACATTTCTCACACCGGGGTACCATGTGAAATGTGAAACTTATCCGATCATTTTTATATTTTTGTATAAGCACAGATTATCAAGAAAAGGTCGGAATAGTCGGTATTTAGTTTTGAAGCTATGTCTGTGTCGGACAACTGTGGCCCAACAAAAGAGCCTGCGTAATATTTGGCACTGTTAGCATGGTTTGACATTATCTTCTCAATATGCCAACAAATAGAACGTCACTCTCGTTCCCATCCGCGTTAAGTCGGTAGATATCGATTTCGGAAGATGTCATACTGTCCGTCGTGCTCTTCAATTTGAGTTTAGGTGTACGAACAATCTGGGTGAAATAAAAGTCTGTACACTTCACGATCAAAGTCGCAACAATCGCAACAATCGCATTGTGTGATCAATAATTTGTAATGAAGTTTTGATAGTAGATAAATAAACTTACCCTCGAGACATGTGGTTCCTGTCCACCCTGCCGCACAGGTACACGTAAAGCTATTGGTATTGTCTTCACAAGTACCATCATGTTTGCAAGGATTTGAGGCGCATTCATCAATATCTGGAATATAAACGTACAAAATACAATGATCTATATTGCATGTTGGAGATTACATAGTAGTGGAACTATACCACGCCACTTAATATGCTCCCTATAGCTTTGTGTGGGTAAGAGGACAATTTCATGATAAAAGTTTTTACCTTGAGACCATTTTGACCAGTTTTACTGACCGCAATCAAAAAAGTGACTAAGTCCAGCTAATTAATATGCGTAAATGTTATAAATCCAAACTTAATATGCTCCTTATCAATTCGAGTTTAGGTGTACGAACAATCTGGGTGAAATAAAAGTCTATAAACTTCACGATCGCATTAGTATATGTGTGTGATCAATAATTTGTAATGAAGATTTGATAGTAGATAAATAAACTTACCCTCGAGACATGTGGTTCCTGTCCATCCTGGCGCACAGGTACACGTAAAATTTTTATTTTTATCTTCACAAGTACCATCATTTTTGCACGGATTTGAGGCGCAGTCATCAATATCTGGAATGTAAACGCACAAAATACAATAATCAATATTGCATGTTGGAGATTACATAGTAGTGGAACTATACCACGCCACTTAATATGCTCCCTAGAGCTTTGTGTGGGTAAGAGGATAATTTCATGATAAAAGTTTTTACCTTTAGAGAAAAACGGTTCATTCAAATCCATTTCGATGTTGTTGAAGATCCATATACATTGTGCTTAAACAGATCTCTTTTGTGAGGATACCAGCATTCCCCCTCTCCCCTCCCCATTTGTATATACATAGTGCTTAAAAAATATCCCTTTTGTGAGGATTGGCCAACATTCACCGCCCCCACACCCCCGCTACGGGTCAATGATATCTAAAAGCGTAGGTGCGACAGGCTGTCTAGATTATAAGATCAGGGATTTTAGCTCTAAATTGGTGGAAACAGTGAACATATTGGGCTTAATATTGTTGAAATAACACACAAATGTCAACTTATGAAACATTTTGATACATTTACAGCACTTTATGTCTTTTTGTAGCACGTTGAATTTAGACTTATGAAGGGGTCTATCATAACTTCAAACACTACCGGGTGTTGCTCGAATGCAAACGTTATGTGGCGGTGTACCCAGATAAGTCACTATATTGATGAATTCTATGTGCTGTAAAAGTCAATACACGCAATGACCCAGTCCTCCGTTGACTGATTCTGGCATGTTTTCGAGATATAACAGGCATTATTTTCATTGTAAACTAAATAAATTCCATTTTTTGTTTACGCCTATTACATTTTGATGACTATTGAGTGTAAAAACGGAGAAAAAACACCCACAAATAGTTGACACGGACCGGGAAAGACATAGTAGGGTTGAGTAAACGGGGTTGTCGGCGGGGATGGTGGTTTTAGTATCGAGGGGTTCACTCCACCAAATAACATTTTGCATTTTGGCAATATCCGGCAGCGTTTGAAAGTAAGATAGACCACATCATAAGTCTAAATTTAACATCCTAGAAAAGGTAGAAAGGGCTGGTAATGTACCTAAATGTTTTATAATTCGGCATTTGTAGGATATTCCTCCACGTTAGGACCAAAATCTCTAGCTTTTTCATGAATGGTATCATTTTACACGATTTCACTGTTTCCACCAATTTAGAGCCAAAACCACGGATCTTAGGATATAGGCTGCCTGTCGTACCTATGATAGATATCATTGGCGCGTAACGAGAAAAAAATGCCGGTTACCCCCCCCCCCCCCCCCCCCCACAAAAGTGTGATTGTTTTTAAGCAGAAGATATCTAGATCTTCAATAAAAACAATGATTTGAATGAACCAGTCTGCTCTAAAGGTGAAAATAAATGGTTTCACGCACATCGAAAAGATGCATGTTAATGTTTACATCATTTTTAGAAAGGACAAGGTTGGTTGCTTCACTGTCGGAAATAAGGGAACGGTAATGCAAGTTCTTCATACAGAAATATAACCTAATATCTAAGCTTTCTTAAAGTTGTGAAATGGTTACAAAGAGTGAAAAGTGGGTACATTACTATTTTGGCCGTAGCCATGACAACCAAAGGTATATATCTTTTGTTTTACCATATAAAACATGTGCAAAGTTTAAAGGAAATTAATATTTTAAAGTCTGCCACCACTTCTTTGATATTTACAGCAACCCAGTCTTAACAATTGACAGTTCAAACATAATGTTGTTGAAGATCCATATACATTGTGCTTAAAAGATCTCTTTTGTGAGGAATGACCAGCATCCCCCCGCTACGGGTCAATGATATCTAGTAGCTTAGGTGCGACAGGCTGCCTAGATTCTAAGATTATGGATTTTAGCTCTAAATTGGTGGAAACTGTGAACTTGTGTAAACTAATACCTGTCAAGATAAAGCTAGAGATTTTGGGCTTAATATGGTGGAAATAACATACAAATGCCAAATTATGAAACATTTTGGTACATTTACAGAACTTTTATTTTTTTTCCAGTACGTTAAATTTAGACTTATAGAGGGGTGTATCTTAATTTCAAACACTACTGGGTGTTGCTCGAATGCAAACGTTATGTGGCGGTGTGCCCAGATAAGTCACTGTATTGATGAATTCAATGTGCTGTGCTACAACTGGCATGATGATACTATAATTTATAGGGTTGATACCTGTATTATGAATTAGAGAATCGTCTAATTGAGAGGGCTCATTTTTAAAACTAAAACCTGCTCAAGCAATAGTATAATCGTGATTTTCACGAAATTTGAACATTTTATTTCACAAAATCTGAATCAGCACTAATACAACAAATTAATGTATAAAGTATAATTTGTATAACATAACAAATGATAAACTTAACACTTCGGGATTGTGAACATGAAATATTTTCTAATATCGTAAGTCAAGTTATATACGACCAATTCCGCTCGTTCAAAAAGCAGACTGTGCTATCTTTAAATAATGTATTCATTTTTGTACTTTAATTCACGAATATAAAGAAAAAAACTGGATTTACTAAATTTGACAATGACCCCACTAGTGTGATGGCCTTGCTACAAAACACCCTACATTTAGTCAAAACCGGGTTGTCCAACGGGCCTGAGCAGGTTCCCAAGCGGTGTAGGCACGAACAGCTGGTGCAATAACTCAAAGAGTTTGGGGGAAAGGAATGATGATTTACAACCCTGGATACCATGGCATATCCGTGGTCAAAAAAAGCTCAGAAGGTAGAGGGAACATAACCGTAATGGGATATAGGCAGCCTGTCGTACCTAAGATACATATCATTGGCCCGTTGCGAGACAAAAAATGCCGGTTACCCACACAAAAGTGATTGTTTTTAAGCAGACGACATCGACAATCATACAAAAAAATGTTCAACACTGACCCTTGTTAATTTTAATCTTTTAATTATCATATAGAAGCGTTATTAGAGTCAAGTGTAAACTCCAATTTGCATCTGCTAACCTGAAAACCTGAACGCTCCACTTCAATATACCCCTCCCCCTCCACCAATCCATGTTGCTAGGCCATGGGCTGATGTTTGGAAAGTTGGGCGACTCAACATTGATCAGAGGGAAAGGTGATGACTTTACATTAGGCCTACAAACTGTTCGAACACTTTTTTCTAACATTGTAGATCTTTAATTAAAACAATGATTTGAATGAACCAGTTTTCTCCAAAGGTGAAAAAATAAATCACACAACCTTGACCTGTTAACCACAAAAACCAAAAGCGAACATGTCTTGAAATAACTTCTTAGCATGCATACATAAAACGTCACTCTCGTTTCTATCCGCATTTAATAAATCAGTAGATTTCGACTTCAAAAGATTCCTACTATACCCTTCCCGCCTTCGAGTTCGAGTTAAGTTGTACTAAAGTCTGGGTTAAATAAATATCTACACACTTGATAAATAGCAGCAGATCAATCGCATCGATGAATGTGCGTGTTAATAAAATATGTAATGATATTTTGATAGTAGATAAATTAGCTTACTGGTTGAACATGTCTCATCAGTCCACCCTTCCACACAGGCACAAGAATAGCCATCAACCTCGTCGGTACAAGTACCTCCATTCTCGCATGGATTTGGGGTACAGTCGTCAATATCTGGAATGTACACATATAAAATGCAATGAATAATAGTGCTTGCAGAAAAAACATTAACCATACGTCAGACTCACGGTATCAATGAATTGCATGTACTTTAGCTGCTTGTTGGTTAGATCATAATTATCCGTTACCTAAGAAGGTTGATGCAATTGGTTTGAATTAAGGAATCCTATATCTAAGAGCCTATGGCCCTCTTAAATCTGTATGTGTCTAATACTGCTCGTTTGATACGAGCAGTATTAGACACATACAGTTTTAAGAGGTCGTATCAGTAGTTCCTTAGTTTCGTCTGTCTACAATGTTGTGGCGTATTCCTTGTGAGTATAAGGGAGCTAGGGGTGCACACCACCAAATAATGTTTTGCATTCTGGCAATACCCGGCAGTGTTTGAAATTAAGATAGACCCCACCCTATGTCTAAACTTAACATGCTAGAAAAGGTAAAAAGTGCTGTAAATTTCCCTAAATGTTTCATAATTTGGCATTTGTAGGTTATTTCCTCCACATTAGGCCCACAATATCTAGCTTTTTCTTGAATGGTATCATTTTACCCGATTTCACTGTTTCCCCCAATTTAGAGTTAAAACAACTGATCTTAGGATATAGGCAGCCTGTCGTACCTAAGATACATATCATTGACCCGTTGCGAGAAAAAAATGCCGTTACCCACACAAAAGTGATTGTTTTAAGCAGACGACATCGACAATCATAGAAAAAAGTGTTCAACACTGACCCTTGTTTGCACCTTTTAATTATCATATAGAAGCGTTATTAGAGTCAAGTGAAAATTCCAATTTGCATCTGCTAACCTGAAAACCTGAAAGCTCCACTTCAATATACCCCTCCCCCTCCACCAATCCATGTTGCTAGGCCACGGGCTGATGTTTGGAAAGTTGGGCGACTCAACATTGATCAGAAGGAAAGGGGATGGCTTTACATTAGGCCTACTAACTGTTCGAACACTTTTTTCTAACATTGTAGATCTTTAATAAAAAAACAATGATTTGAATGAACCAGTTTTCTCTAAAGTAGAAAAAATAAATCACACAACCTTGACCTGTTAACCACAAAAAGCAAAAGCGAACATGTCTTGAAAAAACTTCTTAGCATGCATACATTAAACGTCACTCTCGTTTCTATCCGCGTTTAATAAATCAGTAGATTTCGACTTCAAAAGATTCCTACTATACCCTTCCCGCCCTCGAGTTCGAGTTAAGTTGTACTCAATTCTGGTTTAAATAAACATCTACAAACTTGATAAATAGCGTCAGATCAATCGCATCGATGAATGTGCGTGTTAATAAAATATGTAATGATATTTTGATAGTAGATACATTAGCTTACTGGTTGAACATGTCTCATCAGTCCACCCTTCCACACAGGCACAAGAATAGCCATCAACCTCGTCGGTACAAGTACCTCCATTCTTGCATGGATTTGGGGTACAGTCGTCAATATCTGGAATGTTCACATATAAAATACAATAAATAATAGTGCTTGCAGAAAAAACAATAACCATACGTCAGACTCACGGTATCAATGAATTACATGTACTTTAGCTGTGCTTGTTGGTTAGATCATAATGATCCGTTACCTAAGAAGGTTGATGCAAATGGTTTGAATTAAGGAATCCTATATCTAAGAGCCTATGGCCCTCTTAAATCTGTATGTGTCCAATACTGCTCGTTTGATACGAGCAGTATTAGACACATACAGTTTTAAGAGGTCGTATCAGTAGTTCCTTAGCTTCGTCTACAATGTTGTGGCGTATTCCGTGTGAGTATATGGGAGCTAGGGGTGCACACCACCAAATAATATTTTGCATTCTGGCAAAACCCGGCAGTGTTTGAAATTAAGATAGACCCCACCCTATGTCTAAATTTGACATGCTAGAAAAGGTAAAAAGTGCTGTAAATTTCCCTAAATGTGTCATAATTTGGGATTTGTAGGTTATTTCCTCCACATTAGGCCCAAAATATCTAGCTTTTTCTTGAATGGTATCAATGTACCCGATTTCACTGTTTTCCCCAATTTAGAGTTAAAACAACTGATCTTAGGATAAAGGCAGCCTGTCGTACCTAAAATACATATCATTGACCCGTTGCGAGAAAAAAATGCCGGTTACCCACACAAAAGTGATTGTTTTTAAGCAGACGACATCGACAATCATACAAAAAAATGTTCAACACAGACCCTTGTTTGCACCTTTTAATTATCATATAGAAGCGTTATTAGAGTCAAGTGTAAATTCCAATTTGCATCTGCTAACCTGAAAACCTGAACGCTCCACTTCAATATACCCCTCCCCCTCCACCAATCCATGTTGCTAGGCCACGGGCTGATGTTTGGAAAGTTGGGCGACTCAACATTGATCAGAGGGAAAGGTGATGACTTTACATTAGGCCTACAAACTGTTCGAACACTTTTTTCTAACATTGTAGATCTTTAATTAAAACAATGATTTGAATGAACCAGTTTTCTCCAAAGGTGAAAAAATAAATCACACAACCTTGACCTGTTAACCACAAAAACCAAAAGCGAACATGTCTTGAAATAACTTCTTAGCATGCATACATAAAACGTCACTCTCGTTTCTATCCGCATTTAATAAATCAGTAGATTTCGACTTCAAAAGATTCCTACTATACCCTTCCCGCCCTCGAGTTCGAGTTAAGTTGTACTAAAGTCTGGGTTAAATAAATATCTACACACTTGATAAATAGCAGCAGATCAATCGCATCGATGAATGTGCGTGTTAATAAAATATGTAATGATATTTTGATAGTAGATAAATTAGCTTACTGGTTGAACATGTCTCATCAGTCCACCCTTCCACACAGGCACAAGAATAGCCATCAACCTCGTCGGTACAAGTACCTCCATTCTCGCATGGATTTGGGGTACAGTCGTCAATATCTGGAATGTACACATATAAAATACAATGAATAATAGTGCTTGCAGAAAAAACATTAACCATACGTCAGACTCACGGTATCAATGAATTGCATGTACTTTAGCTGCTTGTTGGTTAGATCATAATGATCCGTTACCTAAGAAGGTTGAGCCTATGGCCCTCTTAAATCTGTATGTGTCTAATACTGCTCGTTTGATACGAGCAGTATTAGACACATACAGTTTTAAGAGGTCGTATCAGTAGTTCCTTAGCTTCGTCTACAATGTTGTGGCGTATTCCGTGTGAGTATAAGGGAGCTAGGGGTGCACACCACCAAATAATGTTTTGCATTCTGGCAATACCCGGCAGTGTTTGAAATTAAGATAGACCCCACCCTATGTCTCAATTTAACATGCTAAAAAAGGTAAAAAGTGCTGTAAATTTCCCTAAATGTTTCATAATTTGGCATTTGTAGGTTATTTCCTCCACATAAGCCCGAAAATATCTAGCTTTTTCTTGAATGGTATCATTTTACCCAATTTCACTGTTTCCCCCAATTTAGAGTTAAAACAACTGATCTTAGGATATAGGCAGCCTGTCGTAACTAAGATACATATCATTGACACGTTGCGAAGAAAAAAAATCCGGTTACCCACACAAAAGTGATTGTTTTTAAGCAGACGACATCGACAATCATAGAAAAAAGTGTTCAACACTGACCCTTGTTTGCACCTTTTAATTATTATATAGAAGCGTTATTAGAGTCAAGTGAAAATACCAATTTGCATCTGCTAACCTGAAAATCTGAAAACTCCACTTCAATATACCCCTCCCCCTCCACCAATCCAAGTTGCTAGGCCACGGGCTGATGTTTGGAAAGTTGGGCGACTCAACATTGATCAGAGGGAAAGGTGATGACTTTACATTAGGCCTACAAACTGTTCGAACAATTTTTTCTAACATTGTAGATCTTTAATTAAAACAATGATTTGAATGAACCAGTTTTCTCCAAAGGTGAAAAAATAAATCACACAACCTTGACCTGTTAACCACAAAAAGCAAAAGCGAACATGTCTTGAAATAACTTCTTAGCATGCATACATTAAACGTCACTCTCGTTTCTATCCGCGTTTAATAAATCAGTAGATTTCGACTTCAAAAGATTCCTACTATACCCTTCCCGCCCTCGAGTTCGAGTTAAGTTGTACTAAAGTCTGGGTTAAATAAATATCTACACACTTGATAAATAGCAGCAGATCAATCGCATCGATGAATGTGCGTGTTAATAAAATATGTAATGATATTTTGATAGTAGATAAATTAGCTTACTGGTTGAACATGTCTCATCAGTCCACCCTTCCACACAGGCACAAGAATAGCCATCAACCTCGTCGGTACAAGTACCTCCATTCTCGCATGGATTTGGGGTACATTCGTCAATATCTGGAATGTACACATATAAAATACAATGAATAATAGTGCTTGCAGAAAAAACATTAACCATACGTCAGACTCACGGTATCAATGAATTGCATGTACTTTAGCTGCTTGTTGGTTAGATCATAATGATCCGTTACCTAAGAAGGTTGATGCAATTGGTTTGAATTAAGGAATCCTATATCTAAGAGCCTATGGCCCTCTTAAATCTGTATGTGTCTAATACTGCTCGTTTGATACGAGCAGTATTAGACACATACAGTTTTAAGAGGTCGTATCAGTAGTTCCTTAGCTTCGTCTGTCTACAATGTTGTGGCGTATTCCGTGTAAGTATAAGGGAGCTAGGGGTGCACACCACCAAATAATATTTTGCATTCTGGCAATACCCGGCAGTGTTTGAAATTAAGATATACCCCACCCTATGTCTCAATTTAACATGCTAGAAAAGGTAAAAAGTGCTGTAAATTTCCCTAAATGTTTCATAATTTGGCATTTGTAGGTTATTTCCTCCACATAAGCCCGAAAATATCTAGCTTTTTCTTAAATGGTATCATTTTACCCAATTTCACTGTTTCCCCCAATTTAGAGTTAAAACAACTGATCTTAGGATATAGGCAGCCTGTCGTAACTAAGATACATATCATTGACCCGTTGCGAGAAAAAAAATCCGGTTACCCACACCAAAGTGATTGTTTTTAAGCAGACGACATCGACAATCATAGAAAAAAGTGTTCAACACTGACCCTTGTTTGCACCTTTTAATTATCATATAGAAGCGTTATTAGAGTCAAGTGAAAATACCAATTTGCATCTGCTAACCTGAAAATCTGAAAACTCCACTTCAATATACCCCTCCCCCTCCACCAATCCATGTTGCTAGGCCACGGGCTGATGTTTGGAAAGTTGGGCGACTCAACATTGATCAGAGGGAAAGGGGATGACTTTACATTAGGCCTACTAACTGTTCGAACACTTTTTTCTAACATTGTAGATCTTTAATTAAAACAATGATTTGAATGAACCAGCTTTCTCTAAAGGTGAAAAAATAAATCACACAACCTTGATCTGTTAACCACAAAAAGCAAAAGCGAACATGTCTTGAAATAACTTCTTAGCATGCATACATTAAACGTCACTCTCGTTTCTATCCGCGTTTAATAAATCAGTAGATTTCGACTTCAAAAGATTCCTACTATACCCTTCCCGCCCTCGAGTTCGAGTTAAGTTGTATTAAAGTCTGGGTTAAATAAATATCTACAAACTTGATAAATAGCAGCAGATCAATCGCATCGATGAATGTGCGTGTTAATAAAATATGTAATGATATTTTGATAGTAGATAAATTAGCTTACTGGTTGAACATGTCTCATCAGTCCACCCTTCCACACAGGCACAAGAATAGCCATCAACCTCGTCGGTACAAATACCTCCATTCTTGCATGGATTTGGGGTACAGTCGTCAATATCTGGAATGTACACATATAAAATACAATGAATAATAGCGCGTGCAGAAAAACAATAACCATACGTCAGACTCACGGTAATAATGACTTGCATGTACTTTAGCTGCTTGTAGGTTAGATCATAATGATCCGTTACCTAAGAAGGTTGATGCAAATGGTTTGAATTAAGGAATCCTATATCTAAGAGCCTATAACCCTCTTAAATCTGTATGTGTCTAATACTGCTCGTTTGATACGAGCAGTATTAGACACATACAGTTTTAAGAGGTCGTATCAGTAGTTCCTTAGCTTCGTTTACAATGTTGTGGCGTATTCCGTGTGAGTATATGGGAGCTAGGGGTGCACACCACCAAATATTATTTTGCATTCTGGCAATACCCGGCAGTGTTTGAAATTAAGATAGACCCCACCCTATGTCTAAATTTAACATGCTAGAAAAGGTAAAAAGTGCTGTAAATGTCCCTAAATGTTTCATAATTTGGCATTTGTAGGTTATTTCCTCCACATTAGGCCCACAATATCTAGCTTTTTCTTGAATGGTATCATTTTACCCGATTTCACTGTTTCCCCCAATTTAGAGTTAAAACAACTGATATTAGGATATAGGCAGCCTGTCGTACCTAAGATACATATCATTGACCCGTTGCGAGAAAAAAATGCCGTTACCCACACAAAAGGGATTGTTTTTAAGCAGACGACATCGACAATCATAGAAAAAAGTGTTCAACACTGACCCTTGTTTGCACCTTTTAATTATCATATAGAAGCGTTATTAGAGTCAAGTGAAAATTCCAATTTGCATCTGCTAACCTGAAAACCTGAAAGCTCCACTTCAATATACCCCTCCCCCTCCACCAATCCATGTTGCTAGGCCACGGGCTGATGTTTGGAAAGTTGGGCGACTCAACATTGATCAGAGGGAAAGGGGATGGCTTTACATTTGGCCTACTAACTGTTCGAACACTTTTTTCTAACATTGTAGATCTTTAATTTAAAAAAAATGATTTGAATGAACCAGTTTTCTCTAAAGGAGAAAAAATAAATCACAAAACCTTGACCTGTTAACCACAAAAAGCAAAAGCGAACATGTCTTGAAATAACTTCTTAGCATGCATACATTAAACGTCACTCTCGTTTCTATCCGCGTTTAATAAATCAGTAGATTTCGACATCAAAAGATTCCTACTATACCCTTCCCGCCCTCGAGTTCGAGTTAAGTTGTACTCAATTCTGGTTTAAATAAACATCTACAAACTTGATAAATAGCGTCAGATCAATCGCATCGATGAATGTGCGTGTTAATAAAATATGTAATGATATTTTGATAGTAGATACATTAGCTTACTGGTTGAACATGTCTCATCAGTCCACCCTTCCACACAGGCACAAGAATAGCCATCAACCTCGTCGGTACAAGTACCTCCATTCTTGCATGGATTTGGGGTACAGTCGTCAATATCTGGAATGTACACATATAAAATACAATAAATAATAGTGCTTGCAGAAAAAACAATAACCATACGTCAGACTCACGGTATCAATGAATTACATGTACTTTAGCTGTGCTTGTTGGTTAGATCATAATGATCCGTTACCTAAGAAGGTTGATGCAAATGGTTTGAATTAAGGAATCCTATATCTAAGAGCCTATGGCCCTCTTAAATCTGTATGTGTCCAATACTGCTCGTTTGATACGAGCAGTATTAGACACATACTGTTTTAAGAGGTCGTATCAGTAGTTCCTTAGCTTCGTCTACAATGTTGTGGCGTATTCCGTGTGAGTATATGGGAGCTAGGGGTGCACACCACCAAATAATATTTTGCATTCTGGCAATACCCGGCAGTGTTTGAAATTAAGATAGACCCCACCCTATGTCTAAATTTGACATGCTAGAAAAGGTAAAAAGTGCTGTAAATTTCCCTAAATGTTTCATAATTTGGGATTTGTAGGTTATTTCCTCCACATTAGGCCCAAAATATCTAGCTTTTTCTTGAATGGTATCATTGTACCCGATTTCACTGTTTTCCCCAATTTAGAGTTAAAACAACTGATCTTAGGATAAAGGCAGCCTGTCGTACCTAAAATACATATCATTGACCCGTTGCGAGAAAAAAATGCCGGTTACCCACACAAAAGTGATTGTTTTTAAGCAGACGACATCGACAATCATACAAAAAAATGTTCAACACTGACCCTTGTTTGCACCTTTTAATTATCATATAGAAGCGTTATTAGAATCAAGTGTAAATTCCAATTTGCATCTGCTAACCTGAAAACCTGAACGCTCCACTTCAATATACCCCTCCCCCTCCACCAATCCATGTTGCTAGGCCACGGGCTGATGTTTGGAAAGTTGGGCGACTCAACATTGATCAGAGGGAAAGGTGATGACTTTACATTAGGCCTACAAACTGTTCGAACACTTTTTTCTAACATTGTAGATCTTTAATTAAAACAATGATTTGAATGAACCAGTTTTCTCCAAAGGTGAAAAAATAAATCACACAACCTTGACCTGTTAACCACAAAAACCAAAAGCGAACATGTCTTGAAATAACTTCTTAGCATGCATACATAAAACGTCACTCTCGTTTCTATCCGCATTTAATAAATCAGTAGATTTCGACTTCAAAAGATTCCTACTATACCCTTCCCGCCCTCGAGTTCGAGTTAAGTTGTACTAAAGTCTGGGTTAAATAAATATCTACACACTTGATAAATAGCAGCAGATCAATCGCATCGATGAATGTGCGTGTTAATCAAATATGTAATGATATTTTGATAGTAGATAAATTAGCTTACTGGTTGAACATGTCTCATCAGTCCACCCTTCCACACAGGCACAAGAATAGCCATCAACCTCGTCGGTACAAGTACCTCCATTCTCGCATGGATTTGGGGTACAGTCGTCAATATCTGGAATGTACACATATAAAATACAATGAATAATAGTGCTTGCAGAAAAAACATTAACCATACGTCAGACTCACGGTATCAATGAATTGCATGTACTTTAGCTGCTTGTTGGTTAGATCATAATGATCCGTTACCTAAGAAGGTTGATGCAATTGGTTTGAATTAAGGAATCCTATATCTAAGAGCCTATGGCCCTCTTAAATCTGTATGTGTCTAATACTGCTCGTTTGATACGAGCAGTATTAGACACATACAGTTTTAAGAGGTCGTATCCGTAGTTCCTTAGCTTCGTCTGTCTACAATGTTGTGGCGTATTCCGTGTGAGTATAAGGGAGCTAGGGGTGCACACCACCAAATAATATTTTGCATTCTGGCAATACCCGGCAGTGTTTGAAATTAAGATAGACCCCTATGTCTCAATTTAACATGCTAGAAAATGTAAAAAGTGCTGTAAATTTCCCTAAATGTTTCATAATTTGGCATTTGTAGGTTATTTCCTCCACATAAGCCCGAAAATATCTAGCTTTTTCTTGAATGGTATCATTTTACCCAATTTCACTGTTTCCCCCAATTTAGAGTTAAAACAACTGATCTTAGGATATAGGCAGCCTGTCGTAACTAAGATACATATCATTGACCCGTTGCGAGAAAAAAAATCCGGTTACCCACACAAAAGTGATTGTTTTTAAGCAGACGACATCGACAATCATAGAAAAAAGTGTTCAACACTGACCCTTGTTTGCACCTTTTAATTATCATATAGAAGCGTTATTAGAGTCAAGTGAAAACACCAATTTGCATCTGCTAACCTGAAAATCTGAAAACTCCACTTCAATATACCCCTCCCCCTCCACCAATCCATGTTGCTAGGCCACGGGCTGATGTTTGGAAAGTTGGGCGACTCAACATTGATCAGAGGGAAAGGGGATGACTTTACATTAGGCCTACTAACTGTTCGAACACTTTTGTCTAACATTGTAGATCTTTAATTAAAACAATGATTTGAATGAACCAGCTTTCTCTAAAGGTGAAAAAATAAATCACACAACCTTGACCTGTTAACCACAAAAACCAAAAGCGAACATGTCTTGAAATAACTTCTTAGCATGCATACATTAAACGTCACTCTCGTTTCTATCCGCGTTTAATAAATCAGTAGATTTCGACTTCAAAAGATTCCTACTATACCCTTCCCGCCCTCGAGTTCGAGTTAAGTTGTACTAAAGTCTGCGTTAAATAAATATCTACAAACTTGATAAATAGCAGCAGATCAGTCGCATCGATGAATGTGCGTGTTAATAAAATATGTAATGATATTTTGATAGTAGATAAATTAGCTTACTGGTTGAACATGTCTCATCAGTCCACCCTTCCACACAGGCACAAGAATAGCCATCAACCTCGTCGGTACAAGTACCTCCATTCTTGCATGGATTTGGGGTACAGTCGTCAATATCTGGAATGTACACATATAAAATACAATGAATAATAGCGCGTGCAGAAAAACAATAACCATACGTCAGACTCACGGTATTAATGACTTGCATGTACTTTAGCTGCTTGTAGGTTAGATCATAATGATCCGTTACCTAAGAAGGTTGATGCAAATGGTTTGAATTAAGGAATCCTATATCTAAGAGCCTATAACCCTCTTAAATCTGTATGTGTCTAATACTGCTCGTTTGATACGAGCAGTATTAGACACATACAGTTTTAAGAGGTCGTATCAGTAGTTCCTTAGCTTCGTTTACAATGTTGTGGCGTATTCCGTGTGAGTATATGGGAGCTAGGGGTGCACACCACCAAATAATATTTTGCATTCTGGCAATACCCGGCAGTGTTTGAAATTAAGATAGACCCCACCCTATGTCTAAATTTAACATGCTAGAAAAGGTAAAAAGTGCTGTAAATTTCCCTAAATGTTTCATAATTTGGCATTTGTAGGTTATTTCTTCCACATTAGGCCCAAAATATCTAGCTTTTTCTTAAATGGTATCTTTTTACCCGATATCACTGTTTCCCCTAATTTAAAGTTAAAACAACTGATCTTAGGATATAGGCAGCCTGTCGTACCTAAGATACACATCTATGACTCGTTGCGAGAAAAAAAATGCCGGTTACCCACACAAAAGTGATTGTTTTTAAGCAGACGACATCGACAATCATAGAAAAAAGTGTTCAACACTGACCCTTGTTTGCACCTTTTAATTATCATATAGAAGCGTTAATAGAATCAAGTGAAAATACCAATTTGCATCTGCTAACCTGAAAACCTGAACGATCCACTTCAATATACCCCTCCCCCTCCACCAATCCATGTTGCTAGGCCACGGGCTGATGTTTGGAAAGTTGGGCGACTCAACATTGATCAGAGGGAAAGGTGATGACTTTACATTAGGCCTACAAACTGTTCGAACACTTTTTTCTAACATTGTAGATCTTTAATTAAAACAATGATTTGAATGAACCAGTTTTCTCCAAAGGTGAAAAAATAAATCACACAACCTTGACCTGTTAACCACAAAAACCAAAAGCGAACATGTCTTGAAATAACTTCTTAGCATGCATACATAAAACGTCACTCTCGTTTCTATCCGCATTTAATAAATCAGTAGATTTCGACTTCAAAAGATTCCTACTATACCCTTCCCGCCCTCGAGTTCGAGTTAAGTTGTACTAAAGTCTGGGTTAAATAAATATCTACACACTTGATAAATAGCAGCAGATCAATCGCATCGATGAATGTGCGTGTTAATCAAATATGTAATGATATTTTGATAGTAGATAAATTAGCTTACTTGTTGAACATGTCTCATCAGTCCACCCT
The DNA here is from genome assembly GCA_035610835.1 of Ophiura sarsii. Taxonomy (NCBI): domain Eukaryota; kingdom Metazoa; phylum Echinodermata; class Ophiuroidea; order Amphilepidida; family Ophiuridae; genus Ophiura; species Ophiura sarsii. The sequence goes on from CM069455.1 coordinate 49,312,006, forward strand.
TCCACACAGGCACAAGAATAGCCATCAACCTCGTCGGTACACGTACCTCCATTCTCGCATGGATTTGGGGTACAGTCGTCAATATCTGGAATGTACACATATAAAATACAATGAATAATAGTGCTTGCAGAAAAAACATTAACCATACGTCAGACTCACGGTATCATTGAATTGCATGTACTTTAGCTGCTTGTTGGTTAGATCATAATGATCCGTTACCTAAGAAGGTTGAGCCTATGGCCCTCTTAAATCTGTATGTGTCTAATACTGCTCGTTTGATACGAGCAGTATTAGACACATACAGTTTTAAGAGGTCGTATCAGTAGTTCCTTAGCTTCGTCTACAATGTTGTGGCGTATTCCGTGTGAGTATAAGGGAGCTAGGGGTGCACACCACCAAATAATATTTTGCATTCTGGCAATACCCGGCAGTGTTTGAAATTAAGATAGACCCCACCCTATGTCTCAATTTAACATGCTAGAAAAGGTAAAAAGTGCTGTAAATTTCCCTAAATGTTTCATAATTTGGTATTTGTAGGTGATTTCCTCCACATAAGCCCGAAAATATCTAGCTTTTTCTTGAATGGTATCATTTTACCCACTTTCACTGTTTCCCCTAATTTAGAGTTAAAACAACTGATCTTAGGATATAGGCAGCCTGTCGTAACTAAGATACATATCATTGACCCGTTGCGAGAAGAAAAATCCGGTTACCCACACAAAAGTGATTGTTTTTAAGCAGACGACATCGACAATCATAGAAAAAAGTGTTCAACGCTGACCCTTATTTGCACCTTTTAATTATCATATATAAGCGTTATTAGAGTCAAGTGAAAATACCAATTTGCATCTGCTAACCTGAAAATCTGAAAACTCCACTTCTATATACCCCTCCCCCTCCACCAATCCATGTTGCTAGGCCACGGGCTGATGTTTGGAAAGTTGGGCGACTCAACATTGATCAGAGGGAAAGGTGATGACTTTACATTAGGCCTACAAACTGTTCGAACAATTTATTTCTAACATTGTAGATCTTTAATTAAAACAATGATTTGAATGAACCAGTTTTCTCCAAAAGTGAAAAAATAAATCACACAACCTTGACCTGTTAACAACAAAAACCAAAAGCGAACATGTCTTGAAATAACTTCTTAGCATGCATACATAAAACGTCACTCTCGTTTCTATCCGCATTTAATAAATCAGTAGATTACGACTTCAAAAGATTCCTACTATACCCTTCCCGCCCCCGAGTTCGAGTTAAGTTGTACTAAAGTCTGGGTTAAATAAATATCTACAAACTTGATAAATAGCAGCAGATCAATCGCATCGATGAATGTGCGTGTTAATCAAATATGTAATGATATTTTGATAGTAGATAAATTAGCTTACTGGTTGAACATGTCTCATCAGTCCACCCTTCCACACAGGCACAAGAATAGCCATCAACCTCGTCGGTACAAGTACCTCCATTCTCGCATGGATTTGGGGTACAGTCGTCAATATCTGGAATGTACACATATAAAATACAATGAATAATAGTGCTTGCAGAAAAAACATTAACCATACGTCAGACTCACGGTATCAATGAATTGCATATACTTTAGCTGCTTGTTGGTTAGATCATAATGATCCGTTACCTAAGAAGGTTGATGCAATTGGTTTGAATTTTAATTCAAACCAATTGCATCAATTGCATCAAGGAATCCTATATCTAAGAGCCTATGGCCCTCTTAAATCTGTATTTGTCTAATACTGCTCGTTTGATACGAGCAGTATTAGACACATACAGTTTTAAGAGGTCGTATCAGTAGTTCCTTAGCTTCGTCTGTCTACAATGTTGTGGCGTATTCCGTGTGAGTATAAGGGAGCTAGGGGTGCACACCACCAAATAATATTTTGCATTCTGGCAATACCCGGCAGTGTTTGAAATTAAGATAGACCCCACCCTATGTCTAAATTTAACATGCTAGAAAAGGTAAAAAGTGCTGTAATTTTCCCTTAATGTTTCATAATTTGGCATTTGTAGGTTATTTCTTCCACATTAGGCTCAAAATATCTAGCTTTTTCTTAAATGGTATCATTTTACCCGATATCACTGTTTCCCCTAATTTAAAGTTAAAACAACTGATCTTAGGATATAGGCAGCCTGTCGTACCTAAGATACACATTTATGACTCGTTGCGAGAAATAAAATGCCGGTTACCCACACAAAAGTGATTGTTTTTAAGCAGACGACATCGACAATCATAGAAAAAAAGTGTTCAACACTGACCCTTGTTTGCACCTTTTAATTATCATATAGAAGCGTTAATAGAATCAAGTGAAAATACCAATTTGCATCTGATAACCTGAAAACCTGACCGCTCCACTTCAATATACCCCTCCCCCTCCACCAATCCATGTTGCTAGGCCACGGGCTGATGTTTGGAAAGTTGGGCGACTCAACATTGATCAGAGGGAAAGGTGATGACTTTACATTAGGCCTACAAACTGTTCGAACACTTTTTTCTAACATTGTAGATCTTTAATTAAAACAATGATTTGAATGAACCAGTTTTCTCCAAATGTGAAAAAATAAATCACACAACCTTGACCTGTTAACCACAAAAACCAAAAGCGAACATGTCTTGAAATAACTTCTTAGCATGCATACATAAAACGTCACTCTCGTTTCTATCCGCATTTAATAAATCAGTAGATTTCGACTTCAAAAGATTCCTACTATACCCTTCCCGCCCTCGAGTTCGAGTTAAGTTGTACTAAAGTCTGGGTTAAATAAATATCTACACACTTGATAAATAGCAGCAGATCAATCGCATCGATGAATGTGCGTGTTAATCAAATATGTAATGATATTTTGATAGTAGATAAATTAGCTTACTGGTTGAACATGTCTCATCAGTCCACCCTTCCACACAGGCACAAGAATAGCCATCAACCTCGTCGGTACAAGTACCTCCATTCTCGCATGGATTTGGGGTACAGTCGTCAATATCTGGAATGTACATATAAAATACAATGAATAATAGTGCTTGCAGAAAAAACATTAACCATACGTCAGACTCACGGTATCAATGAATTGCATGTACTTTAGCTGCTTGTTGGTTAGATCATAATGATCCGTTACCTAAGAAGGTTGAGCCTATGGCCCTCTTAAATCTGTATGTGTCTAATACTGCTCGTTTGATACGAGCAGTATTAGACACATACAGTTTTAAGAGGTCGTATCAGTAGTTCCTTAGCTTCGTTTACAATGTTGTGGCGTATTCCGTGTGAGTATATGGGAGCTAGGGGTGCACACCACCAAATAATATTTTGCATTCTGGCAATACCCGGCAGTGTTTGAAATTAAGATAGACCCCACCCTATGTCTAAATTTAACATGCTAGAAAAGGTAAAAAGTGCTGTAAATTTCCCTAAATGTTTCATAATTTGGCATTTGTAGGTATTTTCTTCCACATTAGGCCCAAAATATCTAGCTTTTTCTTAAATGGTATCATTTTACCCGATATCACTGTTTCCCCTAATTTAAAGTTAAAACAACTGATCTTAGGATATAGGCAGCCTGTCGTACCTAAGATACACATCTATGACTCGTTGCGAGAAAAAAAATGCCGGTTACCCACATAAAAGTGATTGTTTTAAGCAGACGACATCGACAATCATAGAAAAAAGTGTTCAACACTGACCCTTGTTTGCACCTTTTAGTTATCATATAGAAGCGTTAATAGAATCAAGTGAAAATACCAATTTGCATCTGCTAACCTGAAAACCTGAACGCTCCACTTCAATATACCCCTCCCCCTCCACCAATCCATGTTGTTAGGCCACGGGCTGATGTTTGGACAGTTGGGCGACTCAACATTGATCAGAGGGAAAGGTGATGACTTTACATTAGGCCTACAAACTGTTCGAACACTTTTTTCTAACATTGTAGATCTTTAATTAAAACAATGATTTGAATGAACCAGTTTTCTCCAAAGGTGAAAAAATAAATCACACAACCTTGACCTGTTAACCACAAAAACCAAAAGCGAACATGTCTTGAAATAACTTCTTAGCATGCATACATAAAACGTCACTCTCGTTTCTATCCGCATTTAATAAATCAGTAGATTTCGACTTCAAAAGATTCCTACTATACCCTTCCCGCCCTCGAGTTCGAGTTAAGTTGTACTAAAGTCTGGGTTAAATAAATATCTACACACTTGATAAATAGCAGCAGATCAATCGCATCGATGAATGTGCGTGTTAATCAAATATGTAATGATATTTTGATAGTAGATAAATTAGCTTACTGGTTGAACATGTCTCATCAGTCCACCCTTCCACACAGGCACAAGAATAGCCATCAACCTCGTCGGTACACGTACCTCCATTCTCGCATGGATTTGGGGTACAGTCGTCAATATCTGGAATGTACACATATAAAATACAATGAATAATAGTGCTTGCAGAAAAAACATTAACCATACGTCAGACTCACGGTATCATTGAATTGCATGTACTTTAGCTGCTTGTTGGTTAGATCATAATGATCCGTTACCTAAGAAGGTTGAGCCTATGGCCCTCTTAAATCTGTATGTGTCTAATACTGCTCGTTTGATACGAGCAGTATTAGACACATACAGTTTTAAGAGGTCGTATCAGTAGTTCCTTAGCTTCGTCTACAATGTTGTGGCGTATTCCGTGTGAGTATAAGGGAGCTAGGGGTGCACACCACCAAATAATATTTTGCATTCTGGCAATACCCGGCAGTGTTTGAAATTAAGATAGACCCCACCCTATGTCTCAATTTAACATGCTAGAAAAGGTAAAAAGTGCTGTAAATTTCCCTAAATGTTTCATAATTTGGCATTTGTAGGTTATTTCCTCCACATAAGCCCGAAAATATCTAGCTTTTTCTTGAATGGTATCATTTTACCCACTTTCACTGTTTCCCCTAATTTAGAGTTAAAACAACTGATCTTAGGATATAGGCAGCCTGTCGTAACTAAGATACATATCATTGACCCGTTGCGAGAAGAAAAATCCGGTTACCCACACAAAAGTGATTGTTTTTAAGCAGACGACATCGACAATCATAGAAAAAAGTGTTCAACACTGACCCTTGTTTGCACCTTTTTATTATCATATAGAAGCGTTATTAGAGTCAAGTGAAAATACCAATTTGCATCTGCTAACCTCAAAATCTGAAAACTCCACTTCAATATACCCCTCCCCCTCCACCAATCCATGTTGCTAGGCCACGGGCTGATGTTTGGAAAGTTGGGCGACTCAACATTGATCAGAGGGAAAGGTGATGACTTTACATTAGGCCTACAAACTGTTCGAACAATTTATTTCTAACATTGTAGATCTTTAATTAAAACAATGATTTGAATGAACCAGTTTTCTCCAAAAGTGAAAAAATAAATCACACAACCTTGACCTGTTAACAACAAAAACCAAAAGCGAACATGTCTTGAAATAACTTCTTAGCATGCATACATAAAACGTCACTCTCGTTTCTATCCGCATTTAATAAATCAGTAGATTACGACTTCAAAAGATTCCTACTATACCCTTCCCGCCCCCGAGTTCGAGTTAAGTTTTACTAAAGTCTGGGTTAAATAAATATCTACAAACTTGATAAATAGCAGCAGATCAATCGCATCGATGAATGTGCGTGTTAATCAAATATGTAATGATATTTTGATAGTAGATAAATTAGCTTACTGGTTGAACATGTCTCATCAGTCCACCCTTCCACACAGGCACAAGAATAGCCATCAACCTCGTCGGTACAAGTACCTCCATTCTCGCATGGATTTGGGGTACAGTCGTCAATATCTGGAATGTACACATATAAAATACAATGAATAATAGTGCTTGCAGAAAAAACATTAACCATACGTCAGACTCACGGTATCAATGAATTGCATGTACTTTAGCTGCTTGTTGGTTAGATCATAATGATCCGTTACCTAAGAAGGTTGATGCAATTGGTTTGAATTTTAATTCAAACCAATTGCATCAATTGCATCAAGGAATCCTATATCTAAGAGCCTATGGCCCTCTTAAATCTGTATTTGTCTAATACTGCTCGTTTGATACGAGCAGTATTAGACACATACAGTTTTAAGAGGTCGTATCAGTAGTTCCTTAGCTTCGTCTGTCTACAATGTTGTGGCGTATTCCGTGTGAGTATAAGGGAGCTAGGGGTGCACACCACCAAATAATATTTTGCATTCTGGCAATACCCGGCAGTGTTTGAAATTAAGATAGACCCCACCCTATGTCTAAATTTAACATGCTAGAAAAGGTAAAAAGTGCTGTAATTTTCCCTTAATGTTTCATAATTTGGCATTTGTAGGTTATTTCTTCCACATTAGGCTCAAAATATCTAGCTTTTTCTTAAATGGTATCATTTTACCCGATATCACTGTTTCCCCTAATTTAAAGTTAAAACAACTGATCTTAGGATATAGGCAGCCTGTCGTACCTAAGATACACATTTATGACTCGTTGCGAGAAAAAAAATGCCGGTTACCCACACAAAAGTGATTGTTTTTAAGCAGACGACATCGACAATCATAGAAAAAAAGTGTTCAACACTGACCCTTGTTTGCACCTTTTAATTATCATATAGAAGCGTTAATAGAATCAAGTGAAAATACCAATTTGCATCTGCTAACCTGAAAACCTGACCGCTCCACTTCAATATACCCCTCCCCCTCCACCAATCCATGTTGCTAGGCCACGGGCTGATGTTTGGAAAGTTGGGCGACTCAACATTGATCAGAGGGAAAGGTGATGACTTTACATTAGGCCTACAAACTGTTCGAACACTTTTTTCTAACATTGTAGATCTTTAATTAAAACAATGATTTGAATGAACCAGTTTTCTCCAAAGGTGAAAAAATAAATCACACAACCTTGACCTGTTAACCACAAAAACCAAAAGCGAACATGTCTTGAAATAACTTCTTAGCATGCATACATAAAACGTCACTCTCGTTTCTATCCGCATTTAATAAATCAGTAGATTTCGACTTCAAAAGATTCCTACTATACCCTTCCCGCCCTCGAGTTCGAGTTAAGTTGTACTAAAGTCTGGGTTAAATAAATATCTACACACTTGATAAATAGCAGCAGATCAATCGCATCGATGAATGTGCGTGTTAATCAAATATGTAATGATATTTTGATAGTAGATAAATTAGCTTACTGGTTGAACATGTCTCATCAGTCCACCCTTCCACACAGGCACAAGAATAGCCATCAACCTCGTCGGTACAAGTACCTCCATTCTCGCATGGATTTGGGGTACAGTCGTCAATATCTGGAATGTACATATAAAATACAATGAATAATAGTGCTTGCAGAAAAAACATTAACCATACGTCAGACTCACGGTATCAATGAATTGCATGTACTTTAGCTGCTTGTTGGTTAGATCATAATGATCCGTTACCTAAGAAGGTTGAGCCTATGGCCCTCTTAAATCTGTATGTGTCTAATACTGCTCGTTTGATACGAGCAGTATTAGACACATACAGTTTTAAGAGGTCGTATCAGTAGTTCCTTAGCTTCGTTTACAATGTTGTGGCGTATTCCGTGTGAGTATATGGGAGCTAGGGGTGCACACCACCAAATAATATTTTGCATTCTGGCAATACCCGGCAGTGTTTGAAATTAAGATAGACCCCACCCTATGTCTAAATTTAACATGCTAGAAAAGGTAAAAAGTGCTGTAAATTTCCCTAAATGTTTCATAATTTGGCATTTGTAGGTATTTTCTTCCACATTAGGCCCAAAATATCTAGCTTTTTCTTAAATGGTATCATTTTACCCGATATCACTGTTTCCCCTAATTTAAAGTTAAAACAACTGATCTTAGGATATAGGCAGCCTGTCGTACCTAAGATACACATCTATGACTCGTTGCGAGAAAAAAAATGCCGGTTACCCACATAAAAGTGATTGTTTTAAGCAGACGACATCGACAATCATAGAAAAAAGTGTTCAACACTGACCCTTGTTTGCACCTTTTAATTATCATATAGAAGCGTTAATAGAATCAAGTGAAAATACCAATTTGCATCTGCTAACCTGAAAACCTGAACGCTCCACTTCAATATACCCCTCCCCCTCCACCAATCCATGTTGTTAGGCCACGGGCTGATGTTTGGACAGTTGGGCGACTCAACATTGATCAGAGGGAAAGGTGATGACTTTACATTAGGCCTACAAACTGTTCGAACACTTTTTTCTAACATTGTAGATCTTTAATTAAAACAATGATTTGAATGAACCAGTTTTCTCCAAAGGTGAAAAAATAAATCACACAACCTTGACCTGTTAACCACAAAAACCAAAAGCGAACATGTCTTGAAATAACTTCTTAGCATGCATACATAAAACGTCACTCTCGTTTCTATCCGCATTTAATAAATCAGTAGATTTCGACTTCAAAAGATTCCTACTATACCCTTCCCGCCCTCGAGTTCGAGTTAAGTTGTACTAAAGTCTGGGTTAAATAAATATCTACACACTTGATAAATAGCAGCAGATCAATCGCATCGATGAATGTGCGTGTTAATCAAATATGTAATGATATTTTGATAGTAGATAAATTAGCTTACTGGTTGAACATGTCTCATCAGTCCACCCTTCCACACAGGCACAAGAATAGCCATCAACCTCGTCGGTACACGTACCTCCATTCTCGCATGGATTTGGGGTACAGTCGTCAATATCTGGAATGTACACATATAAAATACAATGAATAATAGTGCTTGCAGAAAAAACATTAACCATACGTCAGACTCACGGTATCATTGAATTGCATGTACTTTAGCTGCTTGTTGGTTAGATCATAATGATCCGTTACCTAAGAAGGTTGAGCCTATGGCCCTCTTAAATCTGTATGTGTTTAATACTGCTCGTTTGATACGAGCAGTATTAGACACATACAGTTTTAAGAGGTCGTATCAGTAGTTCCTTAGCTTCGTCTACAATGTTGTGGCGTATTCCGTGTGAGTATAAGGGAGCTAGGGGTGCACACCACCAAATAATATTTTGCATTCTGGCAATACCCGGCAGTGTTTGAAATTAAGATAGACCCCACCCTATGTCTCAATTTAACATGCTAGAAAAGGTAAAAAGTGCTGTAAATTTCCCTAAATGTTTCATAATTTGGCATTTGTAGGTTATTTCCTCCACATAAGCCCGAAAATATCTAGCTTTTTCTTGAATGGTATCATTTTACCCACTTTCACTGTTTCCCCTAATTTAGAGTTAAAACAACTGATCTTAGGATATAGGCAGCCTGTCGTAACTAAGATACATATCATTGACCCGTTGCGAGAAGAAAAATCCGGTTACCCACACAAAAGTGATTGTTTTTAAGCAGACGACATCGACAATCATAGAAAAAAGTGTTCAACACTGACCCTTGTTTGCACCTTTTAATTATCATATATAAGCGTTATTAGAGTCAAGTGAAAATACCAATTTGCATCTGCTAACCTGAAAATCTGAAAACTCCACTTCAATATACCCCTCCCCCTCCACCAATCCATGTTGCTAGGCCACGGGCTGATGTTTGGAAAGTTGGGCGACTCAACATTGATCAGAGGGAAAGGTGATGACTTTACATTAGGCCTACAAACTGTTCGAACAATTTATTTCTAACATTGTAGATCTTTAATTAAAACAATGATTTGAATGAACCAGTTTTCTCCAAAAGTGAAAAAATAAATCACACAACCTTGACCTGTTAACAACAAAAACCAAAAGCGAACATGTCTTGAAATAACTTCTTAGCATGCATACATAAAACGTCACTCTCGTTTCTATCCGCATTTAATAAATCAGTAGATTACGACTTCAAAAGATTCCTACTATACCCTTCCCGCCCCCGAGTTCGAGTTAAGTTGTACTAAAGTCTGGGTTAAATAAATATCTACAAACTTGATAAATAGCAGCAGATCAATCGCATCGATGAATGTGCGTGTTAATCAAATATGTAATGATATTTTGATAGTAGATAAATTAGCTTACTGGTTGAACATGTCTCATCAGTCCACCCTTCCACACAGGCACAAGAATAGCCATCAACCTCGTCGGTACAAGTACCTCCATTCTCGCATGGATTTGGGGTACAGTCGTCAATATCTGGAATGTACACATATAAAATACAATGAATAATAGTGCTTGCAGAAAAAACATTAACCATACGTCAGACTCACGGTATCAATGAATTGCATGTACTTTAGCTGCTTGTTGGTTAGATCATAATGATCCGTTACCTAAGAAGGTTGATGCAATTGGTTTGAATTTTAATTCAAACCAATTGCATCAATTGCATCAAGGAATCCTATATCTAAGAGCCTATGGCCCTCTTAAATCTGTATTTGTCTAATACTGCTCGTTTGATACGAGCAGTATTAGACACATACAGTTTTAAGAGGTCGTATCAGTAGTTCCTTAGCTTCGTCTGTCTACAATGTTGTGGCGTATTCCGTGTGAGTATAAGGGAGCTAGGGGTGCACACCACCAAATAATATTTTGCATTCTGGCAATACCCGGCAATGTTTGAAATTAAGATAGACCCCACCCTATGTCTAAATTTAACATGCTAGAAAAGGTAAAAAGTGCTGTAATTTTCCCTTAATGTTTCATAATTTGGCTTTGTAGGTTATTTCTTCCACATTAGGCCCAACATATCTAGCTTTTTCTTAAATGGTATCATTTTACCCGATATCACTGTTTCCCCTAATTTAAAGTTAAAACAACTGATCTTAGGATATAGGCAGCCTGTCGTACCTAAGATACACATTTATGACTCGTTGCGAGAAAAAAAATGCCGGTTACCCACACAAAAGTGATTGTTTTTAAGCAGACGACATCGACAATCATAGAAAAAAAGTGTTCAACACTGACCCTTGTTTGCACCTTTTAATTATCATATAGAAGCGTTAATAGAATCAAGTGAAAATACCAATTTGCATCTGCTAACCTGAAAACCTGACCGCTCCACTTCAATATACCCCTCCCCCTCCACCAATCCATGTTGCTAGGCCACGGGCTGATGTTTGGAAAGTTGGGCGACTCAACATTGATCAGAGGGAAAGGTGATGACTTTACATTAGGCCTACAAACTGTTCGAATACTTTTTTCTAACATTGTAGATCTTTAATTAAAACAATGATTTGAATGAACCAGTTTTCTCCAAAGGTGAAAAAATAAATCACACAACCTTGACCTGTTAACAACAAAAACCAAAAGCGAACATGTCTTGAAATAACTTCTTAGCATGCATACATAAAACGTCACTCTCGTTTCTATCCGCATTTAATAAATCAGTAGATTACGACTTCAAAAGATTCCTACTATACCCTTCCCGCCCCCGAGTTCGAGTTAAGTTGTACTAAAGTCTGGGTTAAATAAATATCTACAAACTTGATAAATAGCAGCAGATCAATCGCATCGATGAATGTGCGTGTTAATCAAATATGTAATGATATTTTGATAGTAGATAAATTAGCTTACTGGTTGAACATGTCTCATCAGTCCACCCTTCCACACAGGCACAAGAATAGCCATCAACCTCGTCGGTACAAGTACCTCCATTCTCGCATGGATTTGGGGTACAGTCGTCAATATCTGGAATGTACACATATAAAATACAATGAATAATAGTGCTTGCAGAAAAAACATTAACCATACGTCAGACTCACGGTATCAATGAATTGCATGTACTTTAGCTGCTTGTTGGTTAGATCATAATGATCCGTTACCTAAGAAGGTTGATGCAATTGGTTTGAATTTTAATTCAAACCAATTGCATCAATTGCATCAAGGAATCCTATATCTAAGAGCCTATGGCCCTCTTAAATCTGTATTTGTCTAATACTGCTCGTTTGATACGAGCAGTATTAGACACATACAGTTTTAAGAGGTCGTATCAGTAGTTCCTTAGCTTCGTCTGTCTACAATGTTGTGGCGTATTCCGTGTGAGTATAAGGGAGCTAGGGGTGCACACCACCAAATAATATTTTGCATTCTGGCAATACCCGGCAGTGTTTGAAATTAAGATAGACCCCACCCTATGTCTCAATTTAACATGCTAGAAAAGGTAAAAAGTGCTGTAAATTTCCCTAAATGTTTCATAATTTGGCATTTGTAGGCATTTCCTCCACATAAGCCCGAAAATATCTAGCTTTTTCTTGAATGGTATCATTTTACCCAATTTCACTGTTTCCCCCAATTTAGAGTTAAAACAACTGATCTTAGGATATAGGCAGCCTGTCGTAACTAAGATACATATCATTGACCCGTTGCGAGAAAAAAAATCCGGTTACCCACACAAAAGTGATTGTTTTTAAGCAGACGACATCGACAATCATAGAAAAAAGTGTTCAACACTGACCCTTGTTTGCACCTTTTAATTATCATATAGAAGCGTTATTAGAGTCAAGTGAAAATACCAATTTGCATCTGCTAACCTGAAAATCTGAAAACTCCACTTCAATATACCCCTCCCCCTCCACCAATCCATGTTGCTAGGCCACGGGCTGATGTTTGGAAAGTTGGGCGACTCAACATTGATCAGAGGGAAAGGTGATGACTTTACATTAGGCCTACAAACTGTTCGAACAAATTTTTTCTAACATTGTAGATCTTTAATTAAAACAATGATTTGAATGAACCAGTTTTCTCCAAAAGTGAAAAAAATAAATCACACAACCTTGACCTGTTAACAACAAAAACCAAAAGCGAACATGTCTTGAAATAACTTCTTAGCATGCATACATAAAACGTCACTCTCGTTTCTATCCGCATTTAATAAATCAGTAGATTACGACTTCAAAAGATTCCTACTATACCCTTCCCGCCCTCGAGTTCGAGTTAAGTTGTACTAAAGTCTGGGTTAAATAAATATCTACACACTTGATAAATAGCAGCAGATCAATCGCATCGATGAATATGCGTGTTAATCAAATATGTAATGATATTTTGATAGTAGATAAATTAGCTTACTGGTTGAACATGTCTTATCAGTCCACCCTTCCACACAGGCACAAGAATAGCGGTCAACCTCGTCGGTACAAGTACCTCCATTCTCGCATGGATTTGGGGTACAGTCGTCAATATCTGGAATGTACACATATAAAATACAATGAATAATAGTGCTTGCAGAAAAAAACATTAACCATACGTCAGACTCACGGTATCAATTAATTGCATGTACTTTAGCTGCTTGTTGGTTAGATCATAATGATCCGTTACCTAAGAAGGTTGATGCAATTGGTTTGAATTAAGGAATCCTATATCTAAGAGCCTATGGCCCTCTTAAATCTGTATGTGTCTAATACTGCTCGTTTGATACGAGCAGTATTAGACACATACAGTGTTAAGAGGTCGTATCAGTAGTTCCTTAGCTTCGTCTGTCTACAATGTTGTGGCGTATTCCGTGTGAGTATAAGGGAGCTAGGGGTGCACACCACCAAATAATATTTTGCATTCTGGCAATACCCGGCAATGTTTGAAATTAAGATAGACCCCACCCTATGTCTCAATTGAACATGCTAGAAAAGGTAAAAAGTGCTGTAAATTTCCCTAAATGTTTCATAATTTGGCATTTGTAGGTTATTTCCTCCACATAAGCCCGAAAATATCTAGCTTTTTCTTGAATGGTATCATTTTACCCAATTTCACTGTTTCCCCTAATTTAGAGTTAAAACAACTGATCTTAGGATATAGGCAGCCTGTCGTAACTAAGATACATATCATTGACCCGTTGCGAGAAAAAAAATCCGGTTACCCACACAAAAGTGATTGTTTTTAAGCAGACGACATCGACAATCATAGAAAAAAGTGTTCAACACTGACCCTTGTTTGCACCTTTTAATTATCATATAGAAGCGTTATTAGAGTCAAGTGAAAATACCAATTTGCATCTGCTAACCTGAAAATCTGAAAACTCCACTTCAATATACCCCTCCCCCTCCACCAATCCATGTTGCTAGGCCACGGGCTGATGTTTGGAAAGTTGGGCGACTCAACATTGATCAGAGGGAAAGGTGATGACTTTATATTAAGCCTACAAACTGTTCGAACAATTTTTTTCTAACATTGTAGATCTTTAATTAAAACAATGATTTGAATGAACCAGTTTTCTCCAAAAGTGAAAAAATAAATCACACAACCTTGACCTGTTAACAACAAAAACCAAAAGCGAACATGTCTTGAAATAACTTCTTAGCATGCATACATAAAACGTCACTCTCGTTTCTATCCGCATTTAATGAATCAGTAGATTACGACTTCAAAAGATTCCTACTATACCCTTCCCGCCCTCGAGTTCGAGTTAAGTTGTACTAAAGTCTGGGTTAAATAAATATCTACACACTTGATAAATAGCAGCAGATCAATCGCATCGATGAATATGCGTGTTAATCAAATATGTAATGATATTTTGATAGTAGATAAATTAGCTTACTGGTTGAACATGTCTTATCAGTCCACCCTTCCACACAGGCACAAGAATAGCCGTCAACCTCGTCGGTACAAGTACCTCCATTCTCGCATGGATTTGGGGTACAGTCGTCAATATCTGGAATGTACACATATAAAATACAATGAATAATAGTGCTTGCAGAAAAAACATTAACCATACGTCAGACTCACGGTATCAATGAATTGCATGTACTTAAGCTGCTTGTTGGTTAGATTATAATGATCCGTTACCTAAGAAGGTTGATGCAATTGGTTTGAATTAAGGAATCCTATATCTAAGAGCCTATGGCCCTCTTAAATCTGTATGTGTCTAATACTGCTCGTTTGATACGAGAAGTATTAGACACATACAGTTTTAAGAGGTCGTATCAGTAGTTCCTTAGCTTCGTCTGTCTACAATGTTGTGGCGTATTCCGTGTGAGTATAAGGGAGCTAGGGGTGCACACCACCAAATAATATTTTGCATTCTGGCAATACCCGGCAGTGTTTGAAATTAAGATAGACCCCACCCTATGTCTCAATTTAACATGCTAGAAAAGGTAAAAAGTTCTGTAAATTTCCCTAAATGTTTCATAATTTGGCATTTGTAGGTTATTTCCTCCACATAAGCCCGAAAATATCTAGCTTTTTCTTGAATTGTATCATTTTACCCAATTTCACTGTTTCCCCTAATTTAGAGTTAAAACAACTGATCTTAGGATATAGGCAGCCTGTCGTAACTAAGATACATATCATTGACCCGTTGCGAGAAAAAAAATCCGGTTACCCACACAAAAGTGATTGTTTTTAAGCAGACGACATCGACAATCATAGAAAAAAGTGTTCAACACTGACCCTTGTTTGCACCTTTTAATTATCATATAGGAGCGTTATTAGAGTCAAGTGAAAATACCAATTTGCATCTGCTAACCTGAAAATCTGAAAACTCCACTTCAATATACCCCTCCCCCTCCACCAATCCATGTTGCTAGGCCACGGGCTGATGTTTGGAAAGTTGGGCGACTCAACATTGATCAGAGGGAAAGGTGATGACTTTACATTAGGCCTACAAACTGTTCGAACAATTTTTTCTAACATTGTAGATCTTTAATTAAAACAATGATTTGAATAAACCAGTTTTCTCCAAAGGTGAAAAAATATATCACACAACCTTGAACTGTTAACAACAAAAACCAAAAGCGAACATGTCTTGAAATAACTTCTTAGCATGCATACATTAAACGACACTCTCGTTTCTATCCGCGTTTAATAAATCAGTAGATTTCGACTTCAAAAGATTCCTACTATACCCTTCCCGCCCTCGAGTTCGAGTTAAGTTGTACTAAAGTCTGGGTTAAATAAATATCTACAAACTTGATAAATAGCAGCAGATCAATCGCATCGATGAATGTGCGTGTTAATAAAATATGTAATGATATTTTGATAGTAGATAAATTAGCTTACTGGTTGAACATGTCTCATCAGTCCACCCTTCCACACAGGCACAAGAATAGCCATCAACCTCGTCGGTACAAGTACCTCCATTCTTGCATGGATTTGGGGTACAGTCGTCAATATCTGGAATGTACACATATAAAATACAATGAATAATAGCGCGTGCAGAAAAACAATAACCATACGTCAGACTCACGGTATTAATGACTTGCATGTACTTTAGCTGCTTGTAGGTTAGATCATAATGATCCGTTACCTAAGAAGGTTGATGCAAATGGTTTGAATTAAGGAATCCTATATCTAAGAGCCTATAACCCTCTTAAATCTGTATGTGTCTAATACTGCTCGTTTGATACGAGCAGTATTAGACACATACAGTTTTAAGAGGTCGTATCAGTAGTTCCTTAGCTTCGTTTACAATGTTGTGGCGTATTCCGTGTGAGTATATGGGAGCTAGGGGTGCACACCACCAAATAATATTTTGCATTCTGGCAATACCCGGCAGTGTTTGAAATTAAGATAGACCCCACCCTATGTCTAAATTTAACATGCTAGAAAAGGTAAAAAGTGCTGTAAATTTCCCTAAATGTTTCATAATTTGGCATTTGTAGGTTATTTCTTCCACATTAGGCCCAAAATATCTAGCTTTTTCTTAAATGGTATCATTTTACCCGATATCACTGTTTCCCCTAATTTAAAGTTAAAACAACTGATCTTAGGATATAGGCAGCCTGTCGTACCTAAGATACACATCTATGACTCGTTGCGAGAAAAAAAATGCCGGTTACCCACACAAAAGTGATTGTTTTTAAGCAGACGACATCGACAATCATAGAAAAAAAGTGTTCAACACTGACCCTTGTTTGCACCTTTTAATTATCATATAGAAGCGTTAATAGAATCAAGTGAAAATACCAATTTGCATCTGCTAACCTGAAAACCTGAACGCTCCACTTCAATATACCCCTCCCCCTCCACCAATCCATGTTGCTAGGCCACGGGCTGATGTTTGGAAAGTTGGGCGACTCAACATTGATCAGAGGGAAAGGTGATGACTTTACATTAGGCCTACAAACTGTTCGAACACTTTTTTCTAACATTGTAGATCTTTAATTAAAACAAAAATGCCGGTTACCCACACAAAAGTGATTGTTTTTAAGCAGACGACATCGACAATCATAGAAAAAAAGTGTTCAACACTGACCCTTGTTTGCACCTTTTAATTATCATATAGAAGCGTTAATAGAATCAAGTGAAAATACCAATTTGCATCTGCTAACCTGAAAACCTGAACGCTCCACTTCAATATACCCCTCCCCCTCCACCAATCCATGTTGCTAGGCCACGGGCTGATGTTTGGAAAGTTGGGCGACTCAACATTGATCAGAGGGAAAGGTGATGACTTTACATTAGGCCTACAAACTGTTCGAACACTTTTTCTAACATTGTAGATCTTTAATTAAAACAATGATTTGAATGAACCAGTTTTCTCCAAAGGTGAAAAAATAAATCACACAACCTTGACCTGTTAACCACAAAAACCAAAAGCGAACATGTCTTGAAATAACTTCTTAGCATGCATACATAAAACGTCACTCGCGTTTCTATCCGCATTTAATAAATCAGTAGATTTCGACTTCAAAAGATTCCTACTATACCCTTCCCGCCCTCGAGTTCGAGTTAAGTTGTACTAAAGTCTGGGTTAAATAAATATCTACACACTTGATAAATAGCAGCAGATCAATCGCATCGATGAATGTGCGTGTTAATAAAATATGTAATGATATTTTGATAGTAGATAAATTAGCTTACTGGTTGAACATGTCTCATCAGTCCACCCTTCCACACAGGCACAAGAATAGCCATCAACCTCGTCGGTACAAGTACCTCCATTCTCGCATGGATGTGGGGTACAGTCGTCAATATCTGGAATGTACACATATAAAATACAATGAATAATAGTGCTTGCAGAAAAAACATTAACCATACGTCAGACTCACGGTATCAATGAATTGCATGTACTTTAGCTGCTTGTTGGTTAGATCATAATGATCCGTTACCTAAGAAGGTTGAGCCTATGGCCCTCTTAAATCTGTATGTGTCTAATACTGCTCGTTTGATACGAGCAGTATTAGACACATACAGTTTTAAGAGGTCGTATCAGTAGTTCCTTAGCTTCGTCTACAATGTTGTGGCGTATTCCGTGTGAGTATAAGGGAGCTAGGGGTGCACACCACCAAATAATATTTTGCATTCTGGCAATACCCGCAGTGTTTAAATTTAAGATAGACCCCACCCTATGTCTCAATTTAACATGCTAGAAAAGGTAAAAAGTGCTGTAAATTTCCCTAAATGTTTCATAATTTGGCATTTGTAGGTTATTTCCTCCACATAAGCCCGAAAATATCTAGCTTTTTCTTGAATGGTATCATTTTACCCAATTTCACTGTT
Source organism: Ophiura sarsii (assembly GCA_035610835.1). NCBI lineage: Eukaryota > Metazoa > Echinodermata > Ophiuroidea > Amphilepidida > Ophiuridae > Ophiura > Ophiura sarsii. The sequence goes on from CM069455.1 coordinate 49,330,401, forward strand.
TCCCCCAATTTAGAGTTAAAACAACTGATCTTAGGATATAGGCAGCCTGTCGTAACTAAGATACATATCATTGACCCGTTGCGAGAAAAGAAATCCGGTTACCCACACAAAAGTGATTGTTTTTAAGCAGACGACATCGACAATCATAGAAAAAAGTGTTCAACACTGACAATTGTTTGCACCTTTTAATTATCATATAGAAGCGTTATTAGAGTCAAGTGAAAATACCAATTTGCATCTGCTAACCTGCAAATCTGAAAACTCCACTTCAATATACCCCTCCCCCTCCACCAATCCATGTTGCTAGGCCACGGGCTGATGTTTGGAAAGTTGGGCGACTCAACATTGATCAGAGGGAAAGGGGATGACTTTACATTAGGCCTACTAACTGTTCGAACACTTTTTTCTAACATTGTAGATCTTTAATTAAAACAATGATTTGAATGAACCAGCTTTCTCTAAAGGTGAAAAAATAAATCACACAACCTTGACCTGTTAACCACAAAAAGCAAAAGCGAACATGTCTTGAAATAACTTCTTAGCATGCATACATTAAAGGTATATTATGTGATCTTTCCAGGGAACGCCCTCAACATCGAAAAAAAAATAGAAAGCAGATTTTCTTGCAGATTTACATTTCTGATCATAAATCATGCATACATTCCAAGTTACAGGGCGATACGATTCTTAATTACTTCAAAATCATGGTTTTAGAGTGAAAATAAACTGTCCGAATCCGGACACTTTATATTTTTCACTCTAAATTCACTCTAAAACCATGATTTTGAGGTAATTAGGAATCGTATCGCTCTGTAACTTGGAATGTATGTATGATTTATGATCGGAAATGTAAATCTGCAAGAAAATCTACTTTCTAAAAAAAAATAATGAATAGAGGGCGCCCTCTGGAAAAGATCACATAATATGCCTTTAAACGTCACTCTCGTTTCTATCCGCGTTTAATAAATCAGTAGATTTCGACTTCAAAAGATTCCTACTATACCCTTCCCGCCCTCGAGTTCGAGTTAAGTTGTACTAAAGTCTGGGTTAAATAAATATCTACACACTTGATAAATAGCAGCAGATCAATCGCATCGATGAATGTGCGTGTTAATAAAATATGTAATGATATTTTGATAGTAGATAAATTAGCTTACTGGTTGAACATGTCTCATCAGTCCACCCTTCCACACAGGCACAAAAATAGCCATCAACCTCGTCGGTACAAGTACCTCCATTCTTGCATGGATTTGGGGTACAGTCGTCAATATCTGGAATGTACACATATAAAATACAATGAATAATAGCGCGCGCAGAAAAACAATAACCATACGTCAGACTCACGGTATTAATGACTTGCATGTACTTTAGCTGGTTGTAGGTTAGATCATAATGATCCGTTACCTAAGAAGGTTGAGCCTATGGCCCTCTTAAATCTGTATGTGTCTAATACTGCTCGTTTGATACGAGCAGTATTAGACACATACAGTTTTAAGAGGTCGTATCAGTAGTTCCTTAGCTTCGTCTGTCTACAATGTTGTGGCGTATTCCGTGTGAGTATAAGGGAGCTAGGGGTGCACACCACCAAATAATATTTTGCATTCTGGCAATACCCGGCAGTGTTTGAAATTAAGATAGACCCCACCCTATGTCTCAATTTAACATGCTAGAAAAGGTAAAAAGTGCTGTAAATTTCCCTAAATGTTTCATAATTTGGCATTTGTAGGTTATTTCCTCCACATAAGCCCGAAAATATCTAGCTTTTTCTTGAATTGTATCATTTTACCCAATTTCACTGTTTCCCCTAATTTAGAGTTAAAACAACTGATCTTAGGATATAGGCAGCCTGTCGTAACTAAGATACATATCATTGACCCGTTGCGAGAAAAAAAATCCGGTTACCCACACAAAAGTGATTGTTTTTAAGCAGACGACATCGACAATCATAGAAAAAAGTGTTCAACACTGACCCTTGTTTGCACCTTTTAATTATCATATAGAAGCGTTATTAGAGTCAAGTGAAAATACCAATTTGCATCTGCTAACCTGAAAATCTGAAAACTCCACTTCAATATACCCCTCCCCCTCCACCAATCCATGTTGCTAGGCCACGGGCTGATGTTTGGAAAGTTGGGCGACTCAACATTGATCAGAGGGAAAGGTGATGACTTTACATTAGGCCTACAAACTGTTCGAACAATTTTTTCTAACATTGTAGATCTTTAATTAAAACAATGATTTGAATAAACCAGTTTTCTCCAAAGGTGAAAAAATAAATCACACAACCTTGACCTGTTAACAACAAAAACCAAAAGCGAACATGTCTTGAAATAACTTCTTAGCATGCATACATTAAACGACACTCTCGTTTCTATCCGCGTTTAATAAATCAGTAGATTTCGACTTCAAAAGATTCCTACTATACCCTTCCCGCCCTCGAGTTCGAGTTAAGTTGTACTAAAGTCTGGGTTAAATAAATATCTACACACTTGATAAATAGCAGCAGATCAATCGCATCGATGAATGTGCGTGTTAATAAAATATGTAATGATATTTTGATAGTAGATAAATTAGCTTACTGGTTGAACATGTCTCATCAGTCCACCCTTCCACACAGGCACAAGAATAGCCATCAACCTCGTCGGTACAAGTACCTCCATTCTTGCATGGATTTGGGGTACAGTCGTCAATATCTGGAATGTACACATATAAAATACAATGAATAATAGCGCGTGCAGAAAAACAATAACCATACGTCAGACTCACGGTATTAATGACTTGCATGTACTTTAGCTGCTTGTAGGTTAGATCATAATGATCCGTTACCTAAGAAGGTTGATGCAAATGGTTTGAATTAAGGAATCCTATATCTAAGAGCCTATAACCCTCTTAAATCTGTATGTGTCTAATACTGCTCGTTTGATACGAGCAGTATTAGACACATACAGTTTTAAGAGGTCGTATCAGTAGTTCCTTAGCTTCGTTTACAATGTTGTGGCGTATTCCGTGTGAGTATATGGGAGCTAGGGGTGCACACCACCAAATAATATTTTGCATTCTGGCAATACCCGGCAGTGTTTGAAATTAAGATAGACCCCACCCTATGTCTAAATTTAACATGCTAGAAAAGGTAAAAAGTGCTGTAAATTTCCCTAAATGTTTCATAATTTGGCATTTGTAGGTTATTTCTTCCACATTAGGCCCAAAATGTCTAGCTTTTTCTTAAATGGTATCATTTTACCCGATATCACTGTTTCCCCTAATTTAAAGTTAAAACAACTGATCTTAGGATATAGGCAGCCTGTCGTACCTAAGATACACATCTATGACTCGTTGCGAGAAAAAAAATGCCGGTTACCCACACAAAAGTGATTGTTTTTAAGCAGACGACATCGACAATCATAGAAAAAAAGTGTTCAACACTGACCCTTGTTTGCACCTTTTAATTATCATATAGAAGCGTTAATAGAATCAAGTGAAAATACCAATTTGCATCTGCTAACCTGAAAACCTGAACGCTCCACTTCAATATACCCCTCCCCCTCCACCAATCCATGTTGCTAGGCCACGGGCTGATGTTTGGAAAGTTGGGCGACTCAACATTGATCAGAGGGAAAGGTGATGACTTTACATTAGGCCTACAAACTGTTCGAACACTTTTTTCTAACATTGTAGATCTTTAATTAAAACAAAAATGCCGGTTACCCACACAAAAGTGATTGTTTTTAAGCAGACGACATCGACAATCATAGAAAAAAAGTGTTCAACACTGACCCTTGTTTGCACCTTTTAATTATCATATAGAAGCGTTAATAGAATCAAGTGAAAATACCAATTTGCATCTGCTAACCTGAAAACCTGAACGCTCCACTTCAATATACCCCTCCCCTTCCACCAATCCATGTTGCTAGGCCACGGGCTGATGTTTGGAAAGTTGGGCGACTCAACATTGATCAGAGGGAAAGGTGATGACTTTACATTAGGCCTACAAACTGTTCGAACACTTTTTTCTAACATTGTAGATCTTTAATTAAAACAATGATTTGAATGAACCAGTTTTCTCCAAAGGTGAAAAAATAAATCACACAACCTTGACCTGTTAACCACAAAAACCAAAAGCGAACATGTCTTGAAATAACTTCTTAGCATGCATACATAAAACGTCACTCTCGTTTCTATCCGCATTTAATAAATCAGTAGATTTTGACTTCAAAAGATTCCTACTATACCCTTCCCGCCCTCGAGTTCGAGTTAAGTTGTACTAAAGTCTGGGTTAAATAAATATCTACACACTTGATAAATAGCAGCAGATCAATCGCATCGATGAATGTGCGTGTTAATAAAATATGTAATGATATTTTGATAGTAGATAAATTAGCTTACTGGTTGAACATGTCTCATTAGTCCACCCTTCCACACAGGCACAAGAATAGCCATCAACCTCGTCGGTACAAGTACCTCCATTCTCGCATGGATTTGGGGTACAGTCGTCAATATCTGGAATGTACACATATAAAATACAATGAATAATAGTGCTTGCAGAAAAAACATTAACCATACGTCAGACTCACGGTATCAATGAATTGCATGTACTTTAGCTGCTTGTTGGTTAGATCATAATGATCCGTTACCTAAGAAGGTTGAGCCTATGGCCCTCTTAAATCTGTATGTGTCTAATACTGCTCGTTTGATACGAGCAGTATTAGACACATACAGTTTTAAGAGGTCGTATCAGTAGTTCCTTAGCTTCGTCTACAATGTTGTGGCGTATTCCGTGTGAGTAAAAGGGAGCTAGGGGTGCACACCACCAAATAATATTTTGCATTCTGGCAATACCCGGCAGTGTTTAAATTTAAGATAGACCCCACCCTATGTCTCAATTTAGCATGCTAGAAAAGGTAAAAAGTGCTGTAAATTTCCCTAAATGTTTCATAATTTGGCATTTGTAGGTTATTTCCTCCACATAAGCCCGAAAATATCTAGCTTTTTCTTGAATGGTATCATTTTACCCAATTTCACTGTTTCCCCCAATTTAAAGTTAAAACAACTGATCTTAGGATATAGGCAGCCTGTCGTAACTAAGATACATATCATTGACCCGTTGCGAGAAAAGAAATCCGGTTACCCACACAAAAGTGATTGTTTTTAAGCAGACGACATCGACAATCATAGAAAAAAGTGTTCAACACTGACCCTTGTTTGCACCTTTTAATTATCATATAGAAGCGTTATTAGAGTCAAGTGAAAATACCAATTTGCATCTGCTAACCTGCAAATCTGAAAACTCCACTTCAATATACCCCTCCCCCTCCACCAATCCATGTTGCTAGGCCACGGGCTGATGTTTGGAAAGTTGGGCGACTCAACATTGATCAGAGGGAAAGGGGATGACTTTACATTAGGCCTACTAACTGTTCGAACACTTTTTTCTAACATTGTAGATCTTTAATTAAAACAATGATTTGAATGAACCAGCTTTCTCTAAAGGCGAAAAAATAAATCACACAACCTTGACCTGTTAACCACAAAAAGCAAAAGCGAACATGTCTTGAAATAACCTCTTAGCATGCATACATTAAACGTCACTCTCGTTTCTATCCGCGTTTAATAAATCAGTAGATTTCGACTTCAAAAGATTCCTATATTTTGATAGTAGATAAATAGCTTACTGGTTGAACATGTCTCATCAGTCCACCCTTCCACACAGGCACAAGAATAGCCATCAACCTCGTCGGTACAAGTACCTCCATTCTTGCATGGATTTGGGGTACAGTCGTCAATATCTGGAATGTTACACATATGAAATACAATGAATAATAGCGCGGGCAGAAAAACAATAACCATACGTCAGACTCACGGTATTAATGACTTGCATGTACTTTAGCTGCTTGTAGGTTATATCATAATGATCCGTTACCTAAGAAGGTTGATGCAAATGGTTTGAATTAAGGAATCCTATATCTAAGAGCCTATAACCCTCTTAAATCTGTATGTGTCTAATACTGCTCGTTTGATACGAGCAGTATTAGACACATACAGTTTTAAGAGGTCGTATCAGTAGTTCCTTAGCTTCGTTTACAATGTTGTGGCGTATTCCGTGTGAGTATATGGGAGCTAGGGGTGCACACCACCAAATAATATTTTGCATTCTGGCAATACCCGGCAGTGTTTGAAATTAAGATAGACCCCACCCTATGTCTAAATTTAACATGCTAGAAAAGGTAAAAAGTGCTGTAAATTTCCCTAAATGTTTCATAATTTGGCATTTGTAGGTTATTTCTTCAACATTAGGCCCAAAATATCTAGCTTTTTCTTAAATGGTATCATTTTACCCGATATCACTGTTTCCCCTAATTTAAAGTTAAAACAACTGATCTTAGGATATAGGCAGCCTGTCGTACCTAAGATACACATCTATGACTCGTTGCGAGAAAAAAATGCCGGTTACCCACACAAAAGTGATTGTTTTTAAGCAGACGACATCGACAATCATAGAAAAAAAGTGTTCAACACTGACCCTTGTTTGCACCTTTTAATTATCATATAGAAGCGTTAATAGAATCAAGTGAAAATACCAATTTGCATCTGCTAACCTGAAAACCTGAACGCTCCATTTCAATATACCCCTCCCCCTCCACCAATCCATGTTGCTAGGCCACGGGCTGATGTTTGGAAAGTTGGGCGACTCAACATTGATCAGAGGGAAAGGTGATGACTTTACATTAGGCCTACAAACTGTTCGAACACTTTTTTCTAACATTGTAGATCTTTAATTAAAACAATGATTTGAATGAACCAGTTTTCTCCAAAGGTGAAAAAATAAATCACACAACCTTGACCTGTTAACCACAAAAACCAAAAGCGAACAAGTCTTGAAATAACTTCTTAGCATGCATACATAAAACGTCACTCTCGTTTTTATCCGCATTTAATAAATCAGTAGATTTCGAATTCAAAAGATTCCTACTATACCCTTCCCGCCCTCGAGTTCGAGTTAAGTTGTACTAAAGTCTGGGTTATATAAATATCTACACACTTGATAAATAGCAGCAGATCAATCGCATCGATGAATGTGCGTGTTAATAAAATATGTAATGATATTTTGATAGTAGATAAATTAGCTTACTGGTTGAACATGTCTCATCAGTCCACCCTTCCACACAGGCACAAGAATAGCCATCAACCTCGTCGGTACAAGTACCTCCATTCTCGCATGGATTTGGGGTACAGTCGTCAATATCTGGAATGTACACATATAAAATACAATGAATAATAGTGCTTGCAGAAAAAAACATTAACCATACGTCAGACTCACGGTATCAATGAATTGCATGTACTTTAGCTGCTTGTTGGTTAGATCATAATGATCCGTTACCTAAGAAGGTTGAGCCTATGGCCCTCTTAATTCTGTAAGTGTCTAATACTGCTCGTTTGATACGAGCAGTATTAGACACATACAGTTTTAAGAGGTCGTATCAGTAGTTCCTTAGCTTCGTCTACAATGTTGTGGCGTATTCCGTGTGAGTATAAGGGAGCTAGGGGTGCACACCACCAAATAATATTTTGCATTCTGGCAATACCCGGCAGTGTTTGAAATTAAGATAGACCCCACCCTATGTCTCAATTTAACATGCTAGAAAAGGTAAAAAGTGCTGTAAATGTCCCTAAATGTTTCATAATTTGGCATTTGTAGGTTATTTCCTCCACATAAGCCCGAAAATATCTAGCTTTTTCTTGAATGGTATCATTTTACCCAATTTCACTGTTTCCCCCAATTTAGAGTTAAAACAACTGATCTTAGGATTTAGGCAGTCTGTCGTAACTAAGATACAAATCTTTGACCCGTTGCGAGAAAAAAAATCCGGTAACCCACACAAAAGTGATTGTTTTTATTGTTTTTAAGCAGACGACATCGACAATCATAGAAAAAAGTGTTCAACACTGACCCTTGTTTGCACCTTTTAATTATCATATAGAAGCGTTATTAGAGTCAAGTGAAAATACCAATTTGCATCTGCTAACCTGAAAATCTGAAAACTCCACTTCAATATACCCCTCCCCCTCCACTAATCCAAGTTGCTAGGCCACGGGCTGATGTTTGGAAAGTTGGGCGACTCAACATTGATCAGAGGGAAAGGTGATGACTTTACATTAGGCCTACAAACTGTTCGAACAATTTTTACTAACATTGTAGATCTTTAATTAAAACAATGATTTGAATGAACCAGTTTTCTCCAAAGGTGAAAAAATAAATCACACAACCTTGACCTGTTAACCACAAAAACCAAAAGCGAACATGTCTTGAAATAACTTCTTAGCATGCATACATAAAACGTCACTCTCGTTTCTATCCGCATTTAATAAATCAGTAGATTTCGACTTCAAAAGATTCCTACTATACCCTTCCCGCCCTCGAGTTCGAGTTAAGTTGTACTAAAGTCTGGGTTAAATAAATATCTACACACTTGATAAATAGCAGCAGATCAATCGCATCGATGAATGTGCGTGTTAATAAAATATGTAATGATATTTTGATAGTAGATAAATAGCTTACTGGTTGAACATGTCTCATCAGTCCACACTTCCACACAGGCACAAGAATAGCCATCAACCTCGTCGGTACAAGTACCTCCATTCTCGCATGGATTTGGGGTACAGTCGTCAATATCTGGAATGTACACATATAAAATACAATGAATAATAGTGCTTGCAGAAAAAACATTAACCATACGTCAGACTCACGGTATCAATGAATTGCATGTACTTTAGCTGCTTGTTGGTTAGATCATAATGATCCGTTACCTAAGAAGGTTGATGCAATTGGTTTGAATTAAGGAATCCTATATCTAAGAGCCTATGGCCCACTTAAATCTGTATGTGTCTAATACTGCTCGTTTGATACGAGCAGTATTAGACACATACAGTTTTAAGAGGTCGTATCAGTAGTTCCTTAGCTTCGTCTGTCTACAATGTTGTGGCGTATTCCGTGTGAGTATAAGGGAGCTAGGGGTGCACACCACCAAATAATATTTTGCATTCTGGCAATACCCGGCAGTGTTTGAAATTAAGATAGACCCCACCCTATGTCTCAATTTAACATGCTAGAAAAGGTAAAAAGTGCTGTAAATTTCCCTAAATGTTTCATAATTTGGCATTTGTAGGTTATTCATCATCATCATCTACCTATACTGTGCATAAACCTCAATATTGAGTATACTCGCACAATGTATCCCTAGAACCTAGGAATACAAACATGAGCGTACAGACACAGACCGGGACGATCCCCTACTCTTTACGAAGGAGTCTGTGATTTTTTAACGTGCTCGGGGATAGCTCTTCCGATACACGGGACCAACATTTCTACGTACCTCCCGAAGCACGATGCGCCATGAACATGCCAACTTCAGTCTGCACGGTCTGAAGGAGGCATGGGGACGAGGCTGTGTTGGTGTATCGTTTTGAACTCTCACTCATAAACGATCCACCAACAGAACTACGGTGCGCAGCAGTGTACGACGCTCTAACCGACTGCGCCACCTCGCCCCATCCTCCACATAAGCCCGAAAATATCTAGCTTTTTCTTGAATGGTATCATTTTACCTAATTTCACTGTTTCCCCCAATTTAGAGTTAAAACAACTGATCTTAGGATATAGGCAGCCTGTCGTAACTAAGATACATATCATTGACCCGTTGCGAAAAAAAAATCCGGTTACCCACACAAAAGTGATTGTTTTTAAGCAGACGACATCGACAATCATAGAAAAAAGTGTTCAACACTGACCCTTGTTTGCACCTTTTAATTATCATATAGAAGCGTTATTAGAGTCAAGTGAAAATACCAATTTGCATCTGCTAACCTGAAAATCTGAAAACTCCACTTCAATATACCCCTCCCCCTCCACCAATCCATGTCGCTAGGCCACGGGCTGATGTTTGGAAAGTTGGGCGACTCAACATTGATCAGAGGGAAAGGGGATGACTTTACATTAGGCCTACTAACTGTTCGAACACTGTTTTCTAACATTGTAGATCTTTAATAAAAACAATGATTTGAATGAACCAGTTTTCTCTAAAGGTGAAAAAATAAATCACACAACCTTGACCTGTTAACCACCAAAAGCAAAAGCGAACATGTCTTGAAATAACTTCTTAGCATGCATACATAAAACGTCACTCTCGTTTCTATCCGCGTTTAATAAATCAGTAGATTTCGACTTCAAAAGATTCCTACTATACCCTTCCCGCCCTCGAGTTCGAGTTAAGTTGTACTAAATTCTGGGTTAAATAAATATCTACAAACTTGATAAATAGCGTCAGATCAATCGCATCGATGAATGTGCGTGCTAATAAAATATGTAATGATATTTTGATAGTAGATAAATTAGCTTACTGGTTGAACATGCCGCATCAGTCCACCCTTCCACACAGGCACAAGAATAGCCATTAACCTCGTCGGTACAAGTACCTTCATTGTTGCATGGATTTGGGGTACAGTCGTCAATATCTGGAATGTACACATATAAAATACAATTAATAATAATAGTGCTTGCAGAAAAAACAATAACCATACGTCAGACTCACGGTATCAATGATTTGCATGTACTTTAGCTGCTTGTTGGTTAGATCATAATGATCCGTTACCTAAGTAGGTTGATGCAAATGGTTTGAATTAAGCAATCCTACGCGATCTGTGAATTTAAAACAACTGATCTTAGGATATAGGCAGCCTGTCGTACCTAAGATACATATCATTGGCCCGTTGCGAGACAAAAAATGCCGGTTACTCACACAAAAGTGATTGTTTTTAAGCAGACGACATCGACAATCATAGAAAAAAAGTGTTCAACACTAACCCTTGTTTGCACCTTTTAATTATCATATAGAAGCGTCATTAGAGTCAAGTGAAAATACCAATTTGCATCTGCTAACCTGAAAACCTGAAAGCTCCCCTTCAATATACCCCTCCCCTCCACCAATTGAAATGTTGAAAGCCAACTTTTTGTTTCATTTGTTGTGAAATTATTGGTAACGTAATTGAGGTACAATATGCAATTTAGGAACCTAAGGTGCTTACCCCCTTGGGAACTACCTGTCTTTCGTACAATCATTCTCATTGGTCAATTACATATTATAATCATTTTGATGACCAATTACAGTTTTGCTTATAAATATTTTATGCTAATATTTTTGAAAATTGTAATTATTCTAACGATGTCTCTGATTGGCACAATATTTGACAATCGGCCGGTAGTTCTCAAGGGGTTAAATGACATTTTAATAAAACCATACATTTTTACCAAATGTGGACACTATAAATGGAAATAATGTTTCACATCTGTTTGTTGACTACAAACAATTTGACACACATAATACAATGACCTGACGGGAAAATGAGTTTCAGCTGCCCTCCTCCTCCCCCATCTAACAAGTATATTTAAAGGTAACATGATATCCTCAACAAACACAATTAGTTAAGACCATACTAGGAAAAAACATTATGAATAAGTTTTGCAAAACAAATGGTTAAAGGTATGCTACCACTCAGGTTGCTAGCCACCTCCAGTTCTCTTAGGAACATTACAAGGTAACAACTTGTCCTTGTTAACTCTATACTGTCTGTGACCAACTGACCAGTTCGTCGGTGGTGATCTGCTAAAGCGGTAAGCAAGCTAAACATAGCCATAATACCAATAAAAGCACTGGAAATTGACATATTTGACTATAACTCTTTAATGAGCTGCCTACTTATGATTTTGATATGATTTGTGTCAGTAGGCCCCACAATCATCAGGAAAAATGATATGAGGAGCATATATTCCATGGGAAAGGTCTTGAAATATGTTTCTGTCCTTTCCGAGCTTAGTCAATGGTCAAAACATATCAACAATATGTAAACATCATGAACTATGATGCTCAGGTGACGATTTCTCGGCATATGAGGAGTATAATAGACTCACGATATAAGAAGATATTGAGGCATATTTTCTGTCATTCCCATATAGATAAGTAAAAGGCAAGTTATGTTCATGTTTTTTGTAAGATGCGAAGGTGTGTATGGTAACAGTGTATATGTGGTAGTATTCTATTTAGCAAAATATGTGTGCGAATATGCAATATACGGTGTTTTAAAGTATGTACTGGGTTTTTTTAATAAAGGAGTTTAGATATGAATTCCTTGATCATGTTGATTGATTACCATTCATTGGAACCCCATATTGACATACTTCTGACGAGGTTGAAATGTAACCCCACACAGAGACCCAAACGTTTCTTAAAGGAGGTGTCGCGCAAGCACAAAATTGTACATTATATGCTAGAAAAATAACTATCGAGCCCAACTTTTGTAATTATATAGAGCAAAACACCACACTTATGACAAAAACAAAAACCGCCATCTCTCAACATGCAATTTTAAAAATTCGCGGCGATCGAAAGTCCCGGTGTCGATGAAGTCATAGTTATACATACAATGCACATGCGCAAATTAGAGCACCGATACCCATGACGTCATCGACACCGGGACTTGCGATTGCCGCGAATTTTAAAAATTCAGCATGCAGGACCGAGGCGGGGAGAATTCAATAGATTTCTAGTCCATAGTCTTAACTGCTCAGCCATGCCTACTCATGCCTACTCAAATGTCTGTCTGTTCTCTATATACTAAAATAGTGGTGAACTATATTATTATATTATATTATTATATTACTATATATATATATATATTGAGTATTTTATGACATTTTGGCCAAACTGATGATAGGCATCATTTTAAGAACACATTCAACACGAACGTTATTTGGAAATATTCACATTGATTCGTTATCTTTATCAAATGCCTTCGATCCCCCATTTAAACATAATGGAAATAAGTTCCCAATTATGCTATCTAGCCCTTTACAACAGGCCCCAAAACACTAAAAGCTGACAATTCAGATTTGAGAATTCGAGGGAAAACTAAGATCAAACTTGCTGCAATGTTTAGGAAATCAAAAGCAGCCATCGGAATGTGAATTCTAACAATAATGAATACGTTCTCTGTTAGATGTCCATTGTTACGAAAACAAATAGTTAGCAATACTTTTGTGACCTGTAAATAATTTAAATCGATCAATTTAAAAACACAGCACAAACGTAATTTCAATATATTGAAATTTGAGTTATTAATGAACGATTCATTATTTTCATAAAATGCCTTCAATGCTGACAATGCTTGCTTTTCTAGTCAATGTGATTTGTACCATACTGCACATAACACTCAACAAACGTTATGACTCCTTATGCCGTTATTACACCCGTTCTGCACATTTATTTTGATAGGGTGTAGATTCAAGTTCAATAATTCAAAGGTAATCAAAATGGCCCGAAAATAATTTTAAATAATCAAAATGTTATTGTTAATTAGTTAAATTCTCAGGTAATTCAAATACGTTTCTTCTCACCACAAGTTGGTGTTTGGTCATTCCAATTTCCGTCTCCCAAGCAAGATAGCGTCGATTCCCCAGATATTCGGAAACCCGCGTCGCAGGTTATCGTAATACTCTCGTCGATATCAAACTCTGTATCAGATGGACTGACGACACCATTGTCCACGTTCACCGTCATACATGCTGCCATTAAACACAAAGCAACACAATAAGTATTGTAAAGGGATGAGATGAGTAAAATATAAAGGCAGGTGTCTCAAAACGGTGAACTTGTCCCGCCCCCGGGGCAAGGTCAACATGAGCTTATAATAAGGCTTCATAGAGTAGTATGTACCAAATAGATAATACACATTTGTTTATGCAATATGATTTTATTTCGAAATAACATTTAAGGGTGAGGTCATTTTTGCGGAATTCACTCGTTTAGAATTTTAAAATGATAATACAAAAATTATCTTCTAATTTAAGTGCTACTCTATTCAACCACGCGTGTCCCACATACAATGACGGGTTTATAACTGCATCAAATCCATGACCAATCACATACCTGCCTAATGATGATTTACATTAACATCGTCTATAGGAATATCTTTAAGGAAAAATCAACATCAAAAAGGGAAGAAAATCAATTTTGTGATGTAAAACTTTTTTGTATGTGATCATTTGACAAACATTATACGGAGATCTACCATGTTACCATGGGAAGCTTGCACAACAAACAGAGGAATATATTGCGCGTTGGTCAAATTTCACAAGTGACCGCAATGATAAGAATCATGTGTTAGGAGAACCTGCCCCGATAGTGTACCAGCCCCGCTCTCCCCTACTTACTACAGTCTTGGGTGTTGCATGCTTCCGTTTCGGTTCTTGGATCACCTTTACACAATGTTTGGGGGTCTGCTATGGTATCGTCATCATTTAAGCACACTTCTGTGCGCATCCTCGTACCACTACCACACAGTTTACTGCATTCACTCCACTCTCCACCATAATTTCTCCAACGTGCTGTAAATCAATAATTACAAGAAGACAAAATAATTTATGGCATCAACGTACTTTCACAGTTTAATTAACTAAGTCGTACTTTTGAATTTCTGTATTGTTTATTTATTCATTGTTTACACAGCAAGATGTGTGAACTTACAGACAACCCGACGCATGACTGTCTACATAAGGTTTTAATAAACAAGAAATATGAATTAACGCGATTGCAGACGACATTCCAAAATTTTACATTTTTTTTCAAAAATGTTAACATTATTGAATTTCATTACCATATTATTTGGAATCAAAAATGCAGTAAAATAAGTAAAACGTGCCTTGGATCAGTAATTCTTGAGATATACCTTCAACGTTGGGAAAAGTTTTTGAAAAATATGTTTTGTATCATTATGGTTAAACCAATAGCTGCGTGGAAAGTATTAAGCTAATCGATCAATATTACACTATTAATCGGAATCACAAACTATGTGAATAATGGGTGATTAGCTTTAGTAATACTTTAATCCAAAGATGGGTTTAATCGAAATATACATTTCAGCGTTCACCAGCAGCTTTATTACATACATTCCACACAAAAAAGATAAATGTCGTACCATGTGCAAGATGTTTTCAACCGGTAAAGATACCTTGCCTAAGTGAGGATCGTGAGGCAGTGAAGTTACTAAATAAAAGAAATGTAGCCGCAAGAGCTTTCAAGACAAGAACTGTGCACAGTTGTATGGAATTCGCGTGATTGTCATTAAAAATAAGATCTTAAGAAATATTACAAGGAAAATAATTACAATTCATCACCAAAAGAAGGCATCAATGTAAAGCAAGAAAGTAAGACATTTAGTCACGAAGGCAAATAGAGTGTTGTTTCCTGAAGGTGACCCACTGCACACCGACCATACGGTAAAGTTGATATTGAGGATGAAAAGAACTTTACAATGGATGGCTCTAATACTAATACTCCACACGGGCTTCAGATTTTATGACAGGTTGAAGTGCGAAAGTGCGTGACATTTTGCAGTCCGTCTGTTGTTCTCTGTGTAGGCCTATATAAGAGCAGATGCGTCCAATTGTACAATATGGCAGTTCGGATTTCGGAAACATTACGGATTATAAACCACATGGATTATTCCGAAAAAAAATGCTGAATTCTAAAGTGTGTCAGCGTGCAGTGAGTCACCTTAAGGCCCTGTCACACCATAGCGTATGGCCTGAACGTGGCCTGAACGTATGCCGACGTATTCAAAAAATAGCTCGAAAATTGTCAGAGTCCGAGAACGTTCAAGAACGTCCAACTTCCCAACGAATTGCGTCAGCATCGGTGATGGAATGGACATATCCATAGCGTATTAAACGCATACATAGCGTATGACTAACGTATTGATAGCGTATCACTAACTTATAACAAACTTATGACAGCGTATCACAGCGTATGCGATCGGCGAGCGTATAACCAACGTATTCGTAGCGTATGTCTGCCGTGCTCGACGTATCCTCAGCGTATCCTCGGCGTACAACGAACACGTGACTTATGCCGTTGCAGAAATTGAGTTTCGTACACGGCGGGACAAGTGTTACTAGTTCAAGTAAACGCAGCCTAGATGATAACTATTAAAATATCTAGAAGGGTAAATCTATATGTCCAACCTACAACTTAAGACGATTAACGTACCTCTAACGTATGTCAGCGTATGTCTAACGTATGTCAGCGTTTGTAAACGTATGTCTAACGTACCACGAACCTATCGGGAACTTATGCAGAACGTAAGTTAAGCACACGTTGAGTACGTCGAGAAATTTTGAACATGCTCAATAATTTTTCGCGGGCTCGACGTGTTCCAAATTTTCACAACGTATCACAGCGTGCTCTTAACTTATACGACGTATCCCAAACATACCCCTAACTTGTATCAGCGTACACCAACGTACGCCAACGTATTTTTCGATATTTCGCATACGTTGTTATACGTTCAGGCGATACGCCATGGTGTGACAGGGCTACCGTACAGCTAGCGCGCATTCGGCGTTTTGGGAACGTATTTTGAGTATATAAATGGGTCCCTTGAGTATCTCATCCTCACTTCATGGTCTGTCTTGGACTTCTTGCTTTTTCCTCCTCCTCGGCCTCGGCCCCTGGTTGCTTGCTTCTTCTTGGGAGGCATGTTAACTGCTTGATGACATCGGCGGGAATGATGTAATGTGAGATCGGCGCGGTATTTATACGTGCTACAGCGGCATAATAAGCCACGTGTTCGTTGTACGTCGAGGATACGCTGACGATACGTCGAACACGGCAGACATACGCTACGAATACGTTAAGTATACGTTAAGCATACGTTAGTCATACGCTCGCATACGCTCGCACACGCTGATACGCTGTCATAAGTATGTTATAAGTTAGTGATACGCTATCAATACGTTAGTCATACGCTATGTATACGTTCAATACGCTATGGATACGCTATGGATACGTGACAGGGCCTTACACGATCGCCCGGCATAAGGTGAATACGTGAGAATACGTCGAAACTCGTTGGAAATACGTCAGGCATACGTTAGACATACGGCACATATACGTTATCAACTCGTTATCACTACGTTGGCTGTACGTTTCCCCCAGCCTACGTTCATCAACGTATACCAACTTACGAGTAACGTACGAGTAACGTACCACTAACGTATGTCAGCGTATGTCAACGTATATTTAACGTACCACAAACTTAGCGGGAACTTATGCAGAACGTATTAAGCACACGTTGAGTACGTCGAGAAATTTTGAGCATGCTCAATATTTTGTCGTGGTCCAAATTGTCACAGCGTATCACAGCGTGCTCTTAACGTAAACGACGTATCCCCAACGTACCCCTAACTTATATCAGCGTACGCCAACGTACACCAACGTATTTCTCGATATTTCGCATACGTTGGCATACGTTGAGGCGATACGTTATGGTGTGACAGGGCCTTTATGGAAACACCCGAGCGTATGTACGTTGTTTGTCGACGATCTCGCTAGTGATGGCTTATAACACAAGTACATACACCTAAGGGACGCACCGTGTGTGGGTAGGTAGGAAGTGTTTTAAAAAGAAGAAAAAAACTTAACCCACTACACAGGCACAAAAAAAAAACACCTTCCCGAGAAAATCTACCCGACACCAACTTCCTACCCCTCCCCCCCCCCCCCCCCCCCCCCCCCCCCTCTAATGGTGCGTAAACTTGACTTGAATACTTACGACAGTCAAAATTCTGTCCTGGAGTGCCTCGACAATTTGTCATGCCAGCCTTATTAAGAGTGCAGCCTTTTTCCCCTGGGCAAAGCTTTAACGCTTCCTCATTCGTTCCGCATACACCTAGGCAAATGTAAATGGATGCATGCAATGTTAATTCAAGAGGAAGTCGTACCTAGACGACGACAAGAACTTTGGTAGTCACGCCTTCTCGGACCTTACAAGTAGTGTTGGTCGATCGGGTGTTTTTTCCTTCTTCCTTCTCACCATTTTCGTAAAAAATGTCA